>PVJL010002084.1:0-217053 GCA_004026885.1 Lyroderma lyra
AAAAAAAAAAAAAAAGCCATCAGATTCCGGGATAGGCCACCAAGAGGCTGGTTAACAGGGTTCCAGATCCTTAAGCCAGGCAGACTGGGTTCAGATCCCAGTTCCACCACGTATGTGTGTAACATCCATTCTCTCCTGAGTAAACTTGGGGTGATAATACACATATTTATGTCAGAGGGCTTGTGAAGATGAACAGAAATAGCCCATGAAAGGGACATCACACTGTGTTTGGCGTTGGTGTTAGCAGTGGTGATGGTATTGGTGACCAGAGTGACAATGATGATGAGTGACAGTGATGAGGGTTATAGTGATGGTTTTGTGTCGCTTTCAGCCTATGGACAGTGCCATTAAACAGAACCCTGGACCACCCGAGCCCGTGCACCTGGGGCAGCCCCCACAGACACCCTCCTGGCTGAGTCACCCTCCTGGCGGGACCGGCCTTGTAGTTCTTCTTCCTTTTTTTAATAACAAGATCTCAAATAGCTATTTTTTTAAATTTATTTTATTGTTAGGCTTGTTGGGGTGACATCTGTTAGCAAGGATTACATAGGCTCCAGGCTTACAGTGTGTTGTCAGCTTGTTGTATAGTAAGGTCACCACCTTGTAGCTCTTACTAATGCATTGCAAGACTCACCTCTGCAACACCCATCAGGGAACTGGGCAAAAACAGGGTTTATTACTGACAGGTTCTGGAGTTTACATGCCAGGACCACCTACTGAGGTCACGGGGAGAGAGAGAGAGAACCTGGGGTTCTGTGTTTATTGGGGTCGAGGGTGGGATGTCTACGGTTCTGCAGGTTCTCTCTGAGTGAGATTCGGGGTGCTGCAAGGGAAAAGCGGGGTCACTCAAGCTGGCCGATATCTAGGTCACCCAGAGCTTTGTAAAAGGGAAACTTCATAGGTGGGGTGGCCTGGCTTTGTCTAGTTAGGCAGCTCGTAACCGTGTCACATGTTTATCTGAGACGGAGGTCTTTGACACGGGTGCCCTGGCCATCAGACGCTTATGGTCAGGCAATTGGGCTACAGGGACGGTGGCGATTAACACCTTTGGGCTTATTTCTACATCAGGAAACGGAGGCGCTTGTACTAAGGCATCTCTTAAGGCCCGATCGAGCCCCCTTCTGGGAAATCATTTATTATCCGTAGACTCAACCCAAAGACATCAGGACCAGGACCGCAAGGCACCGGGCCCCCCTCTTTCAGCCCAGCTGAGCGTTGGCAGCTCCCTGAGACCAGGGTCTTGTGGACCTTGAACCTGACAGCCCCACCCACACTGCCGGGCGGCGACGCGCACCGCCCACCGCCCCGGAGAAGGCGCGGCCCTCCTCGGAACGTTCACGAACGCAGCTCCCCTCCGGGTGCCCCGGCGCCTCCGCAGTTTGACTCCCCGAACCCCATCTGTTTCATCACAGATCCGGATAATTTGACAAGTTTGCAATCACATAGCCGTCTGCCCAGCGAGGCCTGGCCCGACAGCCGCCTGGATCCGTCCCTCCGCGCGGGTCTCTAGCGGCATCCCCGCGACTCGTAAGGGCTGCTGCGAAGCTCGAAGCTCGAAGCTCGGGGTTCCTCTGTGCTGGGGCGGGGGTCTCGGCAGCAGCGAGCCCCCACCCCCCAGCTCAGGACGGCCGCGTTGGCTGGGCACTGCCCTCACCGGCGGCTGGAGGTGGCTGCTCAGTCCTGTCCTCATTTCTCGTTTCTGGCCTTGCCGGCCGAAGGCTGGAGGGGCAGCAGGGCGCCCTGCGGCTTGGAGCCGGCTGCGTGCGGGGAGGCCCGGGGAGCCCTGCTCTTCAGGGTCTTGCTGCCCAATGCCCACTCCTCCCACGGACCGGGCTCCCGGGCTGGGGAGGGCACGGCTGCAAGGCACCGACCCCCGTTCCCGAGAGCTGCCCGTGTGTCATCCTCACTCCATGCCAGGGCATTACTGCTGCTGCCCTTTAAAAAGCCCCTTTGTTCTGTCTGCTCCCACCTGAGCCTCGGGGATGGTTGTGCGACAGGTTTAGGCCTAAGGTAAGCGCTTGCATAGGCCACAATAGATTCTGCTTTGGGATTTAAAAAAAGAAACAAACTAGAACCAAGCTCCCCTTTCCTGTTTGGGCCCCCGTGCAGCCGGGTCCACTGCCCTGCCGGGTGGGAGCCGCCTGGAACCTGAAGGTCGAAGGTCGGAGAACTACACGTAGCTCTTCCCGTGTGAGCAGTCTTCCTCGTTAACATCCAAACAGTTCTTTCTAAAGACGGAGCTTTGAAAAAAAACAACAGGTCTCAACCTGAGCACATTTTCGTGAACTCCGGACACGGCCCGGCGGGTCCCTGCCTTCGGATGTGCCGGTTGGTGTAGTCGTCCTCGATGATGACACGCTCGTGGTTTTATTAGCTGGACTGACAGGCCCGGAACCGGTTTCCTGGCGGGCTGTAAGGAGGATTAGATCGATGAGAATGAGACAGAGAAAACCCAAAGGGAAAATTTCAGGAGCGTTTACACTCCGCGATCCGAGTCCCACGCACGTCCCCGCGTCAGGGGCCGGGGCCACACCTGCTGGGCCTCGTGAGCACTTTCTCTGCACTGTGTCCAGTCCGGGCCCGGCCACCTGGGCTGCCACGGTGCGGGCAAGGATGAGGGCAGGTCCTCCCCACGGCAAGGGGCCCCAGGCCAGGCCCCACAGTGGACAGCTGCAGCCGGAGTCCAGCCTGTGGCTCAGCAGCTGCTGGGCCAGGCCGGCCACGTGCGGGGCCAGCGGTGGGCTGGACGGAGTTAGAAGGACAGAGCAGATCTGTACTTGCCCAGAGGTGACAGAGGAGGCCGCTGAGCAGGGAGTCTACCCCACCCTCGTGTGTCCCTCCTAGAACCCTCACTGTAGTTTTAACCTCCGGCTACTGCCCTCCTACACTTTCATGGCAGACATTTGTCCACTACTAAGTCGTCATTCCTCCTCCTAATCTCGAAGCTTCCTGAGCACCAAGGACTCACACAACCCCTGCTTCTGCAGGCACTTCTGTAGGTAACTCAGGCTCATAGGTAATGCTGAGCCCCTTAGTCAGGCTGTCAACCAATCCCTCTCTCCTTGCTCCCCAAACAGGCCTGCCCAGCGATCACTCAGTCCACATACATTTATGTCCCCTATGTGCCCGCCACTGTTCTAGATGCAGGAGATGCAGCTGTGAGCAAGACAGACAAGGTCTGTGCTCCTTGTGGGGGAGAAGCAACAAGCCGACAACCCAGAAGACGGGTTCAGATGGGAATGAGCTGAGGAGAATGTGGGCTGTGGCGCTGTGGTGACAGGGACTGGACCCCCTGCTCTGGGAAAGGGACATTGGACTTTGACCTGAATGTTGAAGGGACTGGTCAGCCGTGGGGCAGTGGGTGACATGCTAACGGGGAGCCCCAGCTCCCAGGTCAAGGGTCACTGTAGAAGGGACACAGTGGCAAGGTGCCGAGGTGACATCTTACTTTAGGATGTCAGGTTGCTTCGCTGTTCATAAAGGACTTCCACAGCCACTTGGTCTCCATTCGCTCCTCCCAACAGCCCTGAGAGGTAGGGGGGCAGAGGCTGACCGAACACGCACTGTCTTAAACGGGACAGAAAACAACGGTCCTGTCCCATCTCCAGCGGTACGTACGGTCAGCCTGGTCTCACCGGGCTACATTCAAGGTGGCAGCAGGTTGACCAGACGTTTGAAACGGGACAGCCTAGAAGTGGGACAAACGAGATTCAGAAATTCCAAGGTCCCCTCATTGATCGGTCAAATGAGCCCTCATCATCTTCCCTGTGTGCATAGAAAGAAACGAGGACAGTTCTTTGTAAAGATTGTCTTCAACCTGAAAACTCCCATGAAATTAGCGGGTTTTTCCTGTAATTAGGACAGTTGCAGCTGAGCAACACACACGAACTATTGTCTGCTCCTCAGCGCCACAATAGCTCTGTTTGTGTTTGAGTGAGGCCCATTTGTCTTGGTCCAAATGTCAACGTTTATGTTAAATTGGGTTTCTGAGGCTGTGTTCGTTCGTGGGTGCCACTCGGCAGGGAGAGCAGCTGATGCCGACACCCCCACCCCCGCCCCCTGTGTTCCATCCCGCCTGACCCAGTTCGGCGAAATAGGGCCAATGGCGAACCCAACCACAGGACCGCAGGGCAGGCACCCCGTGTGCGGCAAGGAGGGTGCCACGCTCCTGGAACCTGCACCCACAGAGGAAAAGCAACAGGATTGTGTGACCCACGCTCAGCACACAGGTGGGACACACCTGCCCTCTGCAGCTCTGCAGACCAAGCCCGGCTTTGTTCTCAAGGCCTCATTTCAGGTTTCCACAGGGAATGGCTGGGGAATTCTCTCTATGGATCCAGCTGCTCAGCTGGGCTGTGGCTCGAGTGTTCTCCAGGCCCAAACAAGCTCACAGCTTATCTTAGAAGCCCTGGGATGGGCCCAGGTCAGGAGCCAGGGCCTGCGGCATGTCCCTGTGTGCACATGGGTGTGACAGTAGGAAGTGGAACCTGAGAGATAAACCTGGGGGATGGAGGGCAGGAATCACGCAGCTGGGCTTGAGGAGAACGCAGTGTTAAATAAACAGTAGCGACCACATTCTGGATACTGACTTTGTGCCAGACTGCAAGTGAGTTTCTTTTACATATAGTGTCTAATTTAATCTTGTAAAATGTTACATTCAGCTACAAATTTCCATCTCCAACTACATGCCATGCATTGTACTAGGCACTGGGGACACATCCAGGAGCAAGAAGACTTTCAAGATTTGGTCTCTGGGGGACTTCTGAAAGCAGATGAGAAAGACAACAACAGAAAAGTAACTTCAGATGGTGAAGTTATCAGCTGTAGCTTTGATTCCTAGCTGCACCCTGGGGGCAGACACTGCCTAGTTGTTTCCCCACATCTATCTCCTTCTGTAGCAGTAGGACCCAGAGTTTTACCTCTGTGTGTATGGTCAGTACAAAGACTTCATTGTCCTAGCCTCTCTTTGAGCTAAGGAAAGCAACTGAATAAGTCATGGCCAAGCTGAAGTTATATATGACATTTTAGGAACTGTTCTTAAAGCGATAGGGCATACTCTTCCTCCCTTTCCTTCTTTTTGCTGCCTGGAATGCAGACAGGATGGCTGGAGCTCCAGCGGCTATCTTGGACCATAAGGGAAAATTAAACTATTTTGTTTAGTTGAAGCTTGTTCAACCTGTGGATGGCAGGCCACATGCGGCCTGGAATAGCTTGAATGCAGCCCAACACAAATTTGTAAACTTTCTTAAAACATTATGAAAATTATGCATGGACCATATTTTAACTTATCAGCTATCATTAGTGTTAGTGTATTTTATGTGTGACCCAAGCAATTTTTCTTCTTCCCATGTGACCCAGGGAAGCCAAAAGATTGGACACCCCTGGTTTAGTCTATGGTTCTTTGGGGGTTTTATTTTTGTTACTCACAGCTGAACATAATCTTAACTAATACAGTCTCTCTTACTGTGTAACTTTAGGTCACCACCTCAGACCTTCTGAGACTCCTTTCCCTCAGCAATATGACTGACTATAATACCTTCTTTGTATGGTCCCCTATGTCAGGGGCTTTCAAACTAGAGCATGCATCAGAATCACCTGTGGCTTATTAAGACACAGAGATGTGGGAGTTCCCTGGTGGTGTAGTGGCTTAAGGCTTCAGTGCTGGCGCTGTCTACGCTATGGCCTAGGTTCGATTCCCAGTCAGGGAGCTATCCACTTGCCAAAAATAAATACATTAAATTAAATTAATAAAAAAAAAAAAGACACAGAGACCTGAGTCCCATCTGCAGAGCTTCTGACCCAGTAGGACCTTAAAAATGTGCATTTCTGATAAGTTCTCAGATGCTGCTGCTGCAGCCCCCAGGAAGAAAATGACACCCCAGAGCACCCCAGAGCAGCTCATGTCTCAGCACCCTATCCTACATGCTGCCTGGGACCTCCCACCCTTGTGCCTGCTCCTGGCCGTTTTACCCCGATTTTTGTGCAGTTGCCCTAGGAAATGTCACACCCATGATTAGGAGTCTCGTGAGAGGCAGAGGGTGAGTCTTGAGGCTGCGACATCCTTTCTCCACCGGCCACTTCAACACCGTTCTGCTCAGGGGAATGGCCTGCCCTCGTGTCTGAGGGGACGCACACTTGCTCTCCCACCAGCTCTCCAAAAGAAGACACCTGGCGCCCCCCATGTCACCAGCCTGAGCCTAGGACAGCTGTGTGCCTCATTCAGTCCGAGCCCTGCCAGCTTCCCCAGGAAGAGGTGTTGAGGTTACAGCACTGCCTGCTCGGGGCAGCACCAAGGGGCCCGCTGAGATGCATGCGTGTCCTTGAACTCGTAGCTCTGGTCCAAATCCTCCTTAGTTGTGTGACTGTGGGCAAGGGACTGAACCTCTCTGAGCCTCAGAGTCCTCCTTGTAAAACGGGGTCATGATAGTATCTATAAACTAGATACATTGAGTTTCTTGGTTGTAAGCAACTAAACCCACTCTGCTCAGTTGAACAGAAAAGGCGTTGCTTCAGAGGACATGGGTGTCCACCTTAGGGGCCAAAAGACGGGCAGAGACACTCTGGGAGGGTCGGAGAGCTGGGCCCGAGGGCCCAAAACAATGCCTGGGATGCTGGCATGGAGCTGGTCCAGCAAGAGCTCCTTGGCTGCTCCCAGACACGAGGGCCACTCCTTGCAGAGTGGGCACTGGTGGCCCGCTCCTGGCCTCACAGCCCCCAGATGGAGAAGCCAGATGGAGTGTGTCTGCCTGACCAGCCCTGCAAGCATGCCCCCGGCCTGGGTGCAGGAAAGGCAGGGAGCAGGGTCTGGCCCAGGGGGGCTCTACCAGAGGCCCCCAGAGATTCTGGTTGCTGATCTGGAAGAGGCTAAAAGACCACTGTTGTTATTTTAATGCTCCCCACAAAAGATCCCGAGGTGAGTCAGAGTTGAGAACTGTGGCCCTGAATCTTTATATTTGAATCTTGAAAACTTTTTAAATAGACACAATGAAACTGTTTCCAAGTGCCCCAGAGCCTTTAGAGTTTCTGTCCTGGTTCTGGTCTGGCACTGAGGTACCTTGCTTTGTATTAGCGTGATGTACTGGTCACCAAAGTTTAGCAAACTCAGCCCTTGTGGGGTCATTTGCGGAAAGACTTGCTAAATAAAGTCTATTTTTAAGCAGTTAAAATATGGCTCAGTTTCCCTGCATCATAACTACTTTAGTAATTTCCCAACAAGGTGGAGTTAGGTACAAATAAGAGAGTTATGTTCTGGAGGCTTTGATGGTCTGATGGCCAGCCAGCCACGCGAGACCAGGTACGACGGGTCTGGGCCGTACTTGGGTTTCACGGAGCATTAAGAAGAAACAGGAAACGACGAGGGAAGGTGGCTAATTCTGGGAACAGAGCTAAGATCACTATAACCTGCGACTGGCTAGGTTACTGCTTGTTTCTTGAGGTCCTGTTGGCCGTTCTTTTCTTTCACGGTCAGAAAAGTCCGCCTGTATTAGTTTCCTGGGGCTGCCATAATAAATTCCCACAAACCGAGCGGCTTACAATTTCACAGTTCAGGAGGCCAGGAGTCTGAAATCAAGGTGCTGGCAGGGCTGCCTCCCCTCTGAAGGCTCTGGGACAGGGTCCTTCCTCGCATTCTCCAGCTCCTGGTGGCTGCCAGCCTCCCGTGGTTTGTGGCCACATCACTCCATCTCTGTCTGATCATCATCGCGTGGCTTCTCCTCTACGTGTCTCTCCTCTCCCCCCACTCTGTGCTCCTCAGATAACCCACAATGATGTCTTCTCAAGACCCTTCATCACATCTGCAAGGACCCTGTTTCCCAATAAGGTCACCTTCACAGGTTCTGGGACGTGACACATCTTTGGGGGCCACAGTGTGGCCCACGACACAACCTACGTTCAAGGTACATTTCTGCATCGAACCAGATCCACTCGGGGTTCTGAATTGAAATGTGTGCTTTGACCTGGGTCTGGATTCCAGGTTTGGAAGCATATCGACTCCTGAAGGGCCTTTCTCAGAGGTGGCCTCCACTGACCCAGGGCCAGGGTTCTCCTGCCCATGCTCTGCTTCTCGTGGGTTGAGTGCAAGGAGAGGGAGCATTCTATATACAGATTCCAGTCAAGTAGGTCTGGGATCGGAGTGGAGCGGGGCTGACTCTGCATTTCTAACAAGTGCTCAGGTGATGCCCAGGGCCCACACTTGGAATAGCAAGGGTCCTGAGTCCCACCCCCGGCAATCCTGACCCGGGAGACCCCCACTCTCCAGGGTGATGCAGGTGCCTTCAATCACGTCTTAAGAACAGAGGGGGGAGATCCCTAATGGTGTAGTGGCTTAGGGCTTTGGCGCTGGCGCTGTCAGTGCTGCAGTCTGGGTTCGATCCCCAGTCAGGGAGCTACCCACATACCAAAAAGCAAAAAGAAAAAGAACAGAGGGGCACTCCTGCTTTGGGTAAGAATTCCAATGAGCTGATGACCTTTCAGGAAAAATGTGCACTCTCCCTGCCTGCTCCGGCCCCCTGTCTCACATTAAGTTCACACTCTGGTGCTCAGATGAGCCTGACTCCATCCCCCACCCCCACTCCACCCCCAGCCCCCCGCCCTGGCCCTGCCAGCTGCCTCCTCTCCCACATGGTGGGGACAGGCCAGGTGAAGGCACACCTAGCACACCTCCCTCCAGCACAGGGACAGTGAGGCCACCAGAGGACCGGGAGAGACCAGTGAATGTGTTCAATGGTTCCCAGAAAAACATGTAATTTCCTCAGCTGAGAGCCCTTGGCAGGGCCACGAACAAAGTTGTTCTTCTTGGTGGGCAGCCTAATGTAGAGACTGGGGGGAGAGGGGGTGTGTGTACTACGTGAACCCCGCCTAGATACCCGGCGGGGGCTACGAGGAGCTGAGCTGAATGCAACTCAGGACACAATCACCCCTTGTCTAGGAACGGGTGTGGCCTGCCTGCCCTCTCACGGGTGGCGCAGCAGTGCCCCAGCGGGCAGGAGACAGGAACAGGCCTGGCCCAGAGACCAACAGGCTTGACTGAAGAGGGCAGACACCTCCAGTCTGTGCACGGATTGTCTCTGAACTCTGACATTGCTCATGCAACTGTGAGAAGACAACTGAAGTGATTATCTTAGAAGAAGCATGCAGCACATTTAATGCGACCCCCGCAGTGTGCGCCTGCGCACCACCTTCATCTGTCGTGAACTGGAACGGCGGTGTCGCTATTACCTGCAGACAGCTACATGGTCTTACCCCGCAGAGCATACATTTGTCTGTGACTTATTTATCTGTGGCTCGCTGGTCCCTGCTTTGACTTTCCTCACCGTTCTGTTTACACTGGGTTAATGGCCAGCCGGAAGGGCCTTGCCTCATGTCTGGCTGATGTCAACACTGACCTTTCCAGGAACATTTCCAGACCAGGCATGTCTGGACGGCTGACCACATCCCTCTGTCAGCTCCCCAGCACCCTGTGTCCCCCAAGAAGGAAGTGGCTATTTTAAGCAAAAGAAAATGAGATGGCAGAATTTTCTTCAAAGGTGACTGAATCTGATGTGGAGTGAAGGAGCTCATGCCAGAAGGACAGAACAGACCATCTCCCCCTGAACGATGGCCTTGTGTGTCCAGTCCGTTCATTACTGACTTGTAGGAAAATGGGAAGGGAGGAAGAAGAATCACGGTGACTGGTGATTAGTGATCTTGGATATGAGGCAGAACTGGCCCAATGGGTGACAGTCAGAGAGAGGAGACCAATTCCATAAAAGGAATTACTTCCTGAAGTAATGAGTTCCCTGTCACAGGAGGTATGCAAGCAAAGACAGGAGGAGGGCACCATTTCTATTTACTCTCTGCTATGAGAACATAAGAAATGGACCTGAGCTTGAGGAGACTGAGTCTCCCCCAGAGAGACAGGGTGGGGACCTGGCAATGAAAGTGAATGTCAAGGGTGATCTCACTGGCAGTCCTGTTTCCTTGGGAAAGTGCCTCTCCACGTGGCCCTGGGGGGCTCTCAGTCACCTTGCCCTGCCCCACCTGCCCCACCTGGCAGGGATATTGGGTTCCATACTCCCAGGAAAGCAGAGCTGAAAGAGTAGAAGATGGAGGGAGTCCTGAGGACACCCCTGAACCCAGAACCCACCGGGTCACGTGAACCTGTGTGAGCTGGGTTTTCTGTGACTTGCAGAGTGCTGCTTGGTATGTGGAGAAAGTACTAAGTCATGTGGCATTTCTTTCCGTTATTGGAGTTCAACGATGGGAGAGAGGGGAGATGGACTCTGGAAGCTTTCCCAACAGAGCTCAGGATGAGTGGTAGGGTCTGGGTCATGGAGGGTGCGGTGGGATGGGATGGAAAAGGACACACAAATGACAGCACAGGGTCAAGAAATGTGAGGCCCTGTTTCCCTGCCCAAAATTATTGGTCCAAGGAGAGGGCAAGTGACCTAGCAAGGCCATCAGAATCCCTCCAGAGAATTCAGTGTGTGGGTTCTGGGGGACAGGCTCTCTCGTAACCGGAAATGGTGAGCTGAAGGTTTACTGTGTAGACCTGAAGCATCAGAGAATGAAGAAGGAAAGCGGGGGGGATTCGAACACCTTGTTGGTAGATCCATTTTGGTTCCCTCCAATTATGTTAGACAATAAATAATTAGTTTCCTTTTGGGGATTTTGCTTGTTTACCTTTGCTTCACTTTATTTGATGTGGCATTCGTCCCCATAACCAGAAAAGAATGGTTTTTGTCGCAGTAACACACAAATGCCGAGTTCGTTTCATTCTTTGTTACAGCCTTAGGTGGAACCATGACGCACACCCTGCTGTCTGGAGCCCACAAAAAGCCCTTCCTCCTTCTAAGGCAGTCATTCTCAACCTTTGGGTCGTGACCCCTTTGGGGGTCGAACAACCCTTTCACAGGGGCCGCCTAAGACCATAGGAAAACACGTATCAGATATTTACATTACGATTCATAACAGTAGCAACATGACAGTTATGAAGTAGCAACACAAATAATTTTATGGATGTCACCACCACATGGGGAACTGTATTAAAGGGTCGCGGCATTAGGAAGGTTGAGAACCACTGGTCTAAGGAGAGAAGGAAGCAGAAACCAGGAGCGAACAGCCCTGAAGGCGAGCTAGGGCTGCCTCCTGCTTTGCCCCAAACATCAGCATCATGCTGACCCTGCCCAGAGGTGGTTTTCTCAGAGCCCCTCCAGTCCTGGGGCTCCCCAAGGGCAGAGCTATGTTTCCTGTTTTTGCATCCTGCTTTGGCATGGGCATTTACACATCAACATCTGAAAGGGGCGTCTTAAATGGCCTAAAACACATAAAGCTTGTTCTTTTAATAACAGCCAAAGTTGAATGAGTCCTGGGTATGCTGCTGGCCTCTGGCCATGGGCTTTATCTGCAGTATCTCATTTCGTCACCACACCAGGGGCCCCAGGGGAGTGAGGTTTCTATTATTATCCTCATTTACAGGCAACAAGACTGAGGTCCTAAGAGTAGGTAACTTTCCGAAGGTCACAGGCTGCTGGCAGTGGGACCTCGATCTTAACACCAATCTGGTTTCTTCCCCCTGAAGCACCAACACACACTTACACACCCTCCTCTCTCTGCACTCATGTTCTGGCACTAGAGGAGGCCTGAAACCAAAACGCAATGTTCTCTCTGTGTTATTAGCCATTATCACCCATCCCGAGCCCAAGCCTTGTTTTCCCCAGAAAGCCCGGGTAGAGCTCTTGGAGAGCTGAAGTGCCCAGTGCCCAGCCAGGTATTTCACAGGCCACTTGTGCGTGCCTAATTGTGTTTTCTGTGTCAAAAGGGCAGGCTGTGCTGGTCAGAGGCTCGTTAGGACCCCAGCCAAGGGGTTGTTTGTGATTTCAGGGCTGAGTGACGGAGAGTGCAGGGCGAGGATTTGGACTTCAGATGCACCTCCTACCAGGCAGTGAATCAAGCGTCCACAGTAACACCCAGCCCCTCCCCTTCATGTCGTCTGTTTTGACTAAACCTCTGTTTATTTTGCTCCTGCAGACAGAAGTCAAAGAGGATCTATGGGTAGCTGTGGGCACAGGGAGCAGATTTTCTGGTTCTTCTACTAGTCCCTTTCTGTGGAAGGACTGAGCTGAACCAAAGCAAAGATTCTCCTTACCTCATAGGACCTGGTGACGCCAGCTGTGTGTCATGCACCTACCTGAAGTATTTATGCATTCCCATCACAGCCCTTATAGTCAGGTCACCAAGTTCCCACTCTGCGGCTCCCACGCCCACCCCTTCACCCCACGCCCACCCCAGCACCAGCAGCAGAAGAAATCCTAGTACTTTGCTTGCAATTTTGCCATCCTACTAGCAGGGGGACCAAGGCACTTTGGACAAAATAGCAAGTTTTCTCCTTAAGCCCAATGAAAAGTCAGTAAGATTACAGTATTTTGCTGTGTATAATGTGCTCCCCTGTTTGCTGTGTATAATGTACACCATGTTTTTAACCCATACTTTCAGGGGAAAAAAAATCTTTCATTTTAATTTTTTAAATTCAAATGTTTATTTGTTTATGTTTAGGTACTTGTTTTTTGTATTATGAAAGAATTTTAGCATTTGTTTTTTAACATTATGGTACACTACATTTTATGTAACAAATAATTACAAAACACAAGAACTGATGATACAAGGAATGAGAAATTTTATGTATAAATTTTTTTTACATAAAAAAGATTATTGTATTCCTGGGTATTATTTTGCATTATTGATTTCTAGAGTTATAGTTTTAACTCATAAGCATAAATGAAAGAATTAAAATATTTCTATAGATACATAATTAATACTACCGAGGTATAATGCACATCCTTATTTTTCCTTCACAAATTTGGGCACATTACACACAGCAAAATGTGCGAGGCCCAATGAAAAGTTAGTAAAATTAACCTTTTCCCACCCAACTACTGGAAGTGATTCCGAAAGGAATTCCTTTATGAATGTGGATCTGAGCCTGATTTCCTCTGGGCCCCAACGGCATTACCTCCTGGACTTCTAGGGGGAGAAGAGGGCTATGGAAAGGGTCAGCCCTGCCCAGCCCATGCGACCCTACCAGCTGCAGGGGACAGCAGGGGTACTCCAGCTCTGAAACAGAACGTCCAAGACACCCTCTGGAGGGAGCTGACACTGTGCCTCAGGACGATGCTGCCACCTGCCTGATCAGACCAGCTCCTTCTCCAGTGGGAGGAGGGGGGACAGATGCTGTGGGACAGGGCACTACGGGCAAGTCCTAAGCCAAGCTTGTCCAACCTGTGGCCCGCGGGCCGCATGTGGCCCAGGATGTCTTTGAATTCAGCCCAACACAAATTGGTAAACTTTCTTAAAACACTACAAAAATTATGCATGGGCCTTTTTTTAGCTCATCAGTGATCGTTAACTGTTAGTGTATTTTATGTGTGGCCCAAGAAGCTAAAAGGTTGGGCACCCCTGTCCTAAGTCATATCAGGTTCTGTCTTGAGCGCTCTAGACACTTTAGCTTACCTGTATGGCAGGATGCAGAGGGAGGGCATGGCCAGAAACTTGTCTGAAATGTGATGATGAGGTTATCTGCCCTCCATATTCAGGAGGACATTCTAGTAGGCCCCGGGCCAACCCGGGTGGGGTAGACTCGTGTAAACAGCATTTCCTAAAATGAGCCAGACAGAGGTCAGGCACCAGGGACAGGGTTGTGACATTTCTCAAGTGACTTTGAAGGAGAGAAGACCGACTGCTTCACCTAATTCCCAGCTATCCAGGCTCCAGACCCCCAGCCTCCATTAGCCAGAACCCTCTGTAAGCTGTGACACCTTCGTGACCAGAGTCAGGTCCCCCCAAGCACTCTGGATGTGCTCTCTGCTTTATTAAGAAAGAAATAAAACAACCTCAGTGTGATTTTTTGTGCTTATTGTATTTTGTTATATTTTGAATTCTGGCGACTTATATAAAATGTGGTGTATGAGCTGATACTCTGCTGACCCAAACAAGTCATCACCACAGTGCCTTGCCTCCTGATTCTTTTATTTAATTAATTTATTTATTTATTATTTTTCTCTAAGAGGAGAGGGGAAGTGGGGAGGGGAGAAAGGAGAAGGGTGGGGGTAGGGGAAATAGGGAGCTGTCTCCTGATTCTTATGAATGAAGGAGGGCAGCATGGGGGGTGGGACCAAAGAAGTGACAGGAACTGCAGCCAAATGGAAAACGAGCCAAGGGCAGGACCCATCCCCCAGTATCTCCATTTCGCAGTCATGTGGACGGCGTCATTTGTACTCAAGTCACAGATCTGGAGCCTGGGTCACCTCCTATACCTCGGTGGCGAAGACCAGAGGCACTGTTTCAAGTGGTGAAGTCTTGTTAATTCTTTGTGCCTTTGGAAGCTAAAGCGGGAATTTGGTGTCACCCATTCACAGCTCAGTGGCACCCTTGGGGAGGTAGGGGGAAGGGTTGGTCCTCCAGCCTGGCAGTTGCCCCAACACAACTGTGACAAGTGACTCACTCACCAGTTGAAGACTTGGGTGCCTCCCAGAAGCAATGCTTAGCCCACCCTGTCCCACCCCAGGCAGATTGCTTAGGAGACAGTCAGTCCTTCGCAGGCAAAGTTTCCTTTCTTCTGATTTCAATGGGGTGACCCCTTCTCTGATCCAGGTTAATCCAAACACATGCAGGCATGGGGTTCCTGAGCCAGGTAAGTGTAAGTAAGAGGAATGGGGCAAGGGTTGGGGAGGGTCTGATTCCTATTGTTAAGAGAAGCAACTCTAAGCCCCAGGGGGTAGGAGCAGAAAGTGGCATCTTAGTGCCATGTCTTTTTCACTTGCAGAACTCAGAAGATTTCCCAGGATCCTTGTCAGCTGTAGCTGCACAATGGCTTTGAGGTTGTCCCTCCACCCTCAGCCACAGATAGTGACAAGGCCATTACTGTGCTCCATACTACAGAGGATATGAAGGTGTTGGGAAGGGAACCTCCCTCAGCAAGCCCACAGTTTGGTAAGGGAGATGAAACTGTAACAAAAGATGGAGAATGATCATTTTCCAAAGACAGGTGCCTACTGAGTATAAGAGACACTGTGGTTTACCTTCCCAGGTATGCTTCCCTTCCTACGGAGAGAACCCTGATCTTATTTAGGGATGGAGTAGAGATGTCTAAATTTTAGAGAAGACAGTCCCTGTCTTGGGTGAGCCTATGACCCAGTTCTGAAGTGTGGACATGTGCCAGAACACATTGGGGAAAGACTTCTTGTGGCCATCTTTTCCTCCTGACTTTGAAGGTGGTGTGATGGCTGGAGCCACAGCAGCCATCCTTTAACAAAGAGGCAACCATGTTAAACAACAATATTAACAAAGAGGCAACAATGCAATGAAGGTGATGGAAGCTTCTGAAGGTAAGATTTGCCTGGGTCTTTAATAACTCCATCTGTGTAGGTGAATCAATGCCTATAGATCCAACCTCCCAACTTCTCAATGTGTGGGGAAAATAAGGCAATTGTTGGGTGGGTTTCCTGTTACTTGCAGACAAAAGCTTTCCTGACTGGTACATTTGGAGATGGGGGAGTATAGAAGAAAGAGAAAGTAATTTTCAGTTAAATAGGGTGGAAAAGGGTGGAAAGACATAAAACCTTAACAATATGATTTGTATGTGGAAGCTGGAAGGAGTGCATTCTGAAGGAAAAGGCCATTTCTGCAACAACAACAATAACAACATCATGTATTTATTATGTGCTATGGTCCAGGCAGTGTCCTAAAGACTCTTCACATGTATCATCGCATTTCATCCTTGCAATCAACCAATGAGAGAGATAGTATCCTTGTATGTATTTTGCAGAGAGGAAATATCTTCATAGAAGGTTAAATTCTCCGAATTCCTGACTCAAAAATGTGAGACCAAATGAAATGACAACTGTTTGAAGCCACCGCCTCTTGGGAGACAACACATGCCAGCAGCAGGAATTAGACCAGGCTTGTCTGACTCCAAGACCTCAAACCACAAAGAACGTGCCTCCCAATGGTGAGAGGTTCCGTGTGAAAGGAAGGGAGGTGGCTCTCCAAAGAGAGCATGGAGACAGCCACAGCTTTTAAAAATGAGAACGCCAGTGGAAATACTGGAACCAACCCTTGGGGGCCTCTCTCAGCGCCCAGGGCTCCCCTCATTCCTCTGGGCGCAGCCCTGAGCCTTCCTGTTCACAAGTGTGGCCCCAGGTACTCCTGTCACCTGCCCAAGGGGTTGCCTGCTTTTGCCCAGCTCAGGTTGGTCTGAAGAGCTCATGCCATCATGCTCTGTGGGTTTCCTGCCCACCAAAAAATGCAATTTTCTGCCCAAGGCTTGTGATTCACGTCTTCCCGGGAGATGTCATTAATAGCATGAATGGCCCGTGCACGGCCAGAACTGAAGATGAGGAGGTGGCAAGGTCACAACTGCAGTTCCTAATTACTGGTCTTTTGTCCTGGTTCCTTCATGCCCAAATTGCATCCGTGGTTTTTATGCCTCATTTGCTTTTATATTCAAAGAAAGTGCGAACACAGAAAACAATAGGAAGTGTGCTGTGACTCAGGCTGGCTGTCCTCCCGGCTTATCTACCGACTGGATGCTGAGGAGGGAGCCTTTGTGCAGGACCCACAGCCTTTGTCTGAAGCCACACGGTGGGAGAGCCACACTGTGACCTCGCCATGTGGCATGTGTGCTCATGTTTGCAAAGCGTTCTTGTGTTCTCTGTGTCCAGAGCCTCCCTGTGACTCAGCCTGTCCTGATTTTAACTGGAGCTGTTTGCAGACCACGGAGTCCTGAAAAGCTGCCCCAGACCAGCTTTCCTGCTAGGATTCCCCACAAGGCCACGGCCATGGGCAGTGGGTCCCGCCTGCAGGCGTGTCCAGTTTGTTCTGCAAAGTGTGTGTGTGTGTGTGTGTGTTTAATGAGTCACCTTTTAAAAATTAGGATTTCACTTAAAAACAGTTGCAGACACTGATGGTTACCTACCCAGTGTCAGTTTTCTTTGCTTCTTTGGTTATGAATCCTGACTTTGGACAGGGCAGCAATGTACCCAGCTAAAAAGCTGCGTTTCCTAGCCTCTGCTGTGGCCAGGTGAAACCATGTGACTCGGTTTTAGCCCATACATAGGAGTGGATGGTGGCCCCCTTTCATACCTACCTCCTTTCTTCTTCCTGCTGCCTCAGAAACGTCTGCTGCACTGAGTAATTGGAAATTGCCATTTAATCAAAATCTTCAAGGTCCAGGGACCTTTTGCAGTGACAAACTGGCAGATGAGAGGACTTAAACCCAGTCTTACTTATATCATTGCTCAAGTGGCTGAGCCCCACCCTCCCCTCAGTAGTCCCTGTGACTGGGATGCAGAAAGGGCAAAGGGAATCAGGGCTGACCCCGGGGCCTTGGGGATGACACCTAGCGACCTGGTTCACTCTGGTCCATGGAGGCTGTGCCCACTCTTTCTGTCTTTGTAGTTCATGGGAGAAAAAAGAAAAGAAAATCTCGGTTCAGTCTGAGGTTTGCAAATGAGCATGCATCGTCGCAGTGCATTTACTTCCACTTAAACCTCCAAAACGTGGCAGCAGGTCACCCCTCCGGTCCCCAGGGAAGGCCATGTCTAGGGTGGACTCGTCTTCACTTGGCAGAGGTGCAGCCTGTCCCGCTTTCCCCTAATTCCTGGTGTTTCACAGGCAGGTGAACTGAGTCAGAGCCCACGACCCGTGACCCGCTTCCAAGGCCACTAGCAAGTCGGGTTGGGGTGGCGATGAGCGGGCACAAGACGCCGAGATGTTCCTCCTCCAGGGACGCGCCCAGGACCGACCGACGGGCGTGCATTCCCGGCGCCCGGAAACGCGCCCCGATCCCCAACTCGTCCTGTCCCCTGCGTGTGGGTGGGCTCCTCCGGCAGGCCGCTGAAGGGTGGGGGTGCGGCAGGGCGTTAGGCAGCCGCTTCCTATCGATGGCTTCATCCACAACGGTTCCCTTCGTTGCTGTCACTGGCACGGCATAAACCCAAGCGGGAGAGGGGAAAACACTCCATTTTGAGCGCGTTCTGTGGGAAGCAGTCCCGTCAGCAGGGTGGGGGTGGGAAGGAGAGAGAGAAAACAGGGGGGCCACCCTGGGAAGACCACAAATGCACAGAGGACAGAGCGTGACTGAGGAATTGTCCCTTACAGAGGAATGAAGGAAGGCTTCTGGGAGGTGGCGTCTTCACGGCCCCGTTTGGAAGGATTGGGAAGATGGAGTCTGCGGAGGGCGTCCCATACAGAAGGGTGGGCTGCCACCACCACAAGCAGCTGAGTTCTACTTGAAACGGAAACATTTCCCCGTGTTGGGTAGCAGGGGTCAGAGAGCCTGTTACCCCAGGGTTGGCAGTGTGTGCAGAGGTCCCCTTTCCTCCTTCTCTAATGGAAGAACAAACTCCTATTTTGGGAGGGCAGCGTCTGTGAGAATGTTAAATGGGAAAACCCTGTGACCCACTGGTTCTACGTCTACAAATTTCCTTTGCTGCCGTCCGTGCACAAGAATGCAAACAAATGTGTGAATGCAGCACTGCCTGTGATCGCAGCAACCTGTGAACAACATAAATGACCTTCAGCTGGGGACTGGTTACAAATGACAGAAGAGGAGGAGTCAACTATACGGTGAGGGAAGGAGAACTGACTCTGGGTAGTGAGCACACAGTGCAATATATAGGTGATGCACTGTAGAAATGTACCCTTGAAACCTATGTAATTTTATTAACCGGTATCACCCCAATAAAGAAATTCAATTTTAAAAAACGAGAGGACATCCCCAAAGGGAATACTAGACAGCCAGTAAGAGGGGTGTGCTCTGACTCTGAGTCCTGGGGAAGAAACATGCCACAATGATACACAATTAAGTCAAAAAAAGCAAACTGCAAAGCAGGGTGTAGAGTGGCATTCCATGTCTGTGAAAAGTATTTCTAATCATCAATATTGACAGTTTGCAAATGCATAGGGCGGGGTCTGGAAGGATACGTACCAAGCTGTTTAATTGTGGTTAATTTGGGGGATTTTCCAGGTAGTTTGGGGGTTCTTTTGCAGGAGGTCAGTGTGAAAACATGAGCCACTTTGGTCATTTTCTTTTCTTATTTAGAAATTTAAAATAGGAGTCATTTAGTGCCCGAGAAGAGCTTCCAGTCCTCACTGAGCAGGAACTCCTACTGTCCCTTGTGTCACAGAAGAGGACGCTGAGACTTGGAGGGTCACAGAAGTCACAGGCCCCTGCCCGACCCCACGCCTGAGCTCTAACCCGTGATGCTAACTTACTTCGCAAAAGGTAAGCGAGGGCTACCAACTTGGGTTTTCAGCCCCAGCATCCCGTTCTTCAGATAAAGCACTGATTGGAAGCCCAGTTTGTGAAACGGGTAAGAGGGGCATTGCTCTGGGAAGGCAGTGAGGCTCCAAGGCCACTCTGCTCCCTCTGACCCCTCCCTGCACCCCGCAGGGGATTGCAAGGACCCCAGTTTGAAAATCTCTAAGCCAGGGGACTTTGAAGGCCCCTTTTCTTTTCTTGACACGACCAGGTTCTAATAATATTATTTCCATTGAAAGGGAAGAGGATACTGGGTCATTCAAGACGGAGCAGAGAGTCACAGTGCCATAAATAACGAGTGTCCAGTTGCTCCCAATGCCGCCGCAGATACTGCCCCCTGTAGACAGCTTTTACATGAGGGACATCTGGGGCTTGGTGACTGCCTGTTTGATAAAAAAATCTAGACCCTCATCCCACCTCCCCCTCCACACACACTTTACTTTTGTTTGTCTCTGCTCGTTAAAACAGGTGGCAAGTTCACAGCTATGCTTCCAGCAGTGCTAGCACATAGCAGATGCTCAATAAATGCTTGTTCAATGAATGAATGAATGAATGAATGAATGAACACAGGTCTGATTGGCTGACGTTTATGTAAGCAGGCACCAACAAAGCGTCCTTGGCCGCAATGGCTTTGAAACTCGAGCAACAACAAACCAAGACACACAGTATTGCATTTGAACTCATGCAATAAAATAATTACCCATGAGTCCATCCTAATATCAGTAAGTGATTGCATAAATAAATGGGGGAAAGAAGGGGAAACCTTTCCTTCCAGAGACCTGCACTTAATGCATAGAGAAGGAATGAGGGAAACAGCCAGTCTCGGTGAGAATACCCTGCAGTGATAACAGGATCCGCTCCTGGAGAGAATGTTTAACGAGGAACGAGCTTTGCACAGCTGCCAAGTCTTCCCCCCATTTACAGATGAGGAAATTGAGGCTCCCTTTGCCCCTCGCTGGTGATATCACATGTGGGGTGGGGGTGGGGGGATGGGGGAGAGAAAGGAGGAGCTTGGACGTTTCTACACGTGCTAGACACCGCGCTTGGAGACGGATATCAACTTTTCAACTCTCCCCGGGGCCCCGTGAGTGAGACGTGTCCATGTCACAGATGAGGAAACCAAGTCTTGGCGAGCTGACATGACGTTGCCCACAGTTACGCAGTGAGTACAGATAGAGCTGATTTCCAAAGTCCTCTGGACGTTTTTGTGACAACATGTCTGCGTTGATTGGCTTCCTTGAACTCACCTAACCCTACATGAAAGGCCCCCCCAGGCCACTGAAATCCACTGCAAAGGCAGTTATTGCCCCTGTGCCCACAGAGGTCTGCAGCGGGCTAGCAGGCAGGGAGGGACTTCCCTTCTGGGGACAGGGAAGTGGGTCCCCCCGAACCCTGGGATTTTCCACTGAGTCTGTGACCGGCTATATCGGGAAAGGCTTCTGCATCAGGGCAGCGGGCAGTGGACATGGCTTTGCTTGTTTTGCTTTTTCTCTCTTTTTCCCCAAGATGTGTTTGGCAACAGCACACGAGTCTTGTAATCCTGCCCCCGGCCCTGCCCCAGCACAGCGTGTCCCCATGGGTGGCACAGGTCACCAGACAAACACAGGGTGGGGATAGCTCCAAGCTGGCTGGACGCAAACCTCCATGACACGGTACAGTGTTACGTCACCTAGACAGGCAGATGCCCCAGACAGTGCCAGGCCTCAGGAACCCACTGCTGCTGGGGCCCCAGGGCCCGGCGGGGAGGCTACATCCCTGCACCCTGGACTCCACCCCCAAGGGGCCTCTGCTTTCCTTTGCTCTTCACACCAGGTTCTGGGTAAGATCCTGTTTGAAGAGGCAATTCTAGGGGATACGGGGGTATACAGCACCCATTCTTCATCTAGTCACCCCCCGGGACGGCACAGGACGCAGCCCAGAGAGGGGATAGAGCTGCCCAAGGTGAGCAGGAGGTGAGTGGGGTCCTCTGCCCCATGCAGCCCCACGCGGGGACAGCCCCCGCAAGCCCATCTTGCTCCCGTCTGACTGGTGGGAACTGACATTGGTTGAGGACAACTTGCCAACGCCAGCTCCTCCTCGGAGGCAGCTGAGGTGACACGCTCCCACGTGCACACATGTGCCCTCACCCCGGGAGGACGGGGTGCCGGTGGTTAAATGTGACGGCGAGACAAACGCCACGAGCGCGATTATTCCTGCGAACCAGCCAGGAGGCTGGGGCAGTGAGCGCTTATCGGCCCTGTGGTCGCAGCACTGGGGAAACCCTGTGTCTTGTAAAGCCCGCTCCCATGTGACAGGTCGGGGCCAGGGACCTGGCACTCTGGGTCCTGGGAAGGGTGGGGGAACCCAAGGGTGATCGGGGTGGGGGCGAAGGAAAACTGAAGGGCACAGAGGCCCCAGTTTTGTGGGAAAGGTAAAGCAACGTTTTGCACCTGGGACTGAGAGCCCGGGGGGATGCCCAGAACGTGCACTCGTAGCAGGAGGATGAGAACAGGGCCCTCAGCAGCAGGCCTCTCCTCTCACCCTAGAGGACATTCCTGAGTCTCTTCCCAACAGGGCAGTGAGGAAAGGCTGGTTAAGAATGTGACATTGAAACAAAGTCTGAAGGAAGTGCAGGGGGCAGGCTCTGATGGTGTCTGATGGAAAAGCATCGCAGGGGAGGAGGGAACAGCCAATGCAAAGGCCCTGAGGCAGGACCATGAGAGCCACGGCCAGAGCAAAGTGAGCGAGGAGACTCTGGCTGCAGCGAGGGGTGGGAGAGCCCTGGGAGGGCCACGTGCAGAGTCGGAGTGATTCCACGTTTACTAGGAATGACAGCAGGCTGCGGGGCAGGGGCAGGGGTGTATGCGAGCAGGAGACGCGCTAGGAGAACAGAGGGCAGGGTGGGGCAGTGTCAGCGACACAGGCACCTGTGTCAGTCCCCTAGCTGCATGTGGGCCTGTGGGCAAGACTGTACTTCTTTTTGGGTCTCTGTTTTCCAAAAAAAAGGTAAATAAGATATGGTACCAGCCCCCTAGGAGCAATGGGCAGCCTTCGGCACATCTGATTTTTTTTTTTTTCTAGATTTTGGTATGACATAATTGACAAGTACATGTACGCCATGGTGGTCTGACTCTGACCTCAGAGGCGTGTGCTGAGGGACGCTGGGGCCAGGCCTCGGTGGGAGGAGGCCTCATGCTCGGGGCTGTGAGAGCCCAGGGTGGGCAGAGGCTCTGGAGTTCTCTGCCCCCAGCTGCCGGCCTCTGCCCCCTTCTCAGTTCCTCAACATCCTCACTCCAATTGTTCAGGCAAGTTCACGGCTCCTCACAAAAGTTCCTCTCCTGGAGCTCCAGGGAATAGAATAAAAATAGCTCATTTGTGCCCCCCTCACCTTGCATACACCTCGTGTTCCCAATTTGAGCCCCGCCTGAATGTTTTCCTTAATGACAGCATTATTTTGCTGGTTGAATGTGCCCTGTGGTCCACTGTGACCCTTGGATTTTTTTCTGCTTCTAATTGCACAGCCTGGATTTACCTCTTCTCATGTGCTTTTTGGAAAATGTATCTCATGCTCCCATTCCCATAGGTTGCTCACCCAGAGCAGGAAAGGCCATGAGCTGTGAGCCCGGGAGCCTCCGCAGAACCACGTGGAGGAATAGGGGACACAGTCCCTGAAGGAAGGGAGCAGACAGAGCCTGGGCACAGAGGGCGAACCCTGTTCACGTCGTGGCTCCTGCCTGAGCCCACCTAACGCTGAGTGTGAAGGGTGGGGGCAAGGGGAGGCCCCATCTCTAATGCACGCTGGGCTCCCTCCCTTGGCCTCCATGGAAGTCCCGTGTGACCTTGGGGCAGGCGAGGGCATTTACGTATCCTCTGCGAACCTCCATTCCTTTTGGAGAAAGAATGAGCGCAACACCACCCCCACCCACCCCACCCCAACCCCCAAAACGTTACAGCACCTCCGGCCCATCAAGCATGCAAGCAATTCAGAGAACAGCACAACACTGAGTTATTATTACTGTTATTACCCCTAAAAGTGGGTAATCGCTGTGGCCTACTTAGGGGCGCTCTTGTCTCTGACGACCTCGGAGGACCACGAACATCACAAGTACCGGTGGGAGGCCGCGGCCAGCTCTTGGCAGTGAGCTGCACAGGGACAGTCAAAGGCCCGAGCAGCATTTCGGAGAGGGGGCACCCCAAATGCCCCAGGCCCCTCCTGGGCCTCTGGTCTGAGCTTGGCGAGACAGTTAGTAATAGAAAACGATTCATTTTGGCGAAGAAAAACGAAGGACATTTTAAGATGCATGAGGTCATGTGGCTCTGAGCACAAGGGCAGGAACGAGGTCAGGCTTCTTTCTGGAAGGCCCTGGAAACCAGCGCCTGAAATGCGATCAGAACCCTTCTGGCCCCTTTGTACGTCACATCGTTCTTTTTTTTTTTTTTTTTTTTTTTGGTATGTATTATTAAATTCCACAAACATGCAGCCAAGAATAGAAAATAATAGGACAAACATCTAAGTTCTTCCAGGTGTCCAGGAGGGGCAGGAATTTCTCGTGAGCCTGAAGCCAAAATTGCCTTTAGCTCAAAATAATTCCTATGCCACTGAGTCACATCTTGGGGTGGCTCCTTCTGAACCCCCACATGGCCCTCAAAGCATCGCTGGGCGGATAAACAGTCCTGATGGTGGCAAAGGCTCAGAGTCCCAGCTGAGGGTGTGTTGCCCACTTTGCAGATGAGGCTCAGTGGGGTGGAGGCACCTGCTTGCCTGCAGGCTTCCAGGAAGCAGCAGACACGGGGTCTGAACTCACCCATCTAGACCCCCAGACTGAGGTGGCCTGAGGGGCTGAGATGTGACCTGTGGGGTGTGCAGTGCCCGGGCAGCCGTGGACCTGGCTTTGCTGCCCAGAACAGAGACAGGGAGTAGGGGAGGGCCGGGCAGGCCAGCAGTGGGGAGCCTGTGCCCACACATCTGGTCTCCTGACGAGCCGTCAGCCTCTGATATTTACAACTGTGCCTAATGGTCCTGCAGAACCTCAGGGAGCCTTTCCCTCCTTAATCTGCCTGGCATTACCCAGCCTAGAAACATGGCATTCCCTCCTGGGGCTAGGTAATGCTGTGGGGGGCAGTGGGGAGGTTCAGGCTTTGATTCAGGGGCAGCTGGCCACTTCCTGCTTCTCTCCCTCCTTCTACCTCTCTCTCTCCCTCAGCCCCACAATGAAAGCCCCAGTTACTTTGCTGAGTGCCTCATACAAACTGATAATGTGTTTCCCATCTTTATCCCCTCCTCTGTACACAGCTCTTAACAGACTCATCATCTGTCTCTTGGGGAAACTGAGGCTCAGACTTACATGTGCTGCCTGAGGTCCCCAGGGAAGGAGTTGAGCCGACACTCGGATCCTGGAGCCCTGACTCCGAGGCCCTGCTCCTTGTCCAGAAACAAGCATACCATCTTTCACCTGCCACCGGAGCCTCTGAGATGGGTGGCAAGGAGGCAGAGCTGGTGGCCTGGCTCCATTTGCTTGGTCTCTCAGCCTCAGTGTCCTTGTCTGTAAAATGGAAGTGCTTGTACACAAATGTTCACAACAGCACTCACCAAATATCCAAAAAGTGGCAACAGCCCAAGTTGAATGGATGAACAAAATGGTCTGTCCAACAATGGAATAGTGTCCAGCCACAGAAAGAAGTGAGGTTCTGACACACGGCACCATAGGGATGAACCTCAAAAACATTATACAGTAGATAGAAAAATGGGGGGTTCTATAGAACATATCCTCACAGGGTGACTGATAGTACACTCCTAATGGGGCAGGTCGTGTGGGTAGCCCCACCCCAGGCCTATAACTTCTTCAGTGAAAGGCTTTAAACCAGCCCTGTTCATTGTTCTCATGCATGTAGGTCAGTGGTCCTCAACTTTTTCCCACTTGTGCACGCCTTTTAAACCCATTTCTATACATTGTACCCCTTGTTTTTAAAACAGCTGTTTTTAAATACTGACACTTTTGTTCAATGCCTATCATAAAGTGAAATAGTGCAAATGAGGTCATAAGTCAGGGAAAAAATTACTACACTAAAAGTACAAACCACAGATTTAATTGTACAATATTCGTAACACAGTTAAATATTAATAATGATGATCAAGTATTTAAACATTGAATAAAAGAACTACTTGAAAAGAATCACGATTAAAGACAACGCACTTATTACTCAGTCATTAACTAAACTGATCAAACAGTCTGGCTATGGATGTATTTATATGTTTGGGAAAGTTCTAGAAGCATTGCAATGGATTGTTCTGAAACTGTATAACGATTGGTAGAAGAACAGTTTGGGAGAACGGTTCACAGCCACGTCCTCACCAATCATCACTCACTGCTGTGATCTAATGTTGCAGTGTCTCCATTAATGTTGATTCAAACTTAGTATTTATTGTTCCATAACTAACATTTTGCAGTTTTTTACTTTACTTGTTTTTTTGCCATTACTGATTATTTTTCACCCCTGAATGACCCAGCACGTACCCCCAGGGGTACGTGTACCACCGCCTGGGAACCAATAATCTAGGTTAACGCACCTTGGAAATGTCAGGAGTTAATACCCCTTGAAAGGGCAGTAAGCCTCAAGAGAACACATCTTAACCGTCCTATATGCACACCTTTTTCTCTGATCTTCCTTATGACCCCTCTTTAATTTCAAACGCATAAAAGAAAGCTGGAAAACAGTTGTTCGTGGGAGCCTTTGAGATCTTGCTCCCCAAATAAGTGATCAGTTTGGGTAACATGAACTCATACAATTTTCTACAGGTTTGGACACTTCTTGCATTGACAATGATGAGTGAAGGAAGCCAGTCACTGAGGCCACATACTGTATGATTCAGTTTATATGACTCGTCAATAACAGACAGATCTATTTATAGAGAAAGTAGGTTGCCTCGGGCTGCGAGGGTGGGGCAGGGACAGTGACGGCCCAAGGAGCTGGGTTTCCTTTGAGGATGCTGGAAATGTTCTAGAATTGACTGGGGGGATGGCCACACAGCTCTGTAAATACACAAAAAGCAGTGAATCGTACACTTTAAGTGGGTGAATTGCACCGTACATGAATTATGTCTCAATAATGCTGTTAAGAAACGAACATGCCAATAATGACAGCTCTCTCTTAGTGTTTCTAAGGGAAGATGAAATGACGCTATAAGGCCCCAGTATGCGTGTGCACACAGTAAGTGCTCAGTCGATGCACCTACTACCCATCAGCAGCTGCAGGGACCTTGTTGGAAATGCAGCCTCTGGTCCCTCCCAGGGAATGCATCAGAATCTGCATTTTAATGTGATCCCTAGGAGCATCCTGTGTGCATTAAAGTTTGCAAAGTACTAACCTGTGATGATAATTCTACCGTCACTCTAGGGCAGGACTCTCAGACGTGAGAGCAATCAGCGTCCCCAGAGGGCTTGTTAGAACAGGGCACTGGGCCCCACCCAGGGCTTCTGCATCCATAGCCTGGGAATCTAGGTGTCTGTGCATCCCTAGGTGAGGCTGGTCAGGGACCCCACTCTGCAAACAATGTGCCCCTGCCTGCCTCCCAGGACTGCAGAGGACAGGCCTCGGGGACCAGTGGGTCCCAACTCTGGCTGCATAGGGAAGCAGGAGCTTTTGCAGTCCCCAGGACCAGTGTCTCGGGAAGGGGGTACAGGCGTCACCATTTTGGGGAGCTGTTCTGGCGATTCCCCAGGTGCTGCTAGGGGTCAGAGGCCACATTAGCAGTACCAGGAGGGGAGACCCAAGTGAGAGGAGCCTGGGGCACAGGGGCACAACCAGGATAGCACACGGCGGGACTCAGGCCTGCACTCTGAGGGCCCCACTCTCATCTTGAGGTTGACTTCTAGTCCCTCATCAGCTGTGACTGTCCTGGGCAGAGGAAGAGAGCAGGTCACCTCAGAGTGGCTCCTTCTGGATTCTATTTTTTAAAAAAACAAACAAATATTTAACCGAATACATTTAAAGATCTCATTGGCTCTGTTGAAGGGTTCATGAATTGGGCAGCGTCCCATTTAGCAAACAGAAAGGTGCTCTGAGGAGCTTTACAAAATGGGAGATTTTCATAGAAAACCGTCAGGGAAGGGGTGGGACATGGAAGTGAAAAGAGGGGATGGTTCTAGGCAAGGCCACCTGCCGTTAGAGCGACGCGGGGGGTCTTAGCAGGCAGGCCACCTCACTGCCGCTGACCAGGGGCCAGATGCCACTCCCAGGAGGGGCCGGAACCGCAGTCAGGCTGCGTGGGACTTAGCCCGAGTGACTCCATTTGGGACTTGTTATTTCTTTTTAATGGTTCCAAATATAAATGATCTTGCGGGGCAGGTGAGGCCCCGGAACAGGGTGAAACGGAACAGGCTGAGCCGCAGCGACCACCTGCCAGGCATTTCCATAGCAACGGGCTGCCTCTCCACCCACTTAGAAAACTCCTGCTGGAAACTCTTTTGCCTGGATTGTTTGGATTTTTTTCCTCTTTACAGAACAACTGGTATCACGCCAACTCTAAATAGAGCCCTTTTAAGAAAGGATGTGGTTAAAGGCTTCCCGTGTTTGATGGGCTTGGGGCTGGAGCAGCAGGGAGGGGTGGGGGGTGGGGTAGCCTGGTGCTTGCTGACTATGAGTCCACTGTGTCTGCTTTGCAGCCAGGGTCATTATTTCTGCGTCTGTCCAGGACTGACTTCCCCTGGGGCTGCCCACTCGCTCGCTGTGGTCTGCCCCCATTTATCTAGGGGATTAGGGGCTCTGATGTTCAGGCTGCCAGGACCTTGAAGATCGTGTCCCCTCTGGTTTTTGTGGGCCTCTCTCACGTCATCACACTTCCTTGGGGGAGCTTCTGGCTTCCCGAAAGCCCGAAAGGAACTATGACAAAGGGGACCCAATGGGGCTGGGGAGGTAGAACAGAGACAGGAGGAAATCTCCTGTGTAAATGAATAAAAATGAGATTTAAGGTCAGAGACCTGAGGAACCACTCTGAGCAAATTAGGAGAGATGCCTCTTCCTCCAGGAGCAGAGCTTGCTGGGAAGAGCCATTCATTCAACTTCTGCAGTGCACAACCTGGACAACGGCACAGGGGACCCTGTGGGCACTCTTGCCTGTGCTCCTCCCAGCACCACAAAGGCACGACACACAGGCACATAGGACCAATATCTCCTCAGATGCTCATGTCACCTGTGCACTGAGCTCTAGGCTGAGCACCAGGAATGCAACAGAGGAAGATCTCTGATTTTCAGATCCTGTCCTTTGGTGGAAACAGAGAAGAAAATCATGGCCTGTGAAACAAGGTGACAATGCAAACGCAGAGCGTCCTAAGAGCTACAATGAGGCGAGCCAGGCACTGTGCTCATGGCGCGGTCGGGAGGGCTCTCTTTTAAGCCTCTCATCATCTCCAGGATGGAGAAACACGTACCATGTCGCTGTTGATGTGAGAACATCCGAACCTGTAAAGAGCTTTTATACAAATTTATCTGAGCCAAACAGAGGATACGCCTGGAAGCGGATTGAGAAACATGCGGTTTCCTGAGCCCCGGGGCCAGCGCTCTCAGAGAAAGGGGCGGCGGGTGGGGTTCTGCTCAGTGAGACAGAACGCAGACGTCCTCCTGCTTCACAAACAACATGGCTTGGCACCCAGCTCTTCATCTTTTCAAATTTTTGTGTCTTTTTACATGTTTTCATCAGTCATCCATCCCCGGGGCTATAAAAATAGAGCTGCACCAACGCAGGCAGGGATCAGCCCGGAGCCGGCCTGAATATTCAGCAGCAGGGTGCAGAGCCTGGGAAAGTAGCAAGGCCCGATGAATTAACCAGCGTCCTTGCACGCGGGGCCAACTGCCTCGACCCCACTTCCTGTGGCTCGATTCCAGGCTTGAGAACTGGGGGAGGAGAGTCCCTGTTGGAAGAGAAATGGGCTGGGTCTCTGGGTCCCAGGGTGGTGGGATAAGCCAGCTGCCTTGGGTTTGCCTCCTCCAAGAAGCTCTCCATGTTTTCAAGAAGGTCATGGACACCTACTTTTTCCTTCTTCCTGTCTGGCCCCTTTAAACATACCCTTTGCCTTCTGGAAGTTCCACCCAGGGGCTGCCCTGACTCTCCTAGGAGTTCAGAGCTCAAGTGGGGACACAGGTCCCTAGACCTCACTTCACCCTGGTTTTTGTGGCCCTGTGAGATGGGTTGGTTGATTGGCACATCCATTTATTTACCTGTCCTCACTGGATGCCAACCAGTCCTGGTGCCGGGTACAGATGAAGCTGAGGAAGGCAGGTTGTGACCTTGTGGATGCTTACAGTTGTCACCCAGGGGAACAGGGTGTGTGCAGGTCATGGTGACAGCAGGCTGATGGCTGATGATGCCATCACAAGCTGAGGCCACAGGGTAGGGGTGGGGAACGGCCCCTGCCCACTCTTGTCCCCTCCCTGCCCGTCTACACTCATTTCAGCTGTCCAAGGCCATCCCCCTCCTGCTCTGGGGACTCCACACATTGTCCCTTGTCCCATCACCCCTGCCACCTGCTCTGCCTAGCTAATTCCTACTCTTACTTCTTGTCTGGTTTAAATGTCTCTCCCTCCATCTTCCTCCCTCTTTCTCTCCTCCTCCCCCTCCTCCTTCTGTCTCCCTGTCCGTCAGGGTCACAGAACACTGGCTACTCAGTGAGGTCTCACCATTGGAGACTTGAGCTTCAGCTCTGTGGACCCAGAAACTGTCTTCTAGGGACCCCAGTGGGGCAGGGGCTCAGGGGGCAGCAATGAGGACCACAAAGACATCCAAGATCTCCCATCGGCTGGACCACTCAGCTGCGAGGGTCCAGGTGTCCACTCCTCACTGGCCTGGGGTACACTGGGCTTCGAGAGGCTATGTGGAGTCCATGCTGGAAAGAGAGTGGGGGTCCTCACAGCCCATGGCCACCTTCTCCTTTGCTTGTATGGCTCCCAATCAGGAAGGTACCCAGAATGGGCCTGGCACCCCGCTGACCCCGCTCTGCCTTCTGCCCTCAGAGACCAGCTCGAGCCAAAGGCAGAGCTGGGCTGAGCAGACACGGGAAGGCCTGGCCCAGCGTGGTCACCAGGCTTCCTGCAGGGCATCGCTGAGGAAGGGCGGCGAGCTGCCTGCAGGGGCCGGCTGGGATAGCAAGCCAACCATGAGGCCAGTCTCTGCCCTGGGGGACAGGTGCCGTCCTGGAGGGGCTTGTGGAATGGGGTGTTTGTGGCCCATGGGCCCATGGGCTCTGTCCATTGCCAGGAGGTACAATAAAGTGACAGGTTATCCTGGGGGCCCCTCTGCTCCCAGCCTACCAGTCTCATGGTGACACAAACCACGTCATGAAGACATTGTATGCGTGCGTTCAAACTGATTAATGGCATGGGAACAAAATCATACTCTCTCAAGCCACCTATTGGCTCCAAAGTGCTTCCTGTCATCAGCTTCTGTCTGTCAACTCTCCCTGGAAATGTCAGCAGGCCCTCAGGGGCCACAGAAGCCAGGAATCACAGGATCTGACTGACCATCACCACCCCAGGGGACCTTCACTATGACCTCACCCCCTGCCCCCAACAGGCGCTACTCCCGAGAGCCACCATCTCTCTTACGTCTGTCTGTTCTGGGTCCAATGTGAGTTGTTCCCAGGGGTCCAGGGATGTGTCCTCATCCCCAAGGAGATAGACTGTTAGCTGTGTGGTCTTGAGAGAGTCAACGAACCTCTCTGAGCCACTGTCCACATCCAAAAAATTGGAACAATATGAGTAACTGAAGAGCACACAATACATGTAAGGTCCTGCGCCGCTTCCCACACTGCAGGGCTGCGTTCGGAGAAAACCCTGTATTCCATTTCTTGGATTAAATTTTCTTCTCGCTAGAGCATATCAGTTAACATTTCGAAAAGGAATTTTTTTCAATGCTACACATTCTGAGATACCAAATGTCTTCGGGATGTGTTTTTATTCTCACATTTGGCTGGGGATAAAATTCTGAATTTAAAATGATTTTCCCTCAGAATGTGACAATAATTACTTCATTTTCTTCCTACTTCGAGCATTATGTCCTTCTGCACGTAGTCTGGCTTTTGTCTGGTAATATTTTGAACATTTTATCCCCCGTGTTCTAAAATTTCAACGCTCGATTCAATCGTGGATCTCCTTTCATTCATTTTGGCTGGTGGTCTCTTTTAATCAAAACTCTGGGATGTTTTCAGTTTCGGCTCTGGGAAATCTCTTCCCTGCATTCTTGTCTCCTTTTAGGCCAGGAAGCAAAATTTTGTCCTTCACATCCTTTCATTTTGTACTTTTCATCTCTTTGTCCTTTATGCTGCCTTTGATGAGTCATCAGCTTCGTCTTCCAACGCATTTATTTGCTCTTCTGCTGTGTCCATTCTGCTGTTCGGCCCATTTTTGTTTGTTTCCAGAAACGACCAGATCTTGATTTTCCAAATTCTCTAGTTGCTCTTTTTGAGGATTCAGTATTCTATCACAGCTCTCTAAGGATCATGTGTGTTTTAAATTCTTTTTCTGGTCACATTCATTCCCTCTCCCAATGTTCTATGCCTGGGGCTCTCCATTCCTCATGGGTGTCACTAGCCTTCTGGGACACTGTCTATCTCCTCCTCCTCACAGATACCCACATTCTCTGCTTAGCCCGGGTGACTGTGGTGACTGAGGGCACACGTTGGTATGGTACGAAAGAGGATTCAACTCACCTGGCAGCTCCTACTAAGGCGCCCTCAACAATGATCCTTCCAGGGATCCAGGGTGCTCTAGAGTCCCTGAACTGCCCCCCACGCCCTCCCACAGCTTCCTCCCTCCATCATGCCCAGCTGCCCTCTACCCTTCAGGTTCAGTCCTGGCCACCAGCAGCACGGTTCTTGTCCATGTGGTTGGGACTGGGAACGACGGAGGGGGCTTCCATGTGCGTCGGCCCCCTCACTTGGCACCCTATTTTGGTGTGCCTCTGGGCTCCTTCACTTCTGCAGCCTCATGGCAGCAGTTTTAAATCACAAAACGGCCTTCAGAGCCCAGTAGAATCCGGGCTCCATGTTCTCAGCTTGTTTGCACAAAATTTAAATGAGTTTATCTTCACCTCTCCTCACCTCCTATGGGAAGATGAGTGACTGGATAAAGGGACTGGCACATGTGGTCCTTCCCCCTTTCTCCCATTCTCTTTCTTGCCCTAGAATCTGGAGTTAGTGGTTCAGGCAGTTAGTGCCGATGAGGCTGGAAAGGGAGGGGTCCTGGCTCTGGGTCACTTTGCAGGGACAACAGAGGCCAGCAGCAGAGGAAAGTGGGGCATTGAGGGCTGGGGGTGTGGTGGGTGGGAGCACAGGGCAAGGTCGAGTGTGGGGAATGTTGGAGCAAATGACAGTATGATATTAGGCTGACCAGACGTCCCATTTTAAACAGGACAGAAAACAATGCTACTGTCCCCTTTCGCATGGTCAGCTCAGTCTCACTGGGCTAAATTCAGTGTCAGTAGGGGCCCCGGAGCAGGGAGCAGCCAGAGCTGGTCCTCTGGTGCCATCCTGTGGCCACGCTGTGAACTGCAGCTCCTGCCCCGCAGCCTGCATCACCTGTCTTCTCACAAGAATGCAGCTGGGAGGGTAAGAGCAATGTTTGCATCTCAGGTGCATCTGCTCAGCCCACTCCTCTCCTGGCTCCTACATTTTAAACGCCCTGAGCATTTCTGGCCTCCTTTAGGCTCCAGACAGTTTTGCTGAATCTAATCAAGGATTAAAAATGTTTTTGCATTCAAATTGCCCAAGTGTTCACTGGATTGGTGATCATGTTTCTGTCAGAGCCCTTTCATCACAGCCCCAGCCTAGTCTTTGTGACTAGGCCAGCCTCTCCCTCTGCGAGGCCTGGCCCCAAGGACTGAGCAGCAAAAGTAGCAGCGGACCACACCAGCTGTCATTCTGTGATGGTACAGGGCCTGGGGACACAGCAGCCTGACCCCTCATCAGGTCAGAGGCAGGGGCTGGTGCAGAAAGCCCTCTGGGAATGGAAGCCAAGAGCCTGTGTGAGGTGCACTCACAGAACCACAAGGAGCCCAGGGTGCCTGAGGGGCAAAGGTGGGGCAGGTCAGGAAGCACCTCCCTTGAGTGCTAAGGGGTCTGCACTTTGTCTTCAAGGCAACAGGGAGCCAGTGATGGGGTAGGCATAGGCCAAGGCCAGCCTGGGCCTCGCAAACTCCCAGCTCAGGAGCAAGATGACGTTTCCCCTCAGGACAACTCAAGGTCTTCAGGGTAGTGGATATTGGAGGTCTGTGGCTGGAGACAAGGTTTTCTGTTGGCCAGGCAGATGGAACACACTTCCTCAGCCAGGGGGACACCCAGGGCCCCACCTGCCACAGCAGCCTGGGAAGCTCTCCTTGGTCTTCCTCCCTCCGTCTTTCTCCTCGCAGGAAGTGTACTTCAAACTGGCTTGTGCTGCCACCTGGTGGCCAAAGCCGGACAGGAGCCCTTGTTCCTATCAGAGAGTACAGAGCGACCCTCCCACCCCACCCCCACCCCCCGTTTGGTGACCTCAAACCCATCGTCTTGTTTTACAGAGCAAGTCAGTTTTCCTCCAGTGCACACCAAGGTTCTGAAACAAGTAAGTGTCCCTGTTTCCTGCAATCCTTTCCCATGGAAGCTGACCAACCCTGGAAACGGGCTCAGAGAGAAGTGGCTTTGCCAAGGTCACACAGCAGTCAGTGGCAAAAATGGGCCCCGCCCTCCAAGGTCCTTGTTCTGAGTCCCTCCCTGCCACTGGCCACCTCCTGGAGCTTCCATCCAGGCTCTGGGAGCTGAGTTCCAGCCTGGCTTTGCTCACTGGGCGGCCTGGGGCTTGTCCACGAACCTCTGTGAGGAGTGACCTGCAAAGTCCTTCATCTGCCCCTCAAGGGATGGCACCAGCTAAGGAAATGAGAACTGTCTGTGGCCAAGTCTAGAGTCCTTCCCTCCTCATCTGGGGTGACCACTCCCAGACTCCCAAGGCCCTGAGAGCCAAGAAGGCGAAATGCTCTGCCTCCTGTCTCAAGCTCCTGTCCTCATCTTTTCTCCCATATGACCTACCCCCATGTAGCTCGAGTTCCTGCCACAAAGGGCTGGAAGCCTGCCAGGCCCCCAGAGATGGTACAAGGGCAGTGATAGGGAGGGCAGCGGGGAGCAGGAAGCAGAAGAGTGAAGGCCCCTGAGACCCCTCGAGAAAGTGTGGGGAGGAGTTGCCCAAGCTGCCACTTCCCAGTGGGTCAAAGGAACAAAAGCAGAGTCGCTAACACCAACCTGCCACCTTTCCACTTGGCTCCTGGGACCCTACAGTAACTCAGCTGTGGGGGCAGAACAGAGGGTGTGGCCCTACTCTGAACTGTGGGTGGGGGGTGGGGGTGGAGAACAGGGACAGAAGTGGGGAGAAGGCTCCTGAGAGAGGGTCACATGCTAAACTTCACCACCATGGAGTGGACCCGGCCCCACTACCACTGGGCCCCATTTGTCCTGGGCCCCCCGCAGGGCCTATCGTTTGAGGTGGGGTAACTGCAGCCCCTCAGCCTCTCATCAGTGAAGGGCAACGACCCAGGGCCAGATGCAAGAGGACCTTGGTGTGGGGGCTAAGGAGGCCACAGCCTCAGGTGACACATGAACAGCATTTATTTTTCATGCCTTCAGTAAACATTCAAGCCTGATGACTATGTGCTGGGCTCTGAGCAGTGCCCTGGGGAACTGGTCAAAGACAGGGCCTTGTGTGGCACCCAGCAGAGCCTGGCACGCCCTGAACTTGGTGTCTTGTCCAGTGCATAGTGGGGCCTGGGGACCCCACACTGGTGGGGCTAGGGGTTTGGGGCCATGGCAGAGGATGTGAGGGGCTTGTCCCCATCTGCTCCTGCTCATTGCCTCTCAGACCAGGGGCACCTAGACTGTCCTGCTGCTGAGATCCTCACGGATGGGCTGCGGACCGGGGAAGGGGACGTCCCTGAGGAAGGGGAGACTGCTGGCCCTCCGAATAATGCCCCGGGCCCTCCCGTCTGGAGCCCCGGCCTGAGGTCAGCCTGCATGGCCTGGCTACATGGGTCTCGTTCAGGCCGAAAGGCCAGTCCTGCCCAAGATCAGTTAAGGCCTAGCAGGGCTGGCGGGGGGTGGGGTGGGGAGAGGATGTGCCGTGGGCCTGGGGCCCCCAAGAGGAAGTCCCCAGGCCCTGAGCCGGGAGCCCTGAGCATGCCCAGCTCAGTGGAGCCGCTTGCTGTCCAGGATGGCCTTCCAGTCGTCCGCCCAGGAGTGCAGTCGGCGGCGGGGGGGCTGCAGCCACACATGCCGGTTGTGACAGGCTGTGAAGAGTACATGCTCCCAGCTGGGTGTGGGCTCGGCCCCTGTAAGGGGAGAGTAGCTCTCAGTCCCGTGTCAGGAGCCTGGAGATGCCCCTGGGACAACCCCCACGTGTCCTCAGTCGAGCACTCACCTGAGGCCGGTTTCCCTTCAGGAGGGTGGTGGCTGCCCTAGCACCTGGGGTCACAAGGATGAAATAAAATGCCCCCACTAAGTGATGACACAGCACGCTGTGACTGCGGTGATGGCTGTCACACTTGTCACTGTTGGATGCGGAGCCTTGCTGATGCCCTGCCCATCCTCTGTCCCATGCCCATCACCCTACACTGGCGATCCTAGCTCTGCAGTCACCAGCTGCTGACCACAGGCCCTGCCCCTGGGCTTCAACCCCTCATGTCCACATGTCCACACAGGCACTGCCCCTGGGTTACAGCCGCACCCCCAATGCCCCCTGCACAGGCCTCTCCCTACTTCCCATGTTGGAGATAGAGGTTGAGTGGGTCTCTGGGACCCTCGAGGTCACAGTCTCCGCTGGTGCTGTATACTGACCATCCCTGAGAAGCTGCATGGTTTGAGAAGTCAGGGGTGGGCACCATGTGGACTCCACCCCCTGGACACAATGACTGGGATAGAGATGCAGTGTTTCCCAAACCAGCTCCGAAAGAAAGCCGGTAGTGAAGAATGCTCTGTGTTATCATTGAGGGGCCCAGAGGAACCGGCTTCACCACTAAATGATGGCAGCCAGCAGGAGGAAAGAGCCTGCCCGAGTGTGAAGGCAAATGTGCAGAACAGGAGATAGAGAAACAGAAGTCGCTGGGACCCCTAGATTCAGCCACATCTAATGGTCCCACCTTTTCAGTTAGGGACACCAATAAAAGTCCCCTCTCCTGTTAAAGTCAGTTCAAGGTTTGTTTGGTTTTGGGAGGGGCATCCATAAGCAAAAGGGACGAATGCAGCTCCCAATCCACCTTCAACTGGAGAAATTCTACTTCGATTTTCTATTGTATATATTAGGTTCAGTTCAAATTGCTTTTAGAAAAAAAGGGGAGATTCTTCTGCTAAAGACAAACATTTGGAAGCCAGAGTGAGGCCTGCATTTAACATAAGAAAGGCAAAGCTTCCAGGCAAACAGGCCTCGCCCAGGACCACCCAGCAAGTCTCCCTGGGGCAGGGGCCCACTTCTCCCGGCTCCCAGGTGGACGCTGAGAAGAGCCTTGTTGTCCCAAAAGGGGAGAGGCTCAGTGCTCAGTTCAAGGCTGGATGCCTGATACATATCAGGTGACTAAGTGGGGGCCTCTCAGGACAGGGCAATGAGGCTAGGCCCCGGGTTGCTTGTCCGAGCAGCACGTAGCCGTCCCTGCTCACTCCTCACCTGCCGCAGGCCACTTGCCTGTGATGTCTGGCCGGTCGTCTATGAGGAGGTCGGCAGAAACCACGGTCTTGTCTCTGGTCAGCACGACCTGCTCCAGAAAGTCAGGGCCAAAGTGCTTCTCCACCCAGGCATACTGTGATGGGAGAGGGCAGAGGGGATGAGAGAGAGCAGTCAGGCCTGGACACGGATGGAGAGCTGGTGTGGACCGAGCCAGGCTTCCTCCAGGACCAAGGGCTAGGCGAGGGAGATGTGATTGGCCCAGCGGTCCTCAAAATGAAGGGTGCACCTGGAGGGCTTGTAGAAAGACACCCGGCTATGCCCAGAGAGTCTAGGTCAGACTCCCGGGAGAGGCCAGAAAACACCCACTTCTAGTAAAGTGTCCTGGGGACACAGGCCCTGCTGGTCTGGGGACCAGACTTGGGACCACTGTTCTACTGAAAAAGTGGACCAAGCCCTCAATCCTGATTCCATGCTGACCGACTGTGTGCACAAGTCATTAATTCCCAAGTTTAACTGATCTCACATTTTTTGCATGTTAAGGAATGAGGTGCTGTGAGCAGGCAATGGAATGGGGTGTCGAGTGCCTCGCATACATAATCCCACGATTACCACTCAGTGAGTGTGCGTTCCCATTCTAGTCAAAGCTCACAGAAGGCATCAGTGGCGGCTAACTCCGTACACTTTGTCTCTAATGTGGGGTTGGCAAGAGCAGAGGCAATGTGAAGACAATCCAGAGAACTCCTGCTGACGGTCTGGGCAGGGACCCCCGGGCTTGGGCAGGGCGGCCCGCACTTCCCCAGGGGCGGGGGCTGGGCCCTGAAGCCTCCTCTGCTGCGAAAGCGCACCTTCTGGGTCACAGACCTCTCCTATGGGCTGCTCAACCGCAGGTTCTGTTTCCAGAAAAGTCTCCGTTTCAGGTCATTCTAATTTTTTCAACGAAAGTGATAAAGTGAGTGTGCAGCACTGTAAGACGTTTTGTGTGAATAAATTCACGTACCCTAATATTTGGATCTGGACTGCCACCAGCCCCACCCCAGACATGTTTGCTGTCCTTGTTCCATCCTTCACAAATAACACTTCATTGAAATGTGGGTGGTCACCCTGCCCAGATAACCAGGCTCCATCCAGAGATGACGATGGAATTTCAGACTGGTCTATAGAAGGTCATCAGGAGAGGGGACCCTGGCACAGACAGTGGGATTAATGGGAGAAGGGGCAGAAATGAGGACACCCGGGCTGGTGGTAGCTGCACTATGAAGGTCAGCATCCTTTCCACTGGGTGTGCTGAGAGCCAGCACCCCTCACCTGTGACACACGGGGTAAAGGTGAGGAGAGGTGAAGCAGCAGGCCCACCCCAGCAAGCTGCCCATCCTACCTTCTCGTAGGGACAGTACTGGTACCTCTTGATGGGGCTCGTGCAAATGAAGACGTCAGTGCTGTGGGAAGGAGGAGGAGAGTAAGCCCTTGGGCTGCACCACTGCTGGCATCCCACCGTCCCACTGCCCTGGGCAGCCTTGTGGGACCCACCCCTGGCCCAGGAACCAGCTCAGGCGTGGGCACCTGACTTACGGCAACTCTGCATGCCCGCACCCAGAGGTCAGCAGAGCTAGTCAGATGCACAGTCTGGGGTCTGGACAGGGAAATGCTGGGACAGAAGCCTTTACAATGAGTTATTAAATAAGAATACAGAGCAAGTCACTGAGGGAGAACTGGGAACTTGTACAAGGCAAAGAAAGAAACCTCAAGGGTAAGTCTTCAGGTAAAGGGTCCAACCAAATATTCTAGCAGGAGGAGCAGTGAGAAGGAGCCCCGATCCACCCAACAAGGCTCCCTGACACATTAGAATCTGTAACTCCTGATGGATTTCAGTGGACAGCCTGCGACAGCTGTGGAGTGGGAGCTTCAGTCCACAGAACCAGTCGTTTCTCTAAAACAAACGGAACTACCTTACACAGTACTCCTGCTGCTTGCTTACAGCCCTTTTTAATTAGGGCTCCTGGAACACTCATCACACACCTTACCCTTTTTCTTTTCAGCACTTGTCACAACCTGTGATTATCCCTACTTGCATGATTCTTTGTTTAACGCCTGCTCTCTGGCCGGACTGCAAGCTCCATGAAGGCAAGGACCGTGCCTGTTCATTTCTGTACCCCTGGTGCCCAGCAGCATCTAAAGGTCAGTTCTCAGACATTTACTGAATCAGTGAACTTTCATACCCAGAGAACCATGTCAAATTAGACTCAATATTTTTTCAAGTTACTGAATCAAAACATCTTCAGAGCTCAGAAGCAGAGTCTGTTTTGTTCAGTTAGGTTTTTACCAGGTCCAGTGACAATGGAATGAGTGTGGCCCTGTGCAGGGGTGAGGAGAGGAAACAAAGGGAGGAGAGGGGGTGGGGAGAAGCAAAAGAGGGATGGTGGGAAGGTGCATACACTGGAGATGGGGGACAAACTCACTTTTCTAGACTGGCCATCTGCTTCACAGCTTCCACTGCCCCTGGTAGGGGCTCAAGGTCAAAAAAGAAGTTCTCCGACTCCCATATGCTGATGGCCTTCTCCTGAGGAGAGGAGAAGCAGGTGACTTCCAAGGTCCTCAGCACCCTGCCTTACCTCGTGTCATAGCTGGAAAAGGTTGCTGATAAGAAGAGGGGCTTGCACATTCCCCTTATGGGCCTCTCACACACTCAAGGACAGATTTCTGGGCAGGAGGGGATTGCATGGAGCTGGTCTGTGTTCAAGCCCATCCCCAAGAGGGATGTGACTTCTGTAAGTATTCAGCAGACACCAGGTGTGAAGTGGGAGGCACTGCGGGTGCCTCATGAACCACATGTCTGCTTGATTCTCATGGCCAGAAGCATGCTGGAGGCTCTGAAGTTGACCAGGTCTTGCCCTGGCACTAGAGTCCTTAAATATGAGAATTGGGCGAACTCAGAGGTCCTTAAGAGCAATGTTGTGCCGTGGGGGTGGGGGTACCGTGGGGGTGGGGGTGGGGGTGGAAGGCCAACTGGGCTCCAGCCTCTGCGCCTATATCACCCAGAACAGCTCTTTTACCTGTGTTATGTGTTTGGATGCCAATAAACGCTTTGTTTAAAACAAAGAATTCTGCTGCTTTTAAAGTTTGGAAGCTAAAAATCCAGACCCTCATTTTACATCTGAGAAAATCAAGGCTCAGAGGGGAAGGGATTTACTATGTAACCTAATGTTACACAGTAAAACAGTGGGTGAGCAGGAAGAACCCCATCTCTCAACCCCCAGGCTAGGAGTTTCAATTTTCTGTTGCTGAGTCAAAATTCAGTTTGCAGAATGCCTCAGCTCTGCAGAGCCAGGAGAACGGGAGAGTGACAATGTGAGAGACAAACTCCAGCCTCCAAGCAGCAGGAGCCTCTGCCAGGCCAGAAGCTACACACTCTAGAACAAGGGCCACCATCACACATGAACGGGTGGTGTACACCAAGGTCACACTGGCAACACTCGTGGGAGTGACACGGGGTTAAGCAAATGAGTGCTTATTGCTAACATATATCTTCTCTTTGACCCTAACATTCCACAAAGGGTAAAAACTGCTATCCCTGATTTATAGGTGAGGAAACAGGCTCACAGATTTTTTTTCAAGGCCACTTATAGGTGATACTGTCAGCCTTAAACTTGGGGCTTCTAATTCACATGCATGCAGGGCAGAGTGGTGAGAAACATGCTCAATGGAGGAGGCAGAGCCCTGGGTCTCACTGAATGACCCTGGTCCCAGCATCCCTTCCCTCCCTCCTTCACTAATTTGCTTGGAAACCCTGATCCAGACCCTTCCTCTCTCTGGACTCAGTTCCTCACTATCCTAACAGTGTGAGGTTCTCAGTCAGTGCAATTGAACTCTACCTTCCACCTCTGCCAGGCTTACTTCTCAGGGCCCTGTGAAGACCAAAAAGAATGTGGGTAGAATAGTATTTTATAAAGCAGAAATGCCTGTATCTGTAAGCTGGGTGGGTGAGTTGGCTGGTTCTTTTTAATCGCAATGCTGAGCCAGCTGGCCCAAAGGGACACCCAAGGATGTCCTGCTGTAAGCTGTGCTAGTGATAAAGGGCATGTGTTCATGTATTAAAATCCCATTTCCTGCAATGCTCCCAGCAGATCATTCCCAGAGCATCCCCTCCTTAGTGCCCCAGGATCTCTGTTCTTCACTTTGTACTTGGAAAGTGGCAATTCATCTCTTTAGACCCGGAGTCCACATCTCTGTACAACAAACTGGAAAAGCCACTTTCCCTTTCAAAGTTGGGGGTGAGCTGAGTTCCATCACCCTAATATACTTCTGGGAGGAAATAAGGTGCCTTGTCTGTAAAAGAGCAAACACAGAGCGCAGGGAGCATGTTCCTGAGGCTACAGAACTCACTAAGGCATTTCCTCCCAGTTAAAAGTTTTTAATCAGGATAGGGAGAAGTCAGCACCGTGGGCTCTGGGAACGTTGCCTTCTGAAGTGCCTGGTGTTAATGATAAACTGCACTAACTTCCTTTTTTAACACTTGCCCCTCAACAAACCAAATTATTGTTGAGGTGCCTTTTGTGTGTCTAAAAAAAAAAAAGTCAGAGAACAAGACTTTGGGGTGGGCGAAGCTAAATGTGCTGGGGAGGCAGACAGTTTGAATTCTGGCCCAGGCCCTTTCCAGCTTATATCCCTTGGGGCAAGTTTCTTCACCTGTATACTGGAGATAATAACAGGTACCACTCAGGAGGTAATACAGTCAACCTGAGAATACCAAACAGGCCCTGATATTATTATTATCTGGTAGTGACCTTAGGTGGCCAATCGAGGGATGCCAGAAAACACCTGGCCTCCTTAAGTCTTCATGGCAAAAACCCTGTTCCTTTCACAAAATAGCTTAAATTTATACACCAAGCTACCTCTCTGTAAACTTGTGCCCCCATCAGGGACTCAGAAAGCAGAGCACACCCAGGAGGTGTGGTGAGCTCAGGTGTCCAGGAGGGCCAGAAGAACATGGAGACACACCAAGGGGTTGCTCCCACCCCATCTTGACCACGGACTCACAGTGTGATGTCCAGAAAGTCACTAAACCTCTCGTGGCTTCCACTACAAACAAACAAACAAAAAGCTATGCTTTTATAAAAAAGGGCCAAACAGAATGGTATAAAGACACTCAGATTCATGAGGATGAAGAAACAGAAATGTGACTGCACCAGGGGTCAAGGACTTTACTTGTAATGATTATTTTATTAAAACAAAACAAACAAAAAAAGATCTGAGGCTAAATATAACAAAAATTCTAAAGTCTGCTGAAGACAAAGTTGGGGGGGGGGGGTGTCCCTGGTGGCTTCAGCACTCTCAACGCTGCGGCCTGGGTTCAATTCCCAGCCAGGGAACCACCAAAAAAAAAAAAAAAAGACAAAGTTAAGGATGCTATGTTCTATATTCTCCCCCCTCGAGGGCCGCTAACAGTTACTGAGCGCAGGGCTGCCCCAGGCGCTGCGCCCCACCCCCCCCCATCCTCCCCAGGACCTTGTTTGGAAGAGGACCACCATGAGGTCCCGGGTGGTGACCCACCCAAGGTCACGCGGGCTCCCTGGGCTGGGAAGGCGGGCCTCGGTGTCCGGAGCCGCCCCCCAACCCGGGGCGTGAACGGCGGCCAGGGCGGGGAATGCTCACGCTCAGCCCACGGTGCAGGCGGCCGTATTGCTCCGACACCCAGAAGCCGCGCCGGTCCTCCAGCGCGATGAAGGGCTGGTCGGGGAAGCGCGCACGGAACTTCTTGAGGAAGCCGCCCTCGAAGTCGGCCAGCACGCCATCCATGTCCACCAGCACCCGCAGGGCGCGGCCGCCCCCCGGGCCTGCCGGCCCGCCCGCCGCCCAGCGCCTCCCGGCCGGGACCACCGCGCCGCCGTGGGACCGCCGCGCACACCAGCCACGCAGCCGGATCATGGCCTCTCGCGCTCGCTCGCCGCCGACGGCAGAGCTTGGACCGCGCCGCCAAGCCGTGCCGCACTAAGAGACATGACCGTCGGGAGAAGACCCTGCCGGCCGGAAAGCGATGGGGGCGCGGGGCGTGAGCGCGCAGGCTCCGGCCCCAGAGCGAGGCAGCAACGCACCCCGCTTAGCCGCGCGGCCGCGTTGCCCTTAAAGGGACACGCGCCCCCCGCGGAGACGGAGCCCCGGGGGTGGGGCGTGACTTTGAAGACCTTTCACCGTGCTGGGATGTCTCTGGGGCATCCACGGTTCCCGGCTGTCCACTCACATCTTCTCCCAGGACCGTGGTCCTGGGCACCGTCACATCGCCAGAAGCGAGGACGAAGGAGCGGGGCACGCCGACGGAGCAAGCCTGTGGCCACTGAGATGTTTATTGAGGACTTCTTACATGAACAAAATAGGCAAGATTCCCGAGATCAGGGAACTTAACGTTTTAAGAAGGGAAGATAGGGTCAGCCCGTTCCACATCTCGGAATGTACTTTTAACTTTTCTATACTAAACTTTTAACTTTCTATATTAAAAAAAAAAGAGGGGAAGACAGACCACAAGCAGATGTACCTACAAAATAGGCAAAATAATTGTAGAGACTGACAACAGTACCGATAATATATCTCCATCTTCCCGGAAAGTTTCTTCCTGCTCCTCCTCCACCAGCCCCTTCGCCCACTGTTCTAATTCTTTTTTCACCAAGGATGAGCTTAGCCACTTCTAGAACTGTAAATGGAGCCATACGCTATGTACTTTTTTGTGACTGACTTCTTTCACTCAGCATGTTTTTGAGAATCATTCACGTTGTTGCATGTATTGGAAGTTTGTTGCTTTTATTGCTGAATTCTATTTCATCGCGTGAATATACCTCAGTTTATCCAATCTCCTATTGATGGACAGTGTGCTGTTTCTAGTGTGGGGCAATTATGAATAAAGCTGCCATGAACGTTCATACGAGTCTGTGGATTTTTTTTCTCAGTGGGATTGTTGAGTCACAAAACATGTACTATATGTTTAGTTTTATGAGAACCTGCCAGACACTTAAAAGTGATTGTGCCATGTAACAAGCAATTGTGCCATTCCCACAAGCAATGTGTGAGAGCTCAGTTAGCTCCACATCTTCACCAACATTTGATGTGGTCAGTCTTTTTAATTTTAGCCATTCTGATGAGCATGTAGTAGTACCTCACTGGGTTCTATTTTGCATGCAGCACCACTATTTTCTTTATTGTTTACATGTGGGTTGGTATTTTTTTTCCTTCCCTTTGGAATGTATGTTCCATGAGGGTAAAAACCTTGTCTTTTTTTTTTTTTTTTTTTTTAACTAATATATCCCTAGTCCCTGTAACAGGCCTGGCATATAGTATGTGTTGAATAAATTTATTCATGCATGTATCCAACAAATAGTTTTTGAGTGCCCTGAGCAGAGCAGATATCAAGAGATGAAAGTTGAGGACCAAATGCTGCCATAGGGCATTCAGGAGCAGTTCCATTACAAGTACTAAAGTCATTCATCTAAACATGTCCAAAATTCAATTTATTTCCATTTCTACTTTCAGGGTACAAATATTACTATTATATTTCATGTAGACTACGCAATAGCTTCCCAAGTAGTTCTCTGAAGTTGTCCATGTGAAGCCAGACAAACTTTTCCAAATGCAAATCTGATCAACATACTCACTTGCATAAAACTCTCAATGGCTTCTCAATCTTGATTTTATTATCTCCAGAGAAGGATCATGATCATTTTTACTCATCAGTGTACCGCTAGTGCCTAGCACAGCAGTTGTAGATGTTCAAGAAATATATATGGGATGAAATTTTAAAATGCATTACTTACTTACTCAGTCCCTACTAGGCACCAAATCCTGTGCTAGGACCTAAGATGGTAGAGGTAAGACAGATGCTTGACCTTAAGGAACTCCATGACAGTTAAGAGCAATGAATATGGTATGGATTATGGAGACAAATTTCTGCAAAAGAGAAGTGCCTATGAAAGGAACAAAGTGCTTTAGGAGTCAAGTAGAGGAAGGACAGGTCAATTCCAGGTGGGGAAATCAATTCATTCAACATATATCTTGAGTGAAAACATAGTTCTTCTAAGTGTTTGATGTGGTTGAGATCATTGTAAGAATGTTACAGGTAGGGGAAAACAAGGCAGAGAACGGTCAAATAACTTGCCCAAAGTCACAAAGCTACTAAGTGGTAGGAAAGGGATGTAAACCCAGGCTCTCCATCTGGCTCCAGTGTCTATGTTCTAAAATCTCACAGGAAAACATTCATGGAAGAAGTGCCCGATAAAGCGCGCTTGAAGAATTTGGCCAGGTGGAAAATTGTATGCCATCCCTAGCAAAATCCTGAAAAAATGTGCTTAATTATGAGTTGTTTCTTCCTTGCTCAGCATGCCCACTAGAGGGAGGGATTTCACCCGCGCACAGAAAGTAGGGAAAGAGCGCTTACTTCCGGTTAGGGAGAGCAGCGAAACTGTTTCCATGGAAACAGTAACTCGTTCCCAGGAGGTAAGATCTCGCGGTGCTTGGGCCGGCGGAAGTGTCGTTAGCCTCTTTTGCTGTCCTCTGTTGGATAGTCGCGGCCCCACCTCCTAGAGCAGCTGCCTTTTCCCGCGCGAGCTGCCTCTGCTGCTCGGGCCGCCCAGGGGAAACATGGCGTCCGCCCTGGAGCAATTCGTGAACAGCGTCCGACAGCTCTCGGCTCAAGGTGAGGTCCTGGACTGGCCCTCTGGGCCACGTGGACAGGCCTGCATCCCCAGCTGCCAGCGAGAGCGACTGGGACCGCCCTGTCCGTCCCGAGCCTCATCTCCGGGGCTGGGCTCGCGGCTGCCGCACTTAGACCAGGGCGGGATCGAGCGCGACTGAGTTTGAGCAGCCTCGTCGCGCTCTCGTGCTCTGTTGCTCCCGCCCGTCGGCCCGTGCACTCGGCAACCCGGCGGCCTCCCTTCTCTGGGGCCGCCTGGATTCTTCTACCCCCCAGCCCGGGCCCCTTCCACCCGGGCGCCTCGCTTGACAGTTTGGGGGCGGCGACTTCCTTTGGACGCCTTCCCAAACGCCCGTTGGTCCGTTCGGCCTCCCTTTCCTGCGGTGATTGGTGCGCGGGCCCGTCTGTCCCGGCAGCCGCCTCCTGGCTAGGCCGCGGGTGGAGGAGCCAGGCGAATCTTTTCTGGGTGCCTTGGCTGAGGCTCACCTTGGCCGGCCACTCAGCTGCCGCCCCGCGCGCCCTTGGGAAGCCTCCGCGCCTGTTTTAGTCCTGCAGAATGTTGAAGGAGCTCTGCCTCCGTTTTTGAGGGTAGATTTGTGACCATTATTACTTTGCCCTTAATTTTCATACTGTTTGGTTCATTCATCTTATCATCACTTGGTAGAGCCCTGGACTCAGGATGAAGGTAATTTATCTGTAAAATAAAAATAAATCCGTACTTCATGAAATTGTTAGAATTGAATGAGAGAAGCCTTGTGAAAGCACTTGGAACAGTGCCTATCCTATGGGGTGCAATAAGTACAGTTACTTAATTGTAAAGTTCTAGGAACTGCGTGACCTTGGACAAGTCACCTTAAGTCTCTCGCGTCTGTTTATATCTCCATTTTTTAAAATGGAGAGGTACTGTCTACCTCACTGTTGTTGTAAGGCAGCGGTGTCCAGCCTTTCGACTTCACCTGGGCCACATTGGAAGAAGAATTCTCTTGGGCCACACGTAAAATACACTAACACTAGTGATAGATAATGAACTTAAAAGAGTCTCCCCTTGGCCCTACACTAGTTAACACTTATGATTGTATTAGTGACCCAGCTTTTATTTTAAGTCTTAAGTCAGCATTAATGATTTAATTGGGGAAAAAACAATGGAATGAAATGCCTATTTCTGGGTGTCTCAAATCATTGTAAATGTGTTTAGAATAGTGGCTTAAAAGGAGAGGCAGATGATTTAACTGGAAGAAGGTGTGTGTTTCACACCTACCAGAGAGATCTGTAATAAAATGATGGTGAGGTGGTATTTTTCAGTTCAACTTATGTTATTAACTTGAAAAATGATACCTAATATGATCATGGACTTTTTATTCTTGTTTTGCAATGCATATGATAATAATGGAATATTTCCTTTATTTTTGGTAAAACTTATCAAATATAAAAGCATTATAGTATAGAAGCCCCAGAAATTAGATTATCAAAGTTCTTAGCTACAATTGATTGCATTTAAAACATTATATTACTTAAACATTTTTTAATAAGGAAAAAATCACCCAGCTACTAGATAGAAATAGCTGGTATGGGTACTTTAAAGTTCACAACATCAGAGAGAGCTGCCGAAGGAGTGAAGTGTAAAAGGGTGATGCCAGGGGCTTATATACATTCCCCCACCACTATCAGAAAGACCGCTAGTGGGACCTGAGAGTACAGAGTGGGCCATGGAGTCTGTTCTCAGAATAACCTATTAACATTGGTGAGCCTACTTGAGAGTGCCAAGTAGGAACTCAGTAGATTCTATACTTTATTTGTTAAAGCATAACATCGTGGTATAGGGGAAAGATGAGTGGATCAATTAGGAGAGTCCACAAGCTGCTTGTTAGTTGATTGGCTGCTGAGCAGCCACTGTATTTTGAAGCCAGAGAAATGAGAGAGTCTCGCCACGTGCGTTTATGTTGAGTGACCCAGTCACAGCCCAGGGGATGCAGAGAGGGCACAGAGAAGACAAATGTCCAAGTTAGCCATGGGAAGTGGGTGAGGTGAGGGTCCAGAGAAGGCTCAGGCAGACTGCTAAGCAGAGTCAGGTAGTGGAGGACATGGGGAAGAAGAGCAAAGGAAGAAGCGCTCAGCATGGAGAAGATGTGTAGGGGCATAAAGGTAAGGGAACGTGGAAGGTTGATTGAATTTTCTGAGCTTGATGTAACACAAGACTAGGTGTGCAAAGGGAAATTGTAGGAGATAAGGTTAGAGGTGCAGGGACCATTCCTGGGCTGAGGCATTTGGACTACTTTGATTGAATTTTGCATTTTAGAAAGATCATACAGGCACCAGTGTGGAGTACGGGCTGAAGGAAAGTGGAGTGGCCGACCATTTAGAACAGGGGTATCTAATCTTCTGGCTTCCCTGGTCCACATTTGAAAGAAGAACTGTCTTGGACCTTCCATTAAAATACACGGACACAAATGATAGCTGATGAACTACAAAAAGTCCCAAAAAATCTCACAATGTTTTAAGAAAGTTTACGAATTTGTGTTGGACTGCATTCAGATCCTTCCTGGACCACATGAGGCCCACTGGTCACTGGTTGGACAAGCGTGATTTAGAAAGTTTCTGATGTAGTTTAGACAAGAAATGATGAGGATGTGAACTAAGGCAGGGAAAAGAGGAATGGTGCTGAGAGACTTAAGTAAAATTAAATCATATTTGGGGATGTTTCAGATACAGAGTGGGAGTTGGGAGTGGTAGTAATAGTCATGAGTACATTTCTGGCTTGGACCAGAAAAGGGAATGGAGGAAAAAGAAACTTTCAGAGGCCAGAGGGAAATGGGAGGTTTAGGTTTGAGGCCATGGGCAGGGTCATTTCACTTCTCTGGCCCTTCTGAGTCCTCATCTGAAATGATTACAAGAGATCACCTTTAAGGTATTTCTTAACTCTGAGGTCTGATTATACATCCCTTAGTTTGGTTAGTGCTGTAATTGAATGACAGTTTTGTTCTTGTTTTCCAGGGCAAATGACTCAGCTTTGTGAACTGATCAACAAGAGTGGGGAGCTCCTTGCAAAGAACTTGTCCCATCTGGACACTGTGCTCGGGGCTCTGGATGTACAAGAGCACTCCCTGGGCGTCCTTGCTGTCCTGTAAGGGCATCTTCTTTTATGGTTTGTGCTGTGAAAACTGAATGTTGCTCACTTTCTGTTTCTCGGTATGGGAGATAAGCACGTAAACAACATTGAGCTCTTTGCAAAAGTAAAGTCATGTCATAGTAGTTATGTTTTACTCATCCCAGCTAGTCATTGCTTATGATATTTTGTTCAATGTTATCATCTTTAACTCTTGTTTATGTTTGTACAATGTTTGAAATTTATTTTTGAAAATGAATGGCCATCTCAATTGTGAGCACTCTAGTTTGCATTTATCTGAATACTTTTATTCATGTAATCCATCAGCTAGTCCATTTTCTAACTTGTAAAGAAAATAGGGAAGAGTGATGAAACAGCATGGTGGAATGTATTGAGTCAGATGACCAATGCTCGAATAACTTTGAATTCTCTTCAAACAAGTTTAAGCTGTTTAAGACCAAATTAAATAGATCTTATTTCACTTGGGGTTCCTTGTAATTCTGTGAACCAAACAGTAGAATTATTTTTCTCTTCATGTTTTAGTAAAATAAATTGGAATGTTATGGTTGTTATGAAAGTTGAAATAATATAAATAAACTGAGAAGACCTAAAAGTGAGGGTCTGGCTTTACTTGTGCTAGAATTCTTGAGACAAAGATATGGGTCAACAAAAATGTTTAGAGAAGAAACTGTCAGAATGAGAGGGACTATCATTGTGCTCTGTAGCCACGTATGGCTACCTAAATGTAAATTAATTTTAAACAGTTAAAAATTCACTTCCTCAGTGGCACTAGTCACGTTTTAAGTGCTTGGGTAGCTACTGTGTCAGACAGGACAGATATAGAAACTTCTACTATTGCAAAATTATCTATTGAGTAGTGCCAGCTGGTAAGGATTTCTGTTGTCTGTGTTTGCTAATTAAAAGAACAGATAGCATGTGTGTTTTATACACACATAAACTTACATGTACACATATCAAGTGAGATAGAATATACATGAGAGCATTTTGAAACTATAAGCTATTTTACCATTGTGTATCAGTAAAAGAAAACTTAGAAGGAATCATGAACTTGTTTCTGAGTGCCCTGATTTGAATTATATTCTTCCAGTTCTGAGACATGAGGCCCTGAGCTTCATGTTTTTATTTATAAAATGAAAATCACAGTGCTTTGCTGACCTATCATGAAGCCCAAATGCAATTGTTTCAGATACATTTGATAATTAGAAAGTGTAATGACAGGTGTAAGATGACAGTAAGTCAGTAATACTATACAGATGGAAGTACAAATTGAAAGATGTAGGAGAAATTGTGATTAGGCAATAATATCCATTTCATTTTCCTTGAAATTAGCTTCAACAGTTCATTTTCTTAAAAAAAAAAGAAGAGCTTGAAGTTTACCTGTAAGCAATGCCTGAATGGTAGTAGCTTCTATGATTTCTTCCCCCAAACCTGTCTTCGATACCCCCACCCCAGGGTGTTTATTGTGAGCAATGGAAAGGCACCACTTGCCAAGTGACCAAGGACAGACCATCTGAGTGCCCCTTCTCAGCACCTCCAATCCTTCCTGTCCTGCCCAGAAGATCTTCCTCCCAGGTGGACCCCAGCATCCCCCCTACCCCCCAAATCCTGGAAGCTGTGCCTATAACTCAAATGGCTGCCACAGCCTCCAGCTGGTCCACAGCCCTAGTTCCTTGTCCCCTTTAGTCTGTTGTCTTCAGAGCCGGAAAAGCATCAACTGGTTTTAAAGGAGCAGGTAGTCCTGACTACGCTGGAGCTCAAAGAAAAATGTTAAAAAGTTTTTGGTTAAAAGTTTATCTTCAGTCCCTTCACAAATTTTAGGATGACCTGATATTTGGCCTCATTTAATGGAGTTTTCCTTTTTGAAAGTTGCTTTTTTCAAAGCATGTTTTTCTTACCCTCTTTTTGTATCTGTGTTCTGTGTCTTGATTATGTAAAGAACTGGCTAGGAGAATCTCATACTCTGTTTCGTAATGTTTAAAAATACTGTGACTCTTAATTCACAGAGCATGGGGGGCCGGGTAGACTTCTGTCCTCAGTTGTTTCTAGTTTTCCACCCCATGAAATCCCAGGATAAATGGATTCTTTTCTCTTTATTCTAGATTTGTGAAGTTTTCTATGCCCAGTGTTCCTGATTTTGAAACACTGTTCTCACAGGTTCAGCTTTTCATCAGTACTTGTAATGGGGAGCACATCCGATATGCAACAGACACTTGTAAGCTAAATGACATTTTGTTATTTTCCATTGACTTATTTTATCTCTCTAGTCATTTATATTTTTAATATTTTGTTATTATGTCTAGTTGCTGGGCTTTGCCATCAGCTAACAAATGCCCTTGTGGAAAGAAAACAGGTAAGCAATGTTATTCAAGTGTTTATAGTTCTTTTACAATACATATCTAACTTACACAGTGAACTGATTGTTAAGGTTCTAGGTTAGTATTAATATAAGCATCCTAACACTTACATGTGTGTGGTTGCTTCTGAGTGCTCAGAGCACTTGCTGTGAACATAGCTGGCCTCTTCTGCAGGTGAGGGCTCTGAGAAGCCAGGTTGCAGGTAGGATACCTCAGGGATGCTGCTGCTAGTCATGGTTGTTTTGGAGCTATCATTCTGGTGCCCTTTATGTTGTAATATGCTGGGGATTTGTTTGTTAATACTTTTTAAACTTTTAATTGTGATGTAATTTTAGCTTTACAAACAATTGCAAGAATAATATAAGCAATTCCCATATACCCTTCACTCAGATTCTCCAGCTACAACATTTTATCACACTTGCTTATCCTTTTCTGTTTTTCTTGAGCCATTGGAAAGTAATTGCAGATATGAGTCCCCTTATCCTAAATACTTCAATGAATGTCTCCTAAAACATGGGACATTCTCTTACACAACCACATATAGTGATCAACATCAGATGAACACTGATGACCCTTTAATGAATCTGACTGTATTCAGACTTTGATAGTTGTCTTGCTAATTTTCTTTATGACAAAAGGAGACCTCAGTTCATGGGTACATTATATTGTCATGTGTTCTTTGTTTCCTTTAATCTGGAACAGTTCTTTGATCTTTGATTTTTGTAATATTGATACAAGTTCTAATTTGGGGGTTTCTTTTTTATTTAAAATTGAACTTTAACACTAGTGGTTTGAGGGAGACTGAAAACAGAAAAATCCAGTTGGTATTTTGCAGGAGTACCAAATAAATTGTGGTTTGAAAGAGATGGTTAAAAAAAAAAATCAAAGTAAGTTATCGAGCTATTTTACTCACATCTCCTGTCCAGAAACTTACTGTACCTCACTTGAAACTTGGTCTTGTGATTTATCATCAGAGCAGGAAATGATCCATTTATAACTCATGGTATCAGTTTCAGTAGTAATTTATTGCCAGGTAGAGATGTTGTTGGAGAGAATTTATAGATGATACTTAGACTGCCCTATGGGAAAATGCCAGCCTCATTATCTCAATTAAGTTTTACTAAGCACAGGCTCCCCTCTGTTGTAAATAATTTGTAAAATTTTTGTTTAGATGTAAATATAATGAACTGTTGAGAAAGTATTATAGCTTTTGATTATTTATCTTCATTGTTAAAAAAGCTTTATGGGGGAGTTCCCTGATGGTGTAGTGGCTTAAGGCTTCGGCGCTGGCACTGTCAGCGCTGCGGCCTGGGTTCGATTCCCAGCCAGGGAGCTACCCACATACCAAAAAGCAAAAAAAAAAAAAAAAAAAGCTTTATGATTTAAAAAGTGGTGCTGAATTACTCTAAATATAAGAAACAGCTTAAGAAAACATTTTCTGACTGAATAGGGACGATCCTGAAAGGGTATGGAAACCTCACCTTGTCATTTAAAGGAACCTATCAATTAGTGTTATTTTTTATTTGTAAGTGACAACATAAGACCCAATGTGATGCCATCTTTGAGAACTTATCTGAAAGAGATGTCATTTCTGACAGCCCCTGAGAGGAATCGGTGTCCTTAAACAAGCTATTGACAAGATGCAGATGAACACAAACCAGCTGACCTCCATACATGCCGACCTCTGCCAGGTGAGTTGCTACAGTGACTCACATGAGTTGGAGTGGATGGTTGGGTATAGGTTTGCTTGATATCAGAGTAGATAGGTGAAGGCAGTCTGGCGGAGACTGTGATGGGTGCTCTAGGAGTTGAAATATGTAAGAATATCTGTCCTGTATAGTAAGGCTGCTGGGTACACGCTGTAGAATGGTGCTCAGCTGGTAGGCTCCTGATGCGAGTAGAACATGTAGAGTAATTAATGCTTGTGAAATTTAAAAAAAAATCCCAAGTCATTTTCTTTTTAAGCACTTGTGTAACCTAAGAATAAACAGAGGTAACTTCTTACACCTTAAAATGTTATGCATTTACTTTATTGTACATTGTTCAAAATCCAGCAGGCAAAAGGGAGGGGTATGTAATGAAGTGTTCCTACTCCCCTGCTCACAAGCTACATCTCTTCTCACCAAAGGAAACCAGTGTTACAGTTACTTATCCTTCCAAAGATATTTTATGCACATACAAACAAATATGTATATATTTTCTCTCTCTCTTTTTTTTATACAAATAATAATAATCTCTGTGAAGTCTTATATACCTTGCTTTTTTCTACTTAATGTATCTTGGAGATGATTTCGTATCAGTATTCCACAATATGGGTTAACCAGCCCCGTAGGGTATTGAAATTGTTTTCGGTATGTGAGTTATTTCAAACACATATTCTAGTTTTATATGAAGATGTGCTTTCTTTTTCTTTTCTTTTTTATCTTCTACAAAACTGTTGTGGTTGAGGTAATGTACCTACAGTAAAGTTCTCTGATGAGTGTATAGCTCAGTGAGTTTGTGCCTTTGTCCACACCTGTGCCACTGTCATCCACATATAGAATGTTGCCATGGGCTTGCTTTCTTGAGTTGCACAATTCTCTACACTTACCTAAAGGATTCAGAAATTGAAAAGGTATAATTAAAGAAAAAGCTTCCATTTTTATCACACATGCTGATCTCTTTCTGTTCCACTAGTTTGGCAAAGAGAAGAGGGCTCACTTGTTTGTACATCTATGAACAGAATGGGTGCTAGGAGGGTTAAGTGATGGATGAGCTTTAGTTCATCTGTGGACTACTTTATCTCTTGGCTGGTTTCTCTTTTATAAAGAAATGCTATTTAATTCTGAATGCCTAACAAAATGGAGTAACATGTTGACATTTAGATAATTTTAATCAATAAGTTAAATACAAAAATGTAAAACAAAGTATCATTTTCTTAAACTTTCTGGAATCTATGAATTTGCTCCTCTGCTAAAGCTTGCCAGAGTACAATTAAAATGACAATTTAATATGACTTTCTTCACAGCTTTGTTTGCTGGCCAAATGCTTTAAGCCTGCCCTCCCATATCTCGATGTGGACATGATGGACATATGTAAGGAGAATGGAGCCTACGATGCAAAGCACTTTCTATGTTACTATTATTATGGAGGGATGATCTATACCGGCCTGAAGAACTTTGAAAGAGCCCTCTACTTTTATGAACAGGTAATTGTCTTCTTAAATGCCCCTGAGGCTGCTTTGAACTTATGTGATCAGAAAAGTGCATAGCTGGAGTGATTGATCCTGGGCTTCTGAGTTCAGGTGGGGTCCTTTTAAAGCCTGTTTTACCAGAATTGTGTATACCAGGGGTGTCCAACCTTTTGGCTTCCCTGGAAGAAGAATTGTCTTGGGCCACACATTAAATACACTAACACTAACAATAGCTAATGAGCTAAAAACAAAAAAAAAAAGGTTCATGCATAATTTTTGTGATATTTTAAAAAAGATTATGAATTTGTGTTGGGCTGCATCAAAGCCGCTCTGGGCCACAAGTGGTACACAGGCCGTGGGTTGGACAAGCTTGGTGTAAAAAGTGGTCACCTTTTCCTTAAGTTCAAGGGCACAGTGGTGGGATGAGAACTAATAAGTGGGTCTAATCTAGGCTTTGCCATGTACATCCTCTGATTGGGGTTAAGTTCTCTCCATCTCCTGACCTTTATAAACTTCCTTCCCATGTAGGTGAGAGAATAAACTGAGTGATCTTTGAGGTCTCTTATTCTAAAACCATGTGTGATATTTTGAAACATTCTCTTGGTTCAGATTCAAAGGGTAATAAGTAGTACACAGTGAAAAGTCCCTCCTACCTTTGTCTGTCTTTGTATAATGGCCACAATTTGACAAGATATTCTGGAGGTTGACTTGGTCTTGAAAAGAGCCATACAATACTGGCTAATACTCATGTTTTAAGATACATTTGTTGGATGTTCGTAAGTTACTTTATTCGTAGCACATGTAAGGTAATAAAGGGTATTTGTAAGCCTTCAAGGAGCTCACAGTTTTGTTGAAATGCTAACACACAAAAAATATATGTACACACAGCTGTGACTGCACATTGCCTCAGTGAGTGGGATTTAAAAAGCATTACCGAGGGGACCTGGGGAAGGGCCACCAGAAGCTGCTGGTGTCAAGGGATGTCTCTGTTGTCCTGTAAAATCTTCAAGACTACACAGTCAAAATTTTCAGTTTGTCAGAAAATTATGAACACACACTTCCTAGCCACTGAATGGCATTACCATTTTAGATCCCAATGTAATAACTGGTTAGCATACTGATCTAGAAATAGTAAGATGATATGGGCATTAAAAAGGCAGGAAAATGTGCAGTATACTTAGAAAACTACTTCACAAATAATTCAAATGTTAAAAACAAAACAATTTTGATATTGTAGATAAAAGCTTCTTATCTAAAAATATACTTACTCCCTGATTTTACTCCCTAATGAGAAGCACTATGTAATGTTAGCCTACTTCTGCCACTGTATTTTAATAATATGCATGCAGTTCTAGAATGTATCAGTACATTGATTTCAGAAGGTGATACAGATTTTTTTTTTACTGCTTTAAAAAATAATTTCAAAAGAAGAGTATACTTATTGAAAAAAATGCAGCACAACATTGTGTAAATAAAAAAGTGAAAGCGTCTGTATCACCTCATGTCACACCACAGACTGACTTCATCGGTTACTAATCTGACTGATGGAACTGGAGGTTGGTTCTGGTATGTCAGTGTCACAATGAAGTTCGTTTTATAAGTATCCTCACATGTTCATGTGAGTGTTTCTAGAGAATAATCTCAGAGAAAGGCTTCAGGCTCAGTGGTTTGGGTTTTGATTTGGAACATTGGGCTGATTTGGATATGATAGCTTTCAGTTCTTAACCTTCATAAATCCAAGTGAAAAAAAGTACAAAGGCAGACACACAGAATGGGAAACAATATTTACAGATCATATTTCTGATAAGGGACTTGCATCCACAATATACAAAGACCTTTTACAGCCCAACAATAAAAATGCTAAAATTTAAAAATGGGCAATGGATGTGAACAGACATTTCTCCAAAGAAAATATACAATTGGGCAATAAGCATGTGAAAAGATGCTCAACGTCATTAGTCATCAAAGAAAGGCAAATCACAAGCACAGTAAGACACCACCTCACACCCATTAGGATGGCTGAAATTAAAGAGTCTTCCAGTAATATGTGTCGATGAGGGTGTGGAGAATTTGTAACCCTCATAATTGCCAGTGGGATTATAAAATGATGCTGTCACTTTGGAAGAGTTGGAAGTTCCTCAAAATGTTAAACACAGACTTACCATGTGGCCCAGCAATTCAACTCCTAGGAATGTACTCAAAAGAAATGAAGACAAATGTTCACACAAAAATGTGTACGCAGGTGTTCATAGCATCATTATTCATAGTGGCCATAGGTAGAGACAACCCAAATGCCCATCAACTGAGGAATGAATAAACAAAATATTGTTCCTCCATACAACGGAATATTTTTCAACCATAAAATGGAATAAAGTGCTGATAACATGCTACAACATGGATGAACCGTGAAAACATGCAAGTTAAAGAAGCCAGACACATATTTTTGATGCCATTTATATTGAATGCAAATCCATAGAGATCAAGTAAAATAATTGTCACCTGGGCTGTGGGCAGGAGAGGATGGGGAATAACTGCTAATGGATATGGGGTTTCTTTAGGGAGGATAAAAATGTTCTGAAATTACGTTGGTGACAGTAGTAGTTCAGCAGGTGAATATACCAAAACCACTGAATCATGTACTTTGAAAGGGTAAGTTTTCTAGTTTGTGAATTGTAGCTCAATAAAGATGTTATAAAAATATAGGACATTTAATGTAAGTATTGATTTCTAATTAAAGTGATCTACGTGGTTGATTGCTCATTCCTGCTCCGGTGTGCTGTCTTCACACTGAACATTCTTCTCTTGCTCAGGCTATAACCACCCCTGCCATGGCGGTCAGTCATATCATGTTGGAATCATATAAAAAGTATATTCTAGTTTCTTTAATATTACTTGGAAAAGTACAACAGCTACCGAAGTACACATCTCAAATTGTGGGTAGATTCATTAAGGTGAGTTTTTTAAATAAAAGTGATTTCTTAGTGACATGTTAAGTGCATGAGGAAATTATGATGATACGTAGTTCTGTCATTTTATTTTAAGGTGAATTAGTCTCCCAACAAGTCCAGATCCGCAGATGTTTGTTAGGTATCTGCTGGGAGGCTGGGCTGTTCTGGTGGAATCTCTAACTGCACTCCAGTTCACGCACCTTCGGCTCACCTGGCTGGGACAGAATGAACCTCAGGAATCTGTTTTCAGACTTTTGTGCTGGGGATGTTTACGCTCTAATGAGGGCTGATTTTTTTAAAATTCTGTATTACAATTTGAGGAAAATACTGAAATAGCAACCTGATTTTATTGAACTCTAAATTTGCCAAGCGTTTGCAAATCTTACTAGAGCCCCATATGAAGACCACAAGCTGTGGTTACTGAACTTCTGTTTGTTTCCACTGAAAACCCAGCTTTGGAACATTAAAAATGAATTAACTATTTAAAATATTTTTTGAAGTACATGCTCATGGTTTTTAAAAAATGAGCAATTCAAAAGAGTATGAGGTCATAATATTTTAATAATAATTTTACTCTGTTCTTCTAGAAAACTCAAAGTTGTAGGCTATCAATCTGAAAATCTTCCTGACAAGATTTTATGTTGTTTTGTTGAAGATAGCCAGTGTCCTTCAACTAAGAGTCCTCTTATGGTTCTCAGGGCTCTAGGCTGCCTAGTCATGTGCTGGGGTGGGGTCAGGGTGGGAAAGTGGCAGGCAGACCAGGTTTAGAGTGGCTATTCTCATATTGTTTTGGAGAACTCCCATGGTTCCTCCAGGGGGCCCTGGAGCTGGCCTGCTTTAGAAGAAATGCTTAAGGTAACATCATTCCCAAGCGTTAGTAGTAATTTATTTACAATGACATCATAAGTGACAAGAACACAGAATTCAAAATAGAGACGCAGGTTTGAAGCCAATTTATACCTGTTTTCCTCATGACCACTCTGCATTCCTTTGGACCTCTGCCCCAGTTTCTTAATGTTTAAAGAACAATGTGTATAAAATAAAATGCCAAAGCGGCTCAGGCTCTTAATAAGCCCTTAACCACTGCTAGTCCTGTCTCCCTCCTTCTTGTTAAAAGTGGTGAATTGTCATGTTGCATCTGGGGAGGCATGTGAGAGTGCGAGAGTGGGGAATGATGGAAATGCTTCCTTCCCAATGCAATTTATGAAAAAACAAACAAACAAACAAAAAAACGAGCTATTCATAAGAGAAAAAAGACGTGCATGCTTTTACTAAATGCAGTGTGCTTTACCTGCTGTGCATCAAATTAGGCATTTGATGGGTAAATTATTTTTTAGGTAACAAAGATATTTAATGATTTGCTCAAAGTACAGTACCATGTTTTCTTTTGCTTCCTATGCAAATTTTATTCTTCTAACGCTTTCATCTTATTTTTTTCCCTACCTTCAAACATTTAGCCTCTTAGTAATGCGTACCACGAGTTAGCACAAGTTTATTCAACCAATAACCCCTCAGAACTCCGCAACCTGGTGAATAAGCACAGCGAAACTTTTACTCGTGACAACAACATGGGGCTGGTGAAGCAGTGCCTATCCTCTCTTTACAAGAAGAATATTCAAAGGCTAACCAAGGTGAGGCAGCATCTCCTGACCCTTGGCCCACCCCTTTTCTCTTTGCCTTCTCAGTGTGGAGGAAGCAAGTAGAGGGATTAAGTGTGGCAGGATTTCTACATTAAGAAAGAACTGTCACAACCAATTTCTTAGAGTTTGATTTATACTTTTTTGCCTTCTCAGGGCTAGAGCCAGGCTATTTGAGAAGAATAGATGAGGAGGAAGGCAGGTAGGAGACACAGCTACTTTGGGAAGCAGAGGAAGGTAGCCTGAGAGGGGTAAACAGTTCCATGGGCAGATGAGGTGATACTGACGATGCAGATGGAAGTCCGGGGACCAACCTTGGAACCTCTCAGGCTGTATGATCGCTGTTTGAACATAGTACCAGTCTGTTATACTTAACCAGTCCTCTGCAGATGGACATTTAGGTGATTCCAATCTTCTGCTAATAAAAGCAGTGCTACACTTAATGTCCTTTCAGACATACAGGAAAGTATGTGTTGGTTGCATTTCTAGAAGCCACTGCTCTAGAAAATTGATGATGGAAACTACTAGGTTCATTGATTTCAAGTCATCTTCACAACAGAAAATTATTTTGTATCGCTTCTCAGGCTTTTGGCTAATTAAGATCAAGTGTAGAAAATTATTTTGTACAGTAATGGAAAGCGTATTTTCAATGATGTATTAGAACTCTGTATACATTTAATACATTTCTTTCTGAGTTGTTTCTATCTGGGATTAATTCTGCTTTTGAATTTTAGACCTTTTTAACACTGTCGTTACAAGACATGGCAAGTCGTGTGCAATTGTCTGGACCTCAGGAGGCAGAAAAATATGTCCTACACATGGTGAGTGTGTTTTCACTTTTAAAGAGTTTATTAGTGGATTTTGTCCTTGTAAAAGTAACAGGTGTTCATTATGGAAAGTATTAATATGAAAAAGGGGGAAGGGGGAATGTTCAAAGTCAAGTCCTGTGGACAGTGTGGCTTTTTATAATCGGGGGTTTTCCAGTCACGTGTACTGATGTGAGTACATGCTGTGTCCTGTTTGTGCTCCTTATTTACACTGTCACTGTCAGAGTTTTGTAAACATCATTAAAACACTCATGAAATATTTTGGATATAAAGAGGCACAAAGCAGTGCAACTCGGCATGCTGGTCCATTTCAATGTGCACTGGGTGAAAAACGTAATCATCCGTGTGTGCAAAGTCGAGAATGATGGAGGGGAGAGACCATATGATTGCACAGAACTAGTTATATCCAGATATGTCAAATGTAATTAAAAAAAAAATAATAATAATCAGCCCACCTCTTATTTATGGGAGTCTATTTCTAGGCTCCCAGTTCTGTTCCATTGATCTATTTATATATTTGTTTGTTTGTTTTTGTTTTTAAGGCCAGTACCATACTGTCTTAATTCCTGTAGCTTTAGAATAAGTCTTAAAGTCACGTAGTGTCAGTCCTCCAACTTTGTTCTTCTGCTTTAATATGTTGGCTTTTCTGTGTCTTTTGTCTCTCCACATAAAACAACTTGCTGAGATTTTGACTGAGATTATGTTGAACCTATAGATCAAGTTGGGAAGAATTGACATCTTTAAAATATTGAGTCTTCTCATCCATGAACATGGAGTATCTCTCTATTTATTTTTTCTTTGATTTCCTTCATCAGACTTTGGTAGTTTTCTTCAGATAGATCTTGTACATAGTTCTCAGGTCTAAACTGCTTTACTGAAAATTTTTTTTCTTTTCTTTTCTTTTTTTTGTAGATAGAAGATGGTGAAATTTTTGCAAGTATTAATCAGAAGGATGGTATGGTCAGTTTCCACGATAACCCTGAAAAATACAATAACCCAGCCATGCTCCATAACATTGATCAGGAGGTAAGTATGAATGCCAAGTTCTGATTTCTTTGATGTTTAAGATGTTGTATATGAAATATGCTATTATGCTACACCATAATTTGTTTTAGATTCAGGTAGTTCTGAGCCAGTTTCTAGGAACATCTAATTCCTAGAAAGTTAATTTCAAAATGGCCTACTTCAAACTCTTCCAGATTGTTTGTAGGTGAGAGTCCCACCTAGCTCATCAAAGCCTACTTTAACTCTAAAACACCTGGAGGGTCTTACAATTATTATAACTTTATCCACACCAAGTGCCACCTCTAATGTAGAGCCTCATTTCTGATCAAATGTATTTAGAGTTCCAGGTTGGAGGTCGGGAGACAGCCCTGTGACAGGAGCGGGCAGAGTGGGCAGCTGCGGGGAGGATCCCACAGGTCCCCATTGGGCAGTCTCCATGGCCACAGGGCTGTGACTCTGCATCTCCTGACTTGAGGCCACGCTTGCCCAGTGCCACTCAGGATCTGGACTGGGGTTGGGACTGTGGGTGTCTATGCTTCTTCCCTCTGATTAGGGACATGGATCAAACATCAAAACTCAAAAACCCAGAAGCAATCCATAGCAGTACCAGACATCTCCACAATCCCTATTTGCATTTCAAAATGGAAAAAAAAACCCTGAAAACTATGAGTTTTTTTGGTAACTGATTTGATGGCAAATGTCACCTGCAATGATTTATAGTTTTCATTCCACTTAGTGTGAATATTTTTAGGTTTTACTGCAAAAGATGTTACTGTATTTTGCTTTATATATTGCACACTTTTTTGCCCAAATTTGTGAGGGAAAAATAAGTCGTGCATTATACATGGGTGGTACTAATTCTGTGTCTGTATAAATGTTTTAAATTCTTTGATTTATGCTTATGAGTTAAAAGTGTAATTCTAGAAATCAGTAATGATATCCTTGTGCAAAATAATACCCTGGAATATGATGATCATTTTTTATATGAAAAAATTTTATACATAAAATTTCTTGTACCATAATATATTAAAAAATAAATGCTAAAATTCCTTTATAATACAAAAAACAAGTACTGAAATATAAACAAATTTGAATTAAAATGAAATATTTTTTCCCCTGAAAGTCTGGGCCAAAATGTGGAGACACGTTATATACGGGAGTGCGTTATACATGGCAAAATACAATAATGTGTTTGATTATGGGGTGCTGTCCTAGAGCCTACTGGGATGTTGGTTAATCCATAGTACTTGTGCTGAATTAACCTCCTAGATTCAAAGAGTTCTGATTCCAAAACCCATCTAGCACCAGTGGTGTCAGGTCAAAGGATTGTGAACCAGTAGTACACATATTAATTATCTAGGTTCAGAAGGATGTAACTGACCTCCCCCTGCTTACTGAGCGCCCTGTAAACATCTCTGTCAGATGCTGAAGTGCATAGAGCTGGACGAGCGGCTGAAGGCCATGGACCAGGAGATCACAGTGAACCCCCAGTTCGTGCAGAAGGTGACCAGGGTCTCGTAAACTAGCAGGGGGCTGGATGGAGAAGGAGGGTGTTCCCACATGAGGAACATGAACTGATTTCAGGTTAAATGTTTAGTTGCCAGGAATTTTTTAAAATCTCTGTCACCAAGTTCACAGAGAGACTGTTGAGAGCAATTTCAAACTACAGCTGGAATGTGTGCTCAGGGGGATGTGTGCTTATGGGGACGTGTGTTTAGGGAGGCCTGTGCTTAGGCGGACATGTAGGGCAGTACTTGGAATTGCCTGCTCTCAGTTGTACACACAGATACAGGGTGAGAGGCCTGGTGTGCTTGTTTGGGGCCCATGGGAAACCCTGACAAGGGCCAACGTAAATACACTGCCTCACTCTCTTACAGAGCATGGGATCACAAGAAGATGATTCCGGAAACAAGCCATCCAGTTACTCTTGAAAGCCATCCTAAATTAACTGAGAGCAGCTGTCACCTTGGCCAGTAGCGCAGCAGGGAGGACCAAGCCTGTTTCACCTGGACGTTAAGAAACGACGTTTTGTTTTTACTTCTCCCGTCCTTTGTGCTTTCAGAAAACCATTTTCTCTGCAAAGGAAAAAAAATCTAAAATCTGTTGTGGATTTATTTATCCTCAGATTAATGTTGTTATTGCAGTAAATCTACCTTTTTGTTTAAATTACTTGAACATTGATGTGTCTTATGTATCACTTTTTTTTTCCCCTTTAAAAGTTGTTTAAAAACACTCATTTTGAACAGAAATAGTTAGATTTTAGACATTTTTGGAAGATTTGGATCTCAAGTTAACAACTGCTTTAAAAAAAAGCTGGGAAGTCTAAGACCCTGAAAATAACCTACCACATCATACCAAAGCTTGTTCAAGTTCCCTCGTCTTTCTGTACCAATGGTCAAATTGTATCCGATTCTCTCCCATTAGCTGCTGTTCAAAGATACAGTTTGGGGCTTGTAAGTTCTAAGTTTCTGGGTTGCAACTTGAAATGGTAGCCAACCTCTAGAAAATATTTGCCCGTAAGTCTGAGCAGTGGAAAGAGCCCAGAGAAAATCAGTGACTGGGTAAATCAGATACAGTATTTGTGAACAGGAAAATGAGATGTCTACCTTTTATAGGCAGCTGAACTATTTAAAGATGGTGAAAACAAAGTCCTATCTGCCTTCTTTCCTCAAATCAAAAGGTGAGACCAGACAACTTTTGCTAATTGTAAATGGCATTTAATAAGCCTAGATTCATAATGAACTCAAAGTTTATTAGACTAAAAAGAAAACACTTGGTAATTAACAAGCAGCTGATATTAGAATAAAACACAAAAAATGTGTCTGTTGAATTCTAATGCGGGGAGGGGTTAATTTTTAAAAGCATTCTAAGTGCTATGGTAAAACCTGCTAAATTAGTTGTTTTTGTTTTTTTTTTAAAGAGAAAATATTGGACTACTAATGGTTCTTGCTTTGCAACTGGCTGGATACTTTATATGCAGAGTTGACTGTCTAATAACCTAAAATTTCGATTGACTTGGAGGTTGTGCATGAGTTCCACCTTCTGAAGTATAACCCATCGTTTGCTTCCTGTTCAGAAGCTCAAACTGTTAACCACATCTGAAAACACAAGAGAATGCTGGTTGCTGGAAGAAAGGAAAGCCTAGGTTATTAATCAGACACATTTTTATAATGTGTCTGATTTCTACTTTAGGATGGCTTATGTTTTTTCCCAATACTTGGAACAACTACACTCCGGCCATCCTGCCCGAGCCACTGAGACCAGGATTCCCACCGTGGAGGCCAGAGGCCAGTGGCCAGTGGTCTTGGGTGGGACCGAACATAAGGTGGCAGTACCACCCCTTAGGCCAAGTCGAATTCCCTGCACTTTGGGGTGAGTCTCACTTCAGAACCTCTTAACGCTGAGGGCCCACGTTACATCACACACTAGTGGCTTTAAAATTAATTTTTACGTACACTGAATAACTGACGCCAAGATTTTAAAAAATTATTACTAAATAATTGACATACGAGTCAATTATTTTTAAAACGGATAGGTGAGCGGGTAGGGGAGAGTGGGGCACTGCGGCCTGCTCCACCTCCAGTGACCGAACTGACCTGTCACCAGCGAGAGACAGTGTGTGTTGGGGGTGCGCTTCTCCAAGTGGTGTGACGGCCACCTCCCCGCCACCTGTCCGCATGTACCACGCGAGACGGTGGTCCATCGGCAATTTCATAAAGAACAACTTTAAAAAGAAAATACAGCGCTTTTTATAACGTTGACACGTTCGCTTTCCTTTTGTCTTTGTGTAGACTGAGAGTCATAGGATGGCTATATTATTTTTGTCAAATCTTAAAAATTTTTTTAATATAAGCATTTCTCCCCTCTCGTAATGGTTTCTTCCAATAACCCTCGGCGGTGTGGACTGAACCATTCCGTTCCTCTGGGGGGCACGGAGTAGGGGCGGCGATAGAGAGGGTGCCGACCGCTGTTTCAGGCTACCTGACCTCAGAGTTGCGGAGCTCACACAGTTTGTCTCCGGTGTGTGGGGCCTGAGGGGCATTCGCTTACCTCGTGGTGCAGGGGCCTCGCTCGGACAGCCCTTGCGCCCCCTCCGCGGGCTGCGTGGATGGTACGGCCCAGCCAGTCACGCGCCTCGGCTCTGGCGCCTCAGCTGCTGACGGACTCTGGTGAGTGCGGCGTCTGGGGCTCTGGGTTTTGGGGCCGCGGTGGGCGGAGCCGTGGCTTCCGTGTCGGGAATGGGGACCTGGGCTCGTGAGTAGCCCGTGAGCATCCTGCCAGGCCGGGACTGTGGGTCGACAAGCTCAAGCAGGGGCACAGGGCAAGCCGCGGGAGGAAGACGCGCTGTCAGGTGCGCAGCGTCCCGAGTGCCCGGGACCGGTTCCTTCTCCGCCCGCCGGAATTCGGCTCCGCCGGCGCCCCCGGGAGCTCGGGACTAGTGAGGCAACCCTTGGTCCGTGCGGGACAGAGGCTCAGAGCGGCCATCTGGTTTGTCCAGTGAGTCCGAGGCGAGTCTGGGACGCAAGCCGGGGCTATTGAGCTGCTTGGTGGCGATGTGAAGGGCGCCTGGGTGCGGGCGAAGGACTGAGGAAGGGGTGGCGGGGGTGGGGCTGCAGGGAGGCGCGTGAGGAAGGTCTGGGGCCCGGGTAGCGAGGTCGGGACCTGACGGCCACGGGTTAGCTGCGTGGGCACAGCTGAAGTTTAAGTGGGTGTGAGGTGGGTTACTTCCTTATGGGAGTGGTCAAGGGCCCGAGAGGAAGGGAACGCTGAGACCCTGAGTTGTGAACGGAGGGTCGGGTGAGGGGCCCAGCCTCAAATCTCTGTCAGCATCGTTGATGTATTCGCCTTTAATGACGCTATGAGATTGCACGTTTTGCCTGCCCCCTAACCCCCAAGCTCCCCATTTTTGCCTCACCTCTGATTTAGGGGAGAGGACATGTGTCATAATTCCTTCTTTCCCAGGAGGCATCTGAGACGGGGCCCTCTGATGAGCCTATAGACCTAGATCAGTTTCCTCCAGGAAAGGCAGAAGACATTTCTTTCCAGTTTGATGACTGTTGTCAGGCACATTCTTATTACCTGGTAAGAACGTTTAGCCCAGAGATTGGCACGTTGTGGTTGAGGTCCACGGTAGTCATCAGCTGCAACTGGAGGCAGAGGGCAAGGAGGAGCTTGCTGAAAGGAAGTGTGGGTTCTCCAGCCCTTGCACACCTGGCACCACCCATGATATTCATCCAGGGTGGCAAGAGTTACTCCATGTCACAGCAGGGCAAGTGCTGGAGACACAAGGTTATCTGTGCCATCAAGTAAGAGTAATAGTGGTACAAGTGGCACATCACAGCTTGCCCTTTCAGTGTTATACATCAAGGAGCTCTGTAAATAAAACCAGGTGAAGTCGGTAGAAATGTTAGAGCCAGCAGGTGAGTGGGTCGGAGCAGGAAGTAACCCTGGTGGACCTTTTCACCTTGCCCTTGCTGGAATCCCAGCAGTTGACTTGAGGCGGCTCTCTTGTGGGAGACTATTTACCGAAGCTGCATAGATCGATGCTGACCACTGGCTCAGAGCCACTCTAATACCTTATTTAATCGTAGACTGTCCATACTTAGTGGCATCTTTGGTCCTCTGGTCCTATGAGAAGATCATGGGAATTGGGGGTGAGATAGACGCAGGATTAGGGTGCACCACTAGAGTGGGAGGATATTTGGATGTTGCTGTCCAGGTGGAGCTCAGCCACTGTGGAAGGGGGCTGTGAACAAGGACCCTCCTCTTCGAGGTGTTGGAGTACTTGCTTTGAGTAGTGTTGAGACTTTTGAGTTGGGGAAGACGTCTGCTTCTTTAAGGAAAAGCATATTGGAAAGGACGAACTGTCAGGCATACTGAAACCAGATTGCTTTTCTCAGCAAACATCTGGCAGACATTGAAATGGGAGCATGAATAAAGAACTGACCTTATGCTGCCCAGAATTCTCATGCCACCTATAGTGTTAACCCTGAGAGGTGGGGTTTGCCCCCCTATTTCTCAGTTTTAGGATGGTGTCTAGAGAGATTACAACACAAGTGGGTTTTTGACTGCCCACCAGGATGCACTCCTCCATGGGTCTTCCCACCCCTACTCTCTGCTCTTTGCTCCCTTCTCTAGGTTCAATTCAGTGTCCCAGGCAGGCCCCTCTGAGTGGCCTGACCATGGTCATGCCCATTCCTGTCCTACATGATGAGGACAGAGGATCTGACCTTGGCTCCATGATGGGGGATGGAATCCCCATAGGAGAAGAGGATTTAGAACCTGGCCAGTGCCCACTACTCAGTCAAAAACTTAAATGGCTCCTCATTGTTTGGAGCAAGACTGTCCAACAAAACTTCCTGTGACGATGGAAATGTCCCAGGATCTGTACTGTCCTTTTAAAACTGTGACTATGAGCCACATGTGACTAGTGGACATTTGATATGTAGTTAGTAAGAACAAGGCTTTGCATTTTAATTCCTCTAAGTTGCCACATATGGCTCAGTGCTACTGTACTAGATGACATGGGTCTAGAGCAGTGGTTCTCAACCTGTGGGTTGCAACCCCTTTGGGGGTCAAAAGACCCTTTCACGGGGTCACCTAAGACCATCGGAAAACATATCAGATATTTACATTATGATTCATAACAGAATTACAGTTATGAAGTGGCAACGAAAATAATTTTACGAGGGCCACCACAACATGCGGAACTGTATTAAAGGGTCGTGGCATTAGGAAGGTTGAGAACCATTGGTCTAGAGCATTGGTTCCCAAGCAGTGGAATGCATACCCCTGGGGATACTTGCTGGGCCATTCAGGAATACATAAAAAATAATCAGTAATGTTGAAAGAACAAAGTAAATAAATGCAAAACGTCAGTTATGTAACAATAAGTGTTAAGTTTGAATCTTCATTAATGAAGACACTTCAGAATTAGATCACATTAGCAAATGGTGATTGGTGAGGGCGTGGCTGTAAACCCTTCCCCCAGACTGCTCTTCTACCAATCATGCACAGCTTCAGAACAATCCATTTGCATGTTTCTAGAACTTCCCCAAACATGAATACATTTATAGCCAGATTGTTTGATCAATTTAGTTACTGAGTAAAAGTAAGTGCATTGTCCTTAATTGTGATTCTTTTCAAGAAGTTTTTTACTTAATGTTTATTTGATCATCATTATCAACATTTAACTGTGTTACGAATATTATAAAGTTAAATCTGTGGTTCGTACGTTTAGTGTAGTAACTTTTCTTTCCTGACTTGTTACCTCTTTTCCACTATTTTACATTAAGATAGGCACTGAACAAAAGTGTCAGTATTTAAAAACAGCTATTTTAAAAACAGGGGTTATCATTTATAGAAATGGGTTTAAAAGGGGTGCACAAGTGAAAGAAGGTTGAGAACCACTGGTCTAGAGAATACATTTTCCCTTGTTAGCCTGGCTTCCAGGCTTTTCTTTGTTACATGCTATCACAGACCCACCTCTACAACTTTGCTCCTTGCTCATTTCTAAGCCTCTTCTGCCTATCAGCCAAGTGGACATGCTCGCACCTTTACAGCCTGGCCTGATTTTTCCACCAGTGGGCAGAAACCATGTCTGTCTGTCTGTCTGTCTGATTTCCCCTGCATTCAGTGTGGTGCTGGCACACAATAGGTGCTCAGCTATGCTACATGGCTGGCTGACCCACCTCTGCCGGATGGGAGGCCCATTGATGACACCTACTGGGTCCCTATGCTCCAGACTTGGGATGACAGGTTCTATGGTATGAACACACTGCCCAGCTGATGGTCTCTCCCCTCCCCGCAGGCTGTCTTCTGGGCACCATGAATGCCATTGTCGCTCTCTGTCACTTCTGCGAACTCCATGGCCCCCGCACTCTCTTCTGCACCGAGGTTCTGCATGCCCCTCTCCCAAAAGGGGCCGGGAATGAGGACAGCCCCGGCACTGGCGAGCAGGTTGAGGAAGAGGAAGGTGGCATTCAGATGAGCAGCCGGACCCACACCCACAGCCCTGCGGAGGGGGCCAGCGCCGAGTCTAGCAGCCCTGGGCCCAAGAAGTCTGACATGTGTGAGGCAGGTGTCCTTCGGGGTGCTCGTGCTTGTGTGTGGGACCTGCTGGAGGTGTATGGGATCTCACTGAGGTGTGGTCTTCAGGTGATGTGTGCAGGCTGTCCATCCTCTGTAGTACAGTTTGCTTCCTTTTATGTTCTTTTAGTTCCCACCCTTTATCCTGGCTCTGCTTTTTCAGCCTGCTCTGTGCCGCTGGACACTTGCCACCACCACCATGACCTCTGCCTTCCAGCCTCCCCTCTCCACACTCTGTTCACACAGTGTCCTGTTTCAGGCTCTGCTTCCCTCAGTCTTGTGTTCTCAGGGCATTTCCTTTCTGTGGTGCTTCCGGAATTCTGGGGAAATAAAGTACATCCGATTTCCCTCACCGGCCATTTCTTCACATGAAGGACCTGAGTTGGGACCTAAATCAGGGATAGCTGGGTTCTTGCTCACACCCATGGTGATGGCTGTAGCCTCCTCCTCAGGCACCTGCCAGGTGGCCATGTCAGGACCAAGGACAGAAGCTGGCACAAAGCTCTGTGAGCCTCAGCTTTGCCTTCTGTGTGATGGTGGTTCTCACTGTGATTACCTCAGGGCTTTGCTTTGGGTTAAATGGATAATTACACAGAGCTTTTCTTAACCCCTGCTATGCAGTGCTCAATAGGTTAGGTCTGTAATTCATACTTGCTGACAACCTCTGTGACCTTTGTGAAACATTGAAATCCTCAGATGAATATAACTCTACCAGCCAGTTATTTTTATATGAAAACAGATTGAGTTTTCCACTTCTGGTTTGCACAAGAGTAAGAAATTATGTGACCTGCTCCCTGACTGCTATTCTTTCCTCCTTATGGGCAGGGCTGTCGGTCACTGGCTGCAGGGCATCCTGGGTACATCAGCCACGACAAAGAGACCTCAATTAAGTATGTCAGCCACCAGCACCCCAACCACCCTCAGCTCTTCAGCATCGTCCGCCAGGCCTGTGTGCGGAGCCTGAGCTGCGAGGTGAGTGCCTACAATGTGGGAAGGGAGGTGACTCTCCCTGTGGGGACTTTACACACCCCAGGGTGCCTGAACAGACTCATTGTTGGCCATGGAAAGGAGGACAGAGCTCTGTCCTATGGTGGAGACAATGGCAGATCAGCGGGGGTCCCAGGGTGCCTCTGTTCTCCAGAAGATACAGTGTTGGACTCGAGTTTTCTAAGTGGTTGCCAGGTTATCATTTTAAGCAGGAAATGTTTGTTATTTCTTTGTTCTTCGTGGATTTGTTTCTGAGATATGGGCTATTTCTGGACTATGTACTTTACCTCTCAGACCCTGCTGAAGAGTGAGTCCATTTGTCTCTAAACTGCATGGTTGTTGTTGGGTTCTAGTCTTAGCTTTTATATCTTTTTCTGTCACAAAGAATCCATCAGTTACTGAACCTCCCTGTTGTCACAGCCACTTGATCAGACACACCGAGCTGTCAGGTGTCACTCACTGTTGCTGTGTCCCTCCCTTCCGGATTCGTTTTCCTTTCATGCTCCTGATCTGCTAGCAGGCAGGTGATCATGTCCAGTAGGGTTGTGTGCAAAGTGAGTGTGCCTGCGTCATGAGGGAGACTGAGTTCTCTCCACTAATAAAGTACACAGGTTTCATTACCTGGTTGCTGCAGTGACCTGCCAGCTCTCCATTATTCTTCAGATAAATGATGTTGGCAAACTTGAGTCTGGGGTAGATGTGATAATTGCACAGGAGTTACATGTAGCTCAAGGTAGAGAAAAGTAGTGAGCCTACCTTCCTGGCCCTCACATTCCTGGTAACAAATGTGTTTTAGGAAGTCTGATCCCAGGAACATATGCAAACAGGGTTGTCCCCTCTTCTCTCCACCTGCTCCCCACCCTCCCTGTAACAAGTGATAGCTGATTTGTGCAGAGAGAGCCCAAGCAGGAGGGCTTGCTTCTGTGTGGCGGGGGCAGGAGTGAGCTGGGCCTAAAGTGTGCTGTGTCGTCCCAGGTCTGTCCTGGCCGCGAAGGCCCAATCTTCTTCGGAGATGAACAACATGGCTTTGTGTTCAGCCATACCTTCTTCATCAAGGACAGCTTGGCCAGGGGCTTCCAGCGCTGGTACAGCATCATCGCCATCATGATGGACCGCATTTACCTCATTAACTCCTGGCCCTTCCTGCTGGGGAAGATCCGTGGGATCATTGACGAGCTGCAGGGCAAGGCACTCAAGGTGACCCCGGATGAGGGCGGGGGGCAATGGGCTGGGGGTGCGCACTGAGGGAAGGTGACCGCATGTGTCCTAGGCCACTGCTCTGTCTGAATCTTCTGCAAAGTTGATGCTGTGGGCGTTAGCCCTGCCATCCTTCAGGGAGTTCTCTCTGTTGACTCTTTTGTTTTGGTTCTCATTCTACTCTGGCTTCTTCACTGCAGTCAGATGCCCTGGTTTTATTCCTGACATCTGTGCTTCCTCTGACCTTCATTTCAAAAGCCTGCAAACCCTCTGCCTGACACAAACCTCCAGCTTAGGGGTTGCATCTCGCAGGACAGGACAGGCTCTGCACTGACGACAGATAGCCCCCAAACCTCAGCGGCTGTTTTTCTCATTCATGTTCCACATCCTTGGCAGGGAAGTGGGGGGTCTGTTTCTTGGAGGCATCTCGGCAGGTGGGGCAGCAGCTATTCACTTGCTAGAAGGGGTGGAGGGTACTAGTCACTGGTCCTCCCACAGGTTCTGAGCAGCTTTTGCCTCCATGTGCTTGGAAGGGGCGGGGCTGGAAGTGCGTGGCCACTCGGCCTGGGTGCTGCTCAGGTGCTCAGTGAGTCGACTGTAGGAGTGGAGAACTTCTTAACCAGCTCCTCTCCTCAGGTGGCCTCTCACCTGACTAGGAGCAAACCATTCTGTCTGGAATGATGACACTGGGTATTGTCTGGGCTCTGCATCAAGGGAGCAGAAGAAGGCATCTTTAGGAGTGGCATTTATGAAATTGGCTGTGAGCAAGCTGGGCTGCTCAGCGGGTTTTTGTTAAATGAAGTCCCCTCCTTCCCTTCGCATTTCAGGTGTTTGAAGCTGAGCAGTTTGGATGCCCACAGCGCGCCCAGAGAATGAACACAGCCTTCACCCCATTTCTGCACCAAAGGAATGGCAATGCTGCCCGCTCGTTGACATCCTTGACTAGCGATGACAACCTGTGGGCGTGCCTCCACACCTCCTTTGCTTGGTATGAGACTCTCAGGTCTTTCAGCAGTTGCTAGAATAGGAACAGTTACAGTGTGTTGGTGGGTTATGCACAAATTCGGGGACACAGATGTTGGATGGGTTCCCCGGTTACCTCCATGGTGTGTACTTGTCAATGGGCCCTAAGCTAGGTACAGTTTCACCTGAGCATGTCCAAGGTGCATTTAGCTGGGAGTCACTTCCCAATGATCTTTTTAAGATGATGATCCCATTCCAAGACCAATGACTTCCTCCCTTCCTTGTCAACAGCAGTAAGCATTTACTCGCAGAATTGGAGAGGTCTAGCAGGCAGCTTTGGCTCAGACCCTGACAGGTTTGGGATTGGCTGTGGGAGGGAGACCTCAGCTCCTCCCTGTGTGACATATGAGCTGACTCCCCCGCCACCCCCCCCACCCCACCCCCATCCCCACTGAGTGAGCAATTCAGTTGAGAACGAACTGGGATCGCGAGGTCTCATGGCTCAGCTTTGGTGGTCATATAGGGTCACCTCCAGCACATGCTGTTTGTTAGAAATATACTGTGTCACTGAGGCCAGCCTCATGGGGAGTGGAGGGGAGTGATGGGGGGGCTCGTCTCCATCTTTTGAAGGGAGGCATGTCAATGAATGGTGAACGCATTTAAAACCACCACAGCTTGTCCCACAGCCACAGCTTTTTTCTGTTCTCCCTTTGCAAGATGTGTTCCTTCTGGGAGCTGCCCTAGATACTCATTTTGTGCATTGTCAGCTTGTAGTCTGAATCAGGTCCTAGTGTGGATGAGACCCCTCAGACATAGACCCTGAGTGCAGCTCCTGGGGACGACCGAACTAGAGAGACAGAACCTGTCAATCACACTTCTTGTCTTCTAAAATCACTTTATCAGGGAAATTTTTAAATAGCCCAAAGTAGTACCATGAACGATGTGTACCCCCATTGTCCTGCTTTAGCAGTTAACAGCATTTTACTGCTTTTTCATCTGTCCCCTCATTTTTTCTAGAATTTAAAAAAATATATATTAATTGTATCATTTCAACTAGGAAACCATTATCATATCCAACAAAATAGACTAAATCCTTAGTCCCATCCAGCCCAGTCTATGGTCACTTCTCTTTTTTTGCCTCAGGATTGCCTTTTGAATTTGGGTTTAGACACGATGCACAGATGGTTCGAGATCTCAGTCTGAAACAGTACCTCTTACACCCTAATTTTCCTACTCTAGTGTGGGAGGACCTGTGTCATCTGTCTTGTGGATCCCCATTTAGGATTTGGCTGAGTGTATTGTCGTGTCACTCAGCACTGATTTTTGTATTTTCTATACCCTAGTAATTAGACCACAGGCTTGATGACTTCAGGGTCAGTTTTTCTTTTGTAAGAATATGTTCTGGCTTTTTGTCCTTCAGGCTCCTGAAAGCATGTGGCGGCCGGCTGACGGAGAAGCTTCTGGAAGGCGCACCTACCGAGGACACCTTGGTGCAGATGGAGAAGCTGGCCGGTGAGCTGGGGAGCAGTGCTGACCTCAGGACAGCTGAAAGGAGTAAATGAGATACTGTGCAGAAGCCCTGAGAACAGTGCCTGAGTGAGGACGTGTTTGCATCCTTCTTACTGTTAGTTTGAGTTCCCTGGGAGTGGCACCCAGCACACCGAATCCTCCTGGCTTCCCCAGGGCCCCTGGGGAACAAGCAGTGTAGATGGCTGGCCCTGACCAGAAACCTCCTAGTGGTTTCACATGCAATGTCTTGAATTGAAGTAGTTGCATAAAGTGACTGTTGCGTCCCTAATGTGTTCCATGACTGGCTTTCTTATCTGTCTGGCAGACTTGGAGGAGGAATCAGAAAGCTGGGACAACTCTGAGGCCGAAGAGGAGGGAAAGGCCCCTGTCTTGCCAGAGGGTGCAGAAGGCCGGGAGCAGAGCAGATGCCCAACAGACTCCTCCTTGCTTTCAGACTGTGGTGGCTGGCAGACCCGGAAGCTATCAGTGTTTAAGTCCCTCCGGCACATGAGGCAGGTAGGTGGCCGAGGGCAGAGCCCTAATCAGAAAGTGGAGAGAAGATCCCGGTCCTCCCTTCTGGCTCATTTCATCCAGAACATTATGTTTAAGGCATGGGTGGTTGGTGAGGAGTCACCAGGAACCTTCTTGGTGGGCAGCTAAAAATGACATAGGGCATCTGGTATCTTAGCTGCAGGGTTAGTGCTCCCCTCTTAGTGATGATATGGGTGTTTTCTTTCAAGAAAGGGCTGGATGGTTGGCTTCTTATGTCTGCTAATATTCTAGAACCTTCTAAAGGAACTGAAGAGCACTGTTTTTTTGCATGAAGCCTAGACTCTTTGGAAATTGCAAATGATGGCTGCTGTTCTTACAAAAAAATTGAAATAGTTTGAATGTTCAGGCGTAGTAATTGCATCTTAACAATGGCATATCATTAAGCACAAAAAGAAAAGCATAGGAGCTCCCTGATGGTGTAGTGGCTTAAGGCTTCAGTGATGGCGCTGTCAGTGCTGGGCCTGGGTTTGATTCCCAGCCAGGGAGCTACCCACATACCAAAAAGCAAAAAAACAAACAAAAAAAAAAAAAAGAAAAGAAAAGCATGTAGCATGTTGTATAGGGAGGTACATGTGTTTTTACGGTCCAGCGCTGCTTATCAACAGGGACACGTTCTGAGAAGCGTCTTGTTAGACAATTCCTTCATTTTGTGAGCATCATAGGTGAGACAGTAGGTGGTAAGGCCCACTACTGTCACTGTATGTGCTGTGCTTTCTTCAGTGGGTAGCCCAGTAAGTAAGTTTACACCATCATCACCACAGACATGTGAGCAATGGCCATGACGTCACTAGGTGATGAGTGTTTCAATTCCATTATAGTCTCATGGGAGCACCGCCTTGGTACGTGTGGTCTTTCATTTACCAAAAACCGTTACATGGCACATGGCTATACATGTGCACAGCAGGGACAGAACAGAAGTCTCACACACAACAGTATTGACTGTGGTCATGTTTGGTCAGGTGGGAGGAAAGATCGCTAGATGACGAGAGAAGTTGTCAGTGTTAACTGTTTCTGTGTTTAGTTAGTTTGTTTATTTATTTTTATGTGGGTAGTTCCCTGGCTGGGAATCGAACCCAGGCTGCAGCATTGACAGCGCCGAAGCCTTAGCCACTACACCACCAGGGAACTCCTGTGTTATTTTTATAATCATGAATTTTATCAGAATACAGTTATTTCTATTTTGGAAAATGGAGTAAAGACTGATTTAATGGCAGGTGCTCTGTGGGGCTTAAACAGCCATCCATCAGGCAGTCAGTCATGTATGTGGCTGACATCATCCATGTTGATTGCTGCCATGGACTAAAGTTTAGATTGAAGGACTCCTAGATTCCACTGGGGTGGGAGTACTTTGAGGCTGTTGCACTTTAGTGAAAAGGAGTCTTGTCACCTCCTTTTTTTTCCTTCATATTTATAAGTCATGAGACAACAGATTGAATTCTTTTAACATGTAAGTTAATAAAAGGTGGGATGGGAGAGGGCTGCTCTAGATTGAAGCAGAATGAGGCCAGCACAAGGGAAATATCATGGTCCCTTAATGACTCCTGGATTAAAGGAATGTTGGCTGTGAAGGATGCCGTTTGAGATTCAAGGCTCTGGACATGGGGTTTATTGCATCCGTGTGGCATTTCTGAGTGTGGTGTGCACTGGGTTTGTATAGGAGACGCCCTAGTTTTTCCTGGGTGCTGAAATGTCATAATGCCACTTACTTTCAGATGGGTCAACAAAATAAAGTGGGTATATATAGAGAAGGCAAATGTTGCAGAAAGTTTTTCTGCTTTAAGGTTTGAAAATAAAATTGAGGGAGTTCCCTGGTGGTGTAGTGGCTTAGGGCTTGGTCACTGGCACTGTCAGCGCTACGGCCTGGGTTCGATTCCCAGTCAGGGAACTACCCACATACAAAAAAAAAAAAAAAAAGAAAAGAAAATTGAGAAAAAGGTCTTATAACATGTGCAGGTGTTTTGGGATCAAGCTTTTAGGTGCAAATCTGGGGGGCTTCCACCTGCCTCCTCTGACCTTGGGCAAGTCCCTTAGCCTCCCCAAGGAGACATGTGGCCTTCTCTCTCCTGACCCATATCCCTCACTATTCAGGGGAAATTTCTAGACAAACACACAAGTAATGTCACTTGGACAGAAAGAAAATTCAGGGCAGACAGCACTGAACTCTTTTTCAGGTCCTTGGAGCCCCGTCATTCCGCATGCTGGCCTGGCATGTCCTCATGGGGAACCAGGTCATTTGGAAAAGCAGGGATCCTGAGCTTGTCCAGTCAGCGTTTGAAGTGCTGCGGGTGAGTTTCTTTTCTTATGTGTGTTGTCCTGGCTTTAGGTGTGAATGTTAGGATGATGTGTTAATGGCTCAGTGCAAAGGCTAAGCCTGAATCTGAGATGTTTTTTTTTCCCACTATTAAAGGTGGCATCCTGGATGGTTTTTATTTGTGGTGGAAGGAGTCTCTGTTATCCTGAGAGACTGATAACTAATTACCCATTTTCCCTTCCCCAATCCCTGAGTCCCTCTCAGAAGCCATCGGGGTGGTTCCCAACTGCCATAGAAGGGCTGTGTCACCTTGCTTCTCTCCACACAGAGCTGTCTCGATGGGCTGGGCAGGGTGCAGGGGCAGTATCTCCATCCCGAGTATAGGCAGTGCTGAAGCCTAAAGTTGGCTCTGATGTATTCAGGTCATCACAAAGTGTGTGCCTGTCTGCCATCTGCCTGGGCCTGCGAGAGCACAAAGTGAACATAACAAAAATCTCTTAAAAATCTTACAATCTATGTGGGATGAGGGAAGAGACACATATCTGAGAAATAAAGGAATTATGTGAGAATTAACACCCTCGAGCAATGGCCAGGAGACACCCCAGTGGGGCCGAGTGACCAGGAACGTCTTCTGGGCAGAGGGCGCTTGGAACTGCCCTTCAAGGGCTGGGGTTAGGGTGGGGTAGGAGGGGTGGGAGTTGAGGTGGGCAGGGCTGTTCCTGCTGGGGTGGGTCCTGAGTTGCTCTGTTCTCTAGACTATGCTGCCAGTGGGCTGTGTGCGTGTCATACCGTACAGCAATCAGTACGAGGAGGCCTACCGCTGCAACTTCCTGGGCCTCAGCCCCCAGGTACAGATCCCCGCCCACGTGCTGGCCTCAGGTACGCCCCTTTCCTGTCTGGATCCTAGGCATGCATCCGGCACAGCTCTGCTGATCTCAGCAGGAGGCCTCCACTAGGGGGCCTCTGTTCTGTATTTAAAATGGGTGAGGGTGGTTTGATGGGATGTGGTTTTGTCAGTGTGGCCATGGTCCTTGGGGTGGGGACAACACAGATATCAGAGGATCGTGATCCCATCCTGGGGAGTGTGAGTCAGACTGCCATTGAGGTTCTGCAGGGTTGCTAGGCTTTACATGCCATGCATCTATCTCATGGTCTTCCTTCTCTCACTGTCTTGTTGACTTCCTTTTCTATGTCTTACGTCTGTCCCTGATGTTCATGGGTCCACTGGGGCTTGCCCAACCCGCTGTTACCTCAGGGCCAACCAGCTTCTCTAGGCACAGGCAGGAAGCCCATTAGCACCCCTCACTTCTGTTTTGGGAAGTTCAGGGTCAGCCTGCTGTATATCTTGGCTCTCCAGGCAGTTGGGTCTTCTGAGCCCATCTGTGAGGGGCGGTCACTTTGCTCAGAGACGATCAGGACATGGGCCAGCTGAGTGCTCAGCATTGGCAGCCCTGAGCTCCCACGGGTCCCAAGTCCCCAGGCAGCCTCAAGAGGCTGCACGTTTTCTAGGGGTGGAGTTCAGATTTGGTCTCTGGCTTCAGGTTTGGGCTTGAAGTTCTCACACCACCAGCTTTTGTGAATCCCTTAGCTTGAGTCTGCTTTCCTGTCTGTAAAGTGAGGGTATTAGTGGGCGACCCTTGAGCAGTCAGGGCTGTTCAATATTAAGTAGGTTCAAGTATATGAAATAGTTAGTAGTTACTGTAAAATAAACGTTGTTTTAACTGAGGCAAAAGTTGATCCTTAACTACTCACAAATAAACTGCAGAAGATTTTAATGCCAAAACATTAATGCTGCAAGACAGCAGTTTATCTCTGGTTGATCTGACATCATTGCAGGATGCTGGGGGGGGGGGGGCTTGTGAAAGGATGAAGAGGGCACCTCACAGAGCATGTGTGCTGTGTTCACAGAATTTGCTGTTGTCGTAGAGGTCCACATGGCCACTCGCTCCAGCATCCACCCCACCGGCTATGAGGATGACCAGTCCCTCAGCAAGTATGAGTTTGTAGTGACCAGTGGGAGTCCAGTGGCTGCAGACAGAGGTGGGTGCTGCTTCCCCAGAACAAGAGTGGGGAGAAGGGTGCTGAGGCTGCCTGTCACCCACCGTGTAACATTCCCCCTGCTTTGTCCCCACCCTGTTCCCAGTTGGCCCGACCATCCTGAACAAGATGGAGGCTGCACTGAGCAACCAGAACCTGTCTGTGGATGTGGTTGACCAGTGCCTGGTCTGCCTCAAGGAGGAATGGATGAAGTAGGTGCCCCCACCTGGCTCCCTGGCAAGGGTTGGGGGTGGCGGCAGTGTGTTTGCTGAGGAAAGCAGCTGTTTCCAGATAAAGGGGGATGTAGCCACCAGGCGAGGAGCCCACAGTAGAGGTAAAGGGTGTGAGTTCAAATACCAGCTCCACCAATTAATTTATTATTAGCTGAGTGCCACTGAACAAGTGACCCACTGCCTCCAATCCTCCAACCGCTTCTCTGTGAGGTGGGGGGTGACACTTGCCTCCAAGGATAGCCGTTAGTTTTGCTGCTTAATTAACTTTAAAAACCTAAAAGATAATAGATTGCTCCTTTTACTAGGGCAAGTTACTTTACTTTTTCCTGACTTCTTAGTAATTTATTGTCAATTGTAGTCAGTCAAACACTGTCCTAATTTCAAATGATACAGTGAAGCTGAGGAGCAACCAGTTCCTTTCATGAATTTAAGGAAAATTTTTTCTCCTTTTCCCGTGTTGATACAGATGTGTATGTGTGCAGGCGTGTGGGTGTGCACATGTGCAGGTGTGTACACGTGTGTGTGTGTGCAGGTGTGCACATGTGTGGGTGGGCTGCCACTTGGCCATGTCAGCTGTTCTGCATGTTGGAATTGCAGCTCCATTTACAGAGCTGCTGTTGGTCTCAAAGCCCTTTAGACCCCAGGCATGGAGCTCTGGTGACAGTGCAGTGGCCTCTGAGCTTTTTGTTTTTTTTGTTTTGTTTTTTTTCTGCAGCAAAGTCAAGGTGCTTTTCAAATTTACCAAGGTGGACAGTCGGCCCAAAGAGGACACACAGAAGCTCCTGAGCATCCTCGGGGCGTCCGAGGAGGACAACGTGAAGCTGCTCAAGTTCTGGATGACGGGCCTAAGCAAGACGTACAAGTCTCACCTCATGTCCACAGTGCGCAGCCCCCCAGCCTCAGAGCCACGGAACTGACCCCCATGGAAGTCTGTGTCTGCCTTCTGGGAAGTGGCAATGGCTGTCCTTGTCACTGAGCTCAGGGACGGGCCTTTGGTGGCAGTCATAGGCTGTCCCCCATTTCTAAACTGCCAGCACAGAGCTATTTCTGCAGGGAGTGGACGCTGTTGGGGCAGAACTTTGCCCATGTGTGGGACTTGGACTGAGTAGTTCCTGGCACCATCACACAAGCTGTTAAGTTGCTCCAGCCTGAAGAGGACTGTGGGAGGCTTGTGACAGTAGACCCATCCCTTGGGAGAGGACTGCAAAGAAAATGTTGTCTCACGCCTCTCATGGACTTAGGTTCAAAATTTACAGAGGAAACATGTTAAGCCAGCCCTGACTGGGGAATTGTAGCCACAGTATCATACTGTCTCCTGAGGTTAACATTGGAAACTTTCTGTTCTGAAGTTCAGCACGTTTTCCAGGTTTTATGTGTGTGCGTATATGCTTTGCTGCCCTTGTGACTTTTCTGGATGGTGCTGGTCCTTAGTCATTCTTAATAATCTGAGTTGGAGGTCTGGGAAAGGCTTCTGAGGTGGACCCTTGGGAATGCATGTTCTGAAGTCATGTGACTCACAGGCCTGGACATGCTGTCCTGAGGTTGCTCTGAAATGACCCTTCAGCTTGAGGTCAAGCTCTGGTCTTTGTCACACAAAGATGACATTTGTTGAAATGTTCAGTACAGCCATCTGATGTGACTAACTCACTGTGTGTGACGTTCAGAAACCACCATCATTTATTCACATCACCTTGCCCTTTATGACTTCTTTAAACATTTACACTTGGCTGCAGTTAATTTTCAGACTGGTAACTTGAGATAATCGTTTCATCAACTCAATGTGCATTTTTGATAGTTACATGGTTTGGAGGGATTTTTCCAGCAATTTTGCTGATTTATTTAGTTTTTTGCTTGTTTATATTTAACATGAAGACTGAGTTTATATAGCTAGGTATCTGTATCATGCAAGAACATTGAAACACAATGAAGATGTATTTTTATAAACTTGACTACATGGTTTTGTTGGTTTGATAACTAAAGTTTTCTTGAGCTCAATCACAGGAAATATTATGGTTAAAATAATACCAGTGATGATAAACTATTTTGGAACTTGAGTCTGTTAAAGGCTTACAACTCTCAGGGAAAGACTAGGTAAACTGGTTTATTTTGGTCAATTTCAGCTCTTGGCACAGTAATGGCAACACCAGTTCCCCACCCCCAGCCACCTGGGGGGCAGTGTCACGTGCTCCTGCAGCAGCTTGCACACAGTACATGAGAGCTGGGATCTACTACCAAGTGGGACAGCGGGCCGGTGCTTGCTGAGTCAGGACCACGGACTTCTTACTCTCCTTACTCTCCATGTGTTTATTGTTAAAGCACACTAGCCATCTTGAAATAAGGGAACATCCTATTAGAAGGTCTTGGGAGCAAGACAAGGGGCCCAACTCAGGCCTTGGGGCCTGTTCCCATCACACCACTGCCTCCAGGACTCTGGGTTCAAATCCTGCTACCAGTGTTGATTTCACATTCTGTGTTTTTCCAGACCTTTCTCCCAGACCTACCCAGTGCCGTCTCCATGGCAAAAGGGCAGGTCTGAACCTAGAGATCAGCACTGCTCTTTGCCCTAGAAGGGAGGAGGAGGAGGGTCTGTGCTGCCACAGGCTTCCTGGGTGGTGGGTGCATTTTGATGAACTGTATATGTGGGTCTAGACAGGGCTGGGTGAGTCCAGCTTGGGCGTGTGGCCTGTAAGGCGCACAGGTGTCCTGGCTTGTTGAGGGGCGTGGCTGCGTGCACGAGGCCTGGCGCATGCGCGCGTAGCTCAGCGCAGGCGCAGTAGACGTGGGAGAACTCGGGCAGCTGGGGCAGCGGAAGCATGGGGCGGTTTCGCTGGCAGGGGGTGATGGTGGCAGCAGTGGGCCTCGCACTTGCCTTGGAGGTGCTACTCTGGTTCCAGGCCAGTCGGCGCCGGCGCCGGCGGCATCTACTTCGTGAGGTACTCTTCTTCCCGTCGCAGGTGACCTGCACCGAGGCCCTGCTACAGACCCCGGATGTGGGGGCGTCTCCGCCCCACGCTAGCTGCGGGTGCAGCTTGCCCCATGGTGAGAGCTCGCTGAGCCGTCTGCTGCGCGCCCTGCTGGCCGCCCGAGCCAGCCTGGAGCTCTGCCTCTTTGCCTTCTCCAGCCCTCAGCTGGGCCGGGCTGTGCAGCTGCTGCACCAGCGTGGCGTGCGTGTGCGTGTCATCACTGACTGCGACTACATGGCTCTCAACGGCTCGCAGATTGGCCTGCTCCGCAAGGCAGGTAGGCCGGGCTTCCAAGCTGTGGGGCACGAGTCCGAGCCCGTGCAGATGGGCCTCAGGTCCCAGGGCGGGGAGGCTAAGCTGACCTCCAGGACCATAGGCAGAAGGTTAAATGTTTATGGCAGATATTTGAGAACTGGGGTCTGAGTACAGACTCCATACTATGGGGGTTTTGTGAGGTCAGGGTCACCCATAAGGAACCCCTGTCCTTGCTTGGCGGGTGAGGGTCTGTGCAGAGCAGTTTCCTGCCTGATACCTGAGTATGAGCTGACTGTGCGTTCCCTCCTAGTGGAGGAAGGTGTGGGGGGACTCCCAGAGGCCGGGCGTCTGCCCACAGACACCCAGAAAGCAGACAAAGCCCCCTGCAATTCCCTGCATTGGCCTTGGGATCCTGTGGCTGGTAGAGCTGGGAATGTAGCCTGGCCAGCTGAATTTTTGACAAGTTGCAGCCTGAACTGAGGACACTGTAGCTGACAGCATGCAGGAAATGAGGGGGAAAGCTGGGGACACATCTGCAGTCCGCCTAGGAGCAGCTGTGTAAAGATGCTGTGCTTGGGCTTCAGGATTGAAGAGCTCAAAGAAGAAAAAGACATTTCACCTTAAATGCGTTAGTGAATCTCGTGCCGGGGCTTATGAAATGAAATAATAATATTCTAAAAAAATGAAGCTAAAATGTTTAGTTGGTGAGCAGAGTTCATTTGTTTCTCCAGCTGCAGAATGCTCGGAAAGCATATCTCTGGCCAGCCTGCCCCTCTTACTGGGGTGGGGAACAGATGAATGGGAAGTATGAACCATTTTGTCTTAAGTTCAAGTCCTGAGCTTATCTATGAGTTACTGGTCTCATCCTTCTACCTCAGTGTAATGGCGTACCCTGCGAGCACACTCTGTGCCTGGCATTTTATGTGTTGGCTGCACAGAGTCTGAACTTCGTGTCTCTCTCAGTCACTGAGGCACCCAGGAAAGTCATTCCTGCACGAACATGCATCCCCCCTGTCAATTCCAGGCCAAATATGCAAGCAGCTCCTGAGAATTGTGATGGCCACGTGGGGGTCCCACACTGCTGTGAGTCTCACAGGCACAAGCATGGCCTCCTGCCCACCGGGAGGCAGAAAAGCCTTTTGGGCACCAGGCTCAGCTTCTGTGTCCATGGGGAGGTGCTCCTGATGGTGAAGGACTTTTTAGTATTTTGAGGCTCATTGCATCCCCTGTGGGCAGAGTGAGGAACTTCATTTGAACAGGGAGGATGTTCACATCCACTCTTTCTGGCAGCCATGAATTGTCCTAAGTCTGTTGGTCCTTTTAATGGGGAAACTTGGATACTTTTAGGCGTGGTCCATTTTATTTAGTTAGTTTTTAGAGAATGGCGAAATCTCCGGTTTGGAAAGACCCTTAAAGGGCACCATGGCCAGGCTCCATCTATGGCTGGTTCCCCTCTGATGGTGTCCAGCCCTCATTTGTCATTCATCTGTGTGCTGTATTCACCTGGATCAGTTCCAGACCCCAGGGACACGTGTGATGTGTGAATACTTAAGGTAATAAGAAAGGTCAGGACACAGAGATATAACATGCCAGCAGAGCTTAGTGATGTGAGGGGACATCAAGGAAGAGCAAGTACAGATGCTAAGTTCATAGCAAGAAGTCCCCACAGACAAAAGGTGGGAGCAGTAATGAGCAGGGTCAGGTGGTAGGCAGGCATGGAGGGCACACAGGCGTGGAGGGCACAGAGGTGTGTATAGGGCACACGAGTGAATAAGGCACACAGGCGTGTAAGGCACACAGGCGTGTAAGGGACACGGGCGTGGAGGGCACACAGGCGTAAGGGACACAGGCACAGAGGGCACACAGCATGTAAAGGACACAGGCATGTAAGGGACACAGGTGTGAATGGCACACAGGCGTAAGGCACACAGGCGTAAGGTACACAGGCACAGAGGGCACACAGGCGTGTAAGGGACACAGGCACAGAGGGTTAGCTTCATGCAGGGGGCTTTTGCACCCTATTCTGTGAGACAGAAAGCCCTTTGAGTCATGTTTAGTGTAAGTCTCAGTGTGGCCTGGGACTTACTTACCTACAAAATTGTGTGCTGTTTGTCTGTAATCCTGTATTTGGACACTTGTGTTTGTATTCGCTAAGTCTAGCAACCCAATTACAAAGTGGCCTATTTTAAACTGTTATTTTAAATTGTGTTTCTCATGGTCTCATTCACTGAGCAGGTAATTAGCGGGCGTTATTGGAGGGGCGGGAGGGCTGAAACAAGTGAGAGAGACACGGGGAAGGAAGGGCGGCGACACCGGCACTGGAGGGAGGCGAATGCGTCTGTAGCAAACAGGGTACTTTCTGCTTCCGTGTCGGAAAGGCTGGGTGCGAGCTGGGACCGTTCCTCACTGCCACTCATGGGGATCTGGCTTGTCCTCATCCCTTCCTCCTGAGGCTCAGCCCTCGTCCTTAGAGTGGGGTGCCTCTCCCAGTCTGGGGTGTTTACCTGGGTGTCCCATGCCAGGCGTAAGTGAGAGCTCAAAGACAAGGAGGTTGGCTGTGATGGCCTCCGGGATGACGAGCAGCCAGGAACTCTGAAGCTCACGCTGCTGGCACAGACCCAGGGGGTGGGCGGGGGCGGGGTTGTTCCCAGAGGAGACGGAGGGCCTGTCTGCCATGGTCCCAACTGCCCTGGGTGTCCCTTTTTCCCCTCTGTGTGCTGGCTGTGACCGGTCACTGCTGGGCTCAGCCACCACCTTCTCAAAACCAGTTCCCTCTTTCCTGCCAAGTCAGAGACAGCACAGGAGCGGCTGCTGGGGCTGAGGTGCTGCAGTGACAGGGCGCTGTGGGGGTGGCAGTGAGGCCAGGGTGGGGTGGGGCGGCCCCGGAGGGGGTTGGCTGTGGGAGCGGAGTGCTGACTCTCCCTCCTCACAGGTATCCAGGTGCGACATGACCAGGACCTGGGCTACATGCATCACAAGTTTGCCATAGTGGACAGGAAGGTGCTCATCACCGGCTCCCTCAACTGGACCACACAAGCCATTCAGAACAACAGAGAAAACGTGTTGATTATGGAGGATGAACTCTACGTGAGGCTTTTTCTGGAAGAATTTGAGCGTATTTGGGAAGAATTTAACCCTACAAAGTATACTTTCTTCCCACAGAAGAACAGTCACTGAAGCTGTGCTCTCACGTCTGTCTTCCAAGTTGTGGGGACAGATGTCACAGAACCCTTGGTACCCCCAGCTGAAACCAGGCCAGCCCTGTGGGGGATGGGGCGCAGGACTGGCCTGCGAGTGGTGGTGCAGCGTCTGCACCCTGCTCGAGGGACACTTCAGCAGTAGACAGAAATCACTCAGACTAAATTGTTGTTCATTCAAATACTGAAGTGAATTTAGTGTTAGAAAGGAGACTCCTTGTGACACTGGGTCAGCTGTTCTGGCCTGAGCTCTGGGTTCGTCCTGTCGCCACTGTAAACGCAGCTTCCTCTTCGCACAAGCTCTCTCGGGACCTCACCCGGCACCTCAGTTCACAGGAGGGGTTTCCCCTCCCTCAGGGTTAATATCTGATTCCCTTTCCTGGTGCCAGCGGTCTCCTGCTCTGGCCGCCCTGTCACACCAGCCCTTCAGGTGTCTCCTGGAATGCTCCCTCTTCTCCCTTTGGACTGGCCAGTCCCCGTCCAGCACATCCTTCCTGCTGGGACCAGCTCCCCTGTGGCTGACCGGCAGGGCTGAGCCAGGAAGGGAACCGGCTGAGAGGAGTGGGGTGCTGGGCACGGCAGGGGGCTGCCCCTCAGATCCCTCTGAGCGTCAGCTGCCACGGCAGGTCCCTGTCACACCTGGAGGTCCTTTGCTCTTTAAAGCACGTCACCGTCAGAACGCTCACGTGCGGCAGCTTCCTTGTCCTTACGGGGTCAGCGTGTGGTCTGTCGGAGGGCTGTCGGGCAGCAGCCGCTTCTGTCCCCATGCTAAGGCTGTCACTGTTAACACACCCACATCCAAGGTGGTTTTGTTGTGCTGCGTGTTTAGAAGTGGCCTTCCCCTGTGACACCTGTGACTTGGCTAGCTCTTGTTTTTGGCTCCATGTCATGAGTTGCGTTGCCTGTCCATCTGGAGGGGCAGACAGAGGAGAGAGCCGGTCAGGCTGTGGTCTCACAGATCTGCTTGTGTTCTCAGCTCAGGGGTTTGCACCCACAGGTAGTAGGAGAACACGTAGCTCATACACATTTGTGAAATGCTCCAGGTTATTTCCTTCAGGACGCGTTCTCTTTATACATAGATGGCTCAGATGACGTCCGAGGGCCGTTCCGTGTGCGCGTGGCTTCCTCCTCCCCATCACGCTCACGTAGCCACCCGGAGAGGCCGTTCAGGGTTGCATTTTTTTCCTTTTTAAAGTTACCTTTGACCTCCAGTGTCGGGCAAGTAAACGCCAAGTTAATTTTTATTACTTAGTTGAAGCTATAAAGTATAATGTATGGATCAGGAGCCACAAGAAATGGTTTATGTTAAACATGTTCTCCATCCGCGTCTGCTCTCCAGCGGTGTATGTTCTGGAAAGAACTCGGGAGAGGTCGTAGGATGCCTCCTGGATGGCGAGGCTGTTGTCCTGGCTTCTCGCGTGTTTGAATAAATACGTTCTTACTCTGGAATGTGCTGCTGTGGTTCTTTACCTTTGCTCAGTCAGTCATTCAAATTGTGGCTGCTTTTTGTGAAATGAGACTTTTTTGGGAGGGGGGCAACAACAGGTGTTTAGAAACTGTCGGTGAACGTAGGAGTCTCTGAAGGAGTACGACCTGGAGGTTTCACTTGGGGATGCCCCCAGGTGTTTGCAGGTGGACCGCATCCGGTACGATTTGCAGCCTGTGCACCTGGCCTGGAAGGTGGGCACCAGGCGGTCCCTCCCCTGCAGCCTGGGTCTCGGCTGTGACCGCATCCCTTCCTCCAGAAACAGGCAGCATGTAGGGCACAGCACCAAATGCCTCCGTAACCCTTTGCATATGAAGTAACTGAGGTAAGCTCTCTAGACTGGTGTAAGAGTTGTGAAATGACCTCACCTCAGAATTTTTAATAGAACTCCGTATTGTTTACCTTGGTGTTTTCATCATCTTTGCAGGGGTGGGGAAAGTTTCAGATGACACCTAAACTTTCCGAAAAGAACTTGGAATGGGAGAAGACTTCCAAGGGCACAGTACTGAAACGCCCTCCAGTTTGGAGGTGTAGCCACTCAGGTCAGGCGTTTGCGCAGGATGATGTGAGCCCCTGACCTTGGACTGGTTGCACCCCCTCTGACAGGGGAGGTGTGATGAGGACCAGCAGGGCCAGCACCAGAGCCTTGGAGGTGACCAGTGCGCCATGGATGTCACACTGAGGCTGTGGTATGTCCCCAGGTTTCCAGGTACAGGAGAGCAGATGAACGAAGCAGTTAAGCTTCAGTTGATTCAGAAGCTACTTAAGGTTGAGAGTGTAGCATTTTACTGAGTGACAGTTATTTGAGGGCTAGTCCAGCGATAGGCAGTCACACTGAGGAGACCCCCTAGGACGGTGGGTCTGCCCTGTGACAGTCCCTAGGCATGGTCTTAGTACAGAATGGTAGAAGGCTGGGCAGGGACTTGTGTGGTTTGCGTGTCTGCCTGCAAGGTCCTGTCACAGCTTCCCCAGAGAGACTTTACAAGAGGTAGTAAGGCTGCACAGTCGCTTCATCCAGGGAGTCTAGGATACCCGCCCCCCGCACACCCCTGTGGGCTCAGTCAGCCTCGAGGTTTTGTTCAAGGTTGTCCTTTGAACTATGGGGCAGTGATATCACTTAACAAACTGATGCTGTGCCAAGTGAATTAAACATTGGCACAATCAAGTTTAAAATACTTTAAACTCTCGCGATTAAAAAAACAAACTGTCCTGCTAGCAGATGTGGCCTTAACAGTCTGCTAACAGCTGTCACACCAGGAGTGAGTGAACCAATGTGACTACATTGTATTTTAAAGCACTATGTTGGGTGTGTTGAGTTGGTTTTCATATACTATAAAATTCATCCTTTTAAAGTGTGCAGTTCAGTGACTTTAGTATATTAAGAGTTGTGCAGCCATCACCACTATCTGCTTCCAGAACATTCTTATCCCTCCAGAAAGAAACCCTGTCCCATTCGTGGTCACTCCCTACTCCCTGCCCCTCCAGCCCCTGGCAACCACGAACTGTTGCCTGTCTCTATGGACTTACCTGCTGTGGAGATTTCATATAAATGGAATTCAACAATACATGGCCTTTTGCACCTGGTTTCTTTCACTTAGCATGATTTTCCGGGGGCCATCCATGTTATATCATGTGTCAACATCTCTTCTTTTTACAGCGGAGTAATACTCCATTGTGTGGATGTACTGCATTTTGTTTACTCATTCATCTGTTGATGGAAATTTGGATTGTTTCCAGCTTTGGGCTGTTACAAATAATGATGCTGTGAATGTTCACTTACAAGCATGTGGGTATACACTGTCATTTCTGTTGAGTAAACACCTAGGAGTGGGATTGTTGGGCCATGTAAGTCTGCTTGAGAAACTGCCTGACTGTTTTCCAAAGTGACTGCCTCATTTCACATGCTGTCAGCATGGTATCAGGGCTCCTTTTTACCAACAGAATTATCTGAGTTGTTAATCACAGTCAGCTCTCGTGTGTGAGGTGGTGTCTCAGGGTTTTGACTTGCATGTTCCTGATAACCAATGATGTTAAGCACCTTTTCATGTACTCACGGATCACCGATGTATCGTCTTTGGAGAAATGTCTGTTAATATCCTTTGCCCATTTTTTTCATTGGGTTGCCTATTGTTGAGTTGTGAGTTCTTTGCATATTGTGGACAGACACAGGTCCCTTATCAGAAATATGATTTGCAAACATTTTCTCCTATTTGGGTAGTCTTTCACTTTCTTGATAGTATTGTTTGCAGCATGTGTTGTTATCATTCATCTGTTTCTCCTTTTGCTGCTAATGCTTTGTTTCTAAGTCTTACACTCTTAGCTTATTTATTTATTTATTTGTTAGCTCTTATATTTGGATCTATGAACCATTTTGATTTTTGTGTATGGTGTGAGGTCAGGGCTCCAACTTGATTCTTTTGCAGGTGGATAGGTAGTTGACCCAACACCACTGGCTGGAAAAAATTCTTCTTTTCCAACTGGATGGTTTTGATACCTTGTTGGAAATCAATTGATCCTAAATGGAAGGGCTTATTTCTGGATCCTCAGTTCCATTCCATTGATCTGTATGCTGGTCCATATGCCAGTACCATGCTGACTTGATTACCAAAGCTCTGTAGTAAGTTTTGAAACCCAATAGCAGGAGTTCGCTAACTTTATTCTTTTCCAACACTGTTGTGGCTCTTCTGGCTCCCCGTACATTTCCATATGAATCTTAGGATTGATCATCTGATCAGCTTCTGCAAAAACACCTAAGATTTTAAAAAAAAATTTTGGGGGGGGGCAGGGGGGTAGTTCCCTGGCTGGGCATTGAACCCAGGCCGCACTGAAGCCTAGCCACTACACCACCAGGGAACTCCCTGCACCTAAGATTTTGATAGGAATTGCAATGAATCTATAATTTGGGGAGCACTGCCATTCTAAAAATATTGTCTCCTAATCCATGAACATGAGATGCCTTTCCATTTATTTAAATCTTTAATTAAGTTTTGTAGTTTTCAGTGTACAAGCCTTAACGTTTTAAAAACTTTTTTGATGTTATTGGAAGTGGAATTGCTTTCTTAATTTCAGTTCGATTGTTCATTACATACAGAAAATACAGCTGACTTTGTACATGAATCTTGTATCTTGCAAACTTGCTGAATTCATTTGTTAGTTTTAATAAATTTTTTGGTGGATTCCTTAGAATTTTTCATATACAAGATCATGTCATCTACAGAGAGTTTTACTTCTTCCTTTTCAATATGGATGCCCATTTTCTTGCCCAATTGTTCTAAGAAGAATCTCCAGTAGTGTTGAGTAGATATGGTGAGGACATCCCTGTCTTGCTACTGATCTCAGGGGAGGGGAGGGAATTCATCTATCACCACCCAGCATGTCAGCTGTGGGTTGTCATAGGGGCTTTATCATTTTGAGGGAGTTCCCCTCTAGTTCTAGTTTGTTGAGACTTTTTATCATTAAAGGATGCTGGATTTTCCAAATGCCAACTGATTTTAAAAACTATCCTAACACAGCTTTAAAAAGTGTTAAAAGCTATTAGAATGCCATATTAGACCAGTGTCCAAAACTGCATGTACATTTGACTAGAATAACTCTTTTAAACGGGCAGAAAATTATTGAATCACCCTTACAGGAATAGCACACTGAAAATATCCATATGTATCTTTTATATGTCTGTTCTTTTGTTCTGGCTAAGTTTTATAAATTCTACAAGTTGATTTCTAATAGGTAGTCAGCTTTTAATTTTTTTTTGTTGTTTATATGAATAAAAGTTTGGATTTCCACACAGTTATTTTCACATATTTCATTCTAAAGGTTGTGGCAATATTGGCGAAAATTTTCAGTTTATTTATTGGGCCACAACTAGAATTTTAAAAGTAAAATAGAGACAGAAGAGTATATCCTCGTTAGGGAGCATTACTTTGTGAAATTCTGGGTTGTGGCTGGGGTGTATGTGTATATTGGGTCATGATGTAAGACATATTCTTTTCAAAACAGTAACACTTTTTATTAATACATTCCAAGTGTGGGAGCGTATGCTCCCTTCCTCTCCTTAGCATTTCCTAGTGTCCTCCTGAAGCTTTCTATAAATGAGCCAACACACCTTACTTTCTTACGATGTGTTGCATGTAAACATGTGAAACCGGGGTTTTATGTGAAATCTGATTTTTAAAATGCTGACAACTAATCCAAAACTTTAAAAACACTAGAAAAAGAGAGTAATAAGAGTAAAAATAAAAACTCTATTATAAATCTTGAGGCTACTGACCAGTTGCTGACTTTTGACCTAAATGCATATTTTGCATGTTTCTCCATTAAACAAAAGCTCATCCACAGCATGCAAAGGGTGATGCAAAAATAGTTTATTATGATATAGTTTATGTAAAGTTAGGTAATATTTACAAAATAGAAATGATCACCTCCATCCAAGGGCATCCAGCATTAGCATGTCACACAAAGGAATAAATATTCTGACAAAAGAAATACTTCAGTCATAGTGAACAGTTGATCACAAACTTTGTTAAAAAAAAAAAAAAAAGCCTCAAGCTAACCCATAAAATTCTTGAATTGTTGAAAACGGAGAGCAGCATCACTGACCAGGCTCTTCTCTTAGGACCCGGGTGGCCTGGCAGGAGATGGCCCGCCCAGTGGCCTCTGCTTTCTTCTGTGTGTGACTTACTCTGGTGGACACTGTCATTCAACATTAGTACAGAAATGAAACTCCAGTTAGATTACACAGGTCTGTTCTCTAAACATGTGTCATCTGACTGACTCATCCCAGCAGAGCAATTATCTGCATTTCTCACTTTGTGTACCGGCTCCCAGCAGTTCGTTGTAGAGTTCTGTCTCTAGTACTGAATTGAGACAGTCGCCCCGATAGAATGTTTTGTTAGAAAAATCACTAAGAATTTTGACAGTGAAGAACCACCTAAGAAACTTTACATTTTATAAATACTACTTAGGAAAAACCACATGAATTAATTTTTGTCACTTGACTGGTTTGAATCCTAACAATGAGTCAGTAGATAATGTCGTTAATACTAAAGGTAAATCCTAAAATCCATTGTAATTGAAGTTTTGTGATATAAACATAATACAATTAATTTAGTGTTCTTACTCTATTCCTAGCTTTCTAGAAAAAAACTGAAATATGTGATACCACTAGTTGTAAAGGGAAAAGAGCACAGGGCATGGGGCAGTGGGCTGCCCACAGCTCCTGATTCCTTCAAGGAGCTCAAACCCTCTCCCAGGGAGGCCCCCCACCCCAATACCATGACTTGAGGCCCTGATACTGGACCATCCACTTCTTATGTATTCTGTGACTACACGTTTCCCTCCCTATTTGACAGACACGGGTTGTAAAACAACAGTATTATAAGTTCTGTGACCTCTGTGCTGTTAACAGCATAACCTATGAGCTGGGGACACAGACACTTGGATGGACTCCACAGGGTGCTTGCTCAGTACGTAGACCTGGTCCCAGAACTGTGCTTTACACTAAGCCTCTGACGAGTCTTAAACTGCTATGTAAAGATTTTCTACCACCACATTCTTTATTCTCTGGAATTTCCTCCAAGACTTTCAACTGCTGTACCAAAAATATGACAGTTCTTTCAGCGAAAACAGAACTATGGGTGCAGGGTGGCCATTACTTCAGGGACTGTACAGACTTTAAATCTATCTGCTCAATGGTTTTTTGGTTTTTTTTTTGTTTGTTTGTTTTGTTATTTTTGTGGTTCCCTGGCCGGGAATTGAACCCAGGCTGGGGTGGTGAGAGCGCCGAGCCTAGCCACTACACCACCAGGGAACCCCCTATCTGCTCAATGGCCAATGCTTTTACAAAGTCATCAGAAACATTTCCTTGGAATGTTGGGTGGGGTTCAGTGTTGTATCCAAAGCTGTTCTCCCTGCCTTAAAAAGGGGTGTCTGTATATAGTTAAAAAACCACTTTGTCACAAAAGTCCCTGTAGTAACTTCTGAGTAGTATTTATACTGCTTGCTCTGAACATACTGTTTTGAAGAAAACAGCTGCTTTAAAGAAGAGAAACTAGAAGCCTCAGTGAGCTGTAGCTGACACCGTCACACAGCCCTGTGTGAACACCTCGAGGATGGCCCCAACACGGTTTAAACAGGCACTGGTGCCACACATGGGTGGTCTTGTGTTGACCTGTCACTTACTTCGGAGGAGGTAAACCTCTGTCGTTTACAGAGAAACAGGAGTACTGACACCTGTTGTTCTCCAAAGGGCAAAAAGGTGAGGCTGGGTCTTTTCCAGCAAACCCAGTGCGCTTCCTACTGGGTTCGTGTCAAGTGTTCCTATAAAGGAACCCAAAACAAGTGCTTTTACTAGACCTCATTCTAGTTTCCAGCTGTGGACAGGGTGGTCTTGCCAAGTGTCCATGTGTAAGACCACAGAACTGCACATGAGCATAGTGGACCCATCTCCTAGGAGCCGTGTGAGGACTGACTGGCCTGGGCCGGCTGTAGAGGAGTTAGTGTCCCCGTGTCCTGCTGCTTGCTGCTGAGAACAGTGAAGGATTTGACCTTCTGACCTTATCTCAGGTGAGTAAAGAAACCATTCCTGAGATTAGAGTGCAATGCCTGAGCTCAGATCTTTGAGGATTTGGTGGCATGGAGAAGCCAGAGGGGAGAGGATGGTACTCGGGTGAACTTTTGAGCATGACACCTGTGCAGACTCCACCGGCAGGCCCTCAGTGTCGTGCACTGAGAGGCTTCAGCTGAACAGTCTAGTGAGCCCTCTCTCCAGAACGACAGAAGGCAGAAGAGCCTGCGATGAAAGACTGGAAAAACAAAACAAATCACAAGAACACAAAAACTGTGCAAATACCTTAGTTTTAGAACCTTTAGAATTAAAAGTTCTTTCCACGTCCTTTAGTACAGGTCCAGTGGTGACTACTGACCAGGATACCAAGGACTGCTGGCTAATCTTAACTGAGTGCAGAAAACATTAGGGCAACAGTTAAAGTTTATTTAAAAAGCAATTCCTATTTAACATAAACACTGCAGTGGCTCAATTGTGCAGGGTTTGCAGGGGGTGAGAGATCCCAAATGACGGACGTGTCCAGAGGAGTGAAGCTGCCCACGTGCCATTGTTTTTCATTTAGTTCCTCTTAAGTGTGGTACTGTCCACGTCCCTGTCCTTAGTACAACCTTGAAAACACTTCACTTCCTCCTTCCTCTTTTGGTGATAAAGGGGTTACTCAATCCTGTGTTGAGCTTTTTTGTTTTGTTGAAATGGTGTCTATGAAGGAAAATGTTAAATTCCAAGCTTCCTTAGGACAATGATGTGTTTTCATTTTCAGGACAAATAAATGTTGATGGTTGCATTCTTTTCACTCAGTGAAAACAGCTTTGAATCCTTGAATGGTAACTGTCTTAGACACGTGAGTGAGTGAAAGCCGGGCCTGTGAAGACGTCACGCGTGTGGCAGGGGGTGGGAAGGCCTGCTCCGTCAGGCCTCTAGGCCAAAGGGACCTACAAGCAAGTGCGGGACAAAGGAGAGAGACAGTGCCTGCCAGCTCATCCAGGTGGGGGACACACTTGGGGTGCCTGCGGTGTTTGGCGAGGGCTGGCGGGCACCCCAGCATGCCTCCAGCATCTTACAGCTGGAGCAAAGGGGTCACAGAGTTCGGCTCAGCCCTGCACCCTACCCCATGTACTTTACACCCAGGGTGAGTTTAAGGACATAGACAGGCAGCAGCGACGAAAGAACTGTGTCCCCTTCTCAGGCCAGAAGTTAGTGTTCCAGCTGCTTCTGTGAAATGATGGCTTATGAAGGCATCTTTATAAAAATGTTTTTCAGGCCGTCAGTTTGGTTTCCTGCCTACTGTCAGAAGTCCTTTCAGGAAGGCACTACAAAGTCTAGCCTGTGCGAGGCCCCCAGTGCCTCACTGCTGGGTCAGTGAGCAGGTGGCTACACGTGGACACGGTGGCCTAACTCGCCAGAGCTTGGGGACTTTCCACCTGATGGACTTGTAGGGAGGGGCCTCTGCTCTTAGCCTGACGGACCCACATGCTCCCTAAATGGCCCCCACGTCAATCCAAGATGGTCAGCACCTCCTCCCTCATTCACTCATCCTGACACCTTATTGCACAAGCTTCCACTTCCAGTGGCAAAGTGCCGTGTGTGCCACCCCACCCCACCTGCTACCACATTTCTGCTCAGGATGCACAGCCATGATCACCTGATGGCTCGCTCTCATTTTCTTGCATGTGGAGTGAGGCACTGACAGGAAGTTATTACAGCTGCAGAATCGGCCCATGTTGACAAATGGGGACTTGCCCTCTGCTGCGTCTGTGCTGGGAGCTGTGGGCTCACAGCCCCCACAAGGGTGAGCGGGTAGCCCCCTGGGTCATTCCAGCAATGACACAGAAGCCAGCTCAGCCTCCACATCGTCAACTCTCTTCTCAGTATTCAGCTCTAACTTCTCCCTGGGGAACTGGTGCCTGCAGGGCACACATGAAGACACTACAGTTGGGACTGCAATGGGACTGTGGTGACACTCACAGGTAAGTGAACGTCCTTTTTGTTCTGTTCTCTGGCTCGCTGCAGCTGGAGGACGGGACTCAGCAAGGTCAGGCTTGCTGGTACCTGTGGGGGCTGTAGCAGGAGCACCAATTCATTAGAGGAGCCCAGGTGCCCCCATTCCTTGGCCTCCTTAGCATTCACAGTCCATTTCTGGGGTGACTCAGAGGAATCTTTATAGAGGTTGCAGTGATGGGAGGACTTCCCCAGGCTCTGCCTTTGACACCCAGATGTTCCCTAGGACTCCTGACGTCTAACCTCAAGGGACAAGTAAACAAAACAAATGCTCTTCCTACCTGTTCAAAAGCACTGCAGCTTTCCAACCTTCACAGCACAGCCCAAAGGCAGATAGAGGCCAACCCTATGCACGACCCTACCTGGCACCTCAGGGAGAAGAGAGGCCCCAGGAGCAGCAGGGGCAATGACAGAGGAAGCTGTGCTAGTTGACCCAAGTCCATGACACAAGGAGTGACATGGAATCACAGCCCAGACACTGGGCAGCAAGGCCCCCACCCTCTCAGATCCTGCTGAGTACCCTGTCCCTCTGCCCTAGAAGACACAAGTGCTGTAATGGGGTTCTGGAGGAAGCATGCAGGGTCGCAAGGGTTCTTCCTGTCTACACCTGTTCTGAGCATAACACGCTGCCAATCTACATGGTGCGGAGCATCTGATAAACAGAATTTTAAAAAGAGCTAAGAGTCTCTTGCTTTTAAAAGCATGGAAGGACAGCAGCAAGGGAGTGACAGGTGTGGGTTAAGATTCGAAGCTTGTGAGCAGGGAAGGCTCACACCAGCGGAGAGTGCCAAGCTTATCCCAGTGAGAAGATTGCACGTGGGTGTGTCTCCCACAACGTCAGAGCCCTGTCTGGCCTTTTCAGGACTCTTCCCACATGACCTCTTTCACTGACTCGATCTAGAAACTGAGGCACTATTTCTGCATTTTTATCCCCAAAGCACTGCCGCACCCAGAGACTATCAAACTGACTCAAGTATTAACCCAGAAGGGAAAAAGTGTGCTCCTGGCAATAAATCAGTGGACCAATGCATGCAGCCAGACCAGACGAGCTCTTCCCAGCCTTCTACTCGGAGGCCTCCACCTTCCCTTCAAGGGCAGAGCGGCCCCCACCTGGCTGAGGTTCATTTGTGCTCCTTCTCCTAACAGGGTTAATGGTCTTCATGAGCCATAACGGACATCAAGAAGTGCTGTAGAGTGCTTTGTGGCAGCTGAGAAGGTCTCAGACTATTAGGAAAGCACAATGCTTAGAACAGGTTTGCTTTAGGTTCCCAGAGAACGCTTTATGGCTCAGGTGAAGTAAGTCAGAGCTAAGAACACAAAGTTAACGGGCAGTTTTCGTCTTGATTCCGACATCCTCTGCACTTTCTTCTTAACATAGGGGTCTCCTCTCAACCTTTTCAAAAGCAACATGGGGTTTCCTTTTAGAGGTCACAGCAATAAGTCATCTCCCCTTGAGTGAGTCCCTGAGGAAATTCAGCATTACTTGCAGTTACAGTGTGAACCCCAGGCCACAGGTCAACAAGCCAAGTAGTTATGAAAAGACCAGGGTTCCTGGGGCCCAAGAAAGGAGCGAGCGTAGGAAGGAATGAGAGGGGCCGGGGTTTTGTGCAAGATTTAATAAAAAACAAACAAAAATAGGAATGGCTGCTCTCAACATTCTCCAGGTTGTGAAAAGCTTACCATGACTACCTGGGCTGTGGTTCTAAGATGCATTAGTGGAACAAATACAAAATGCTGACCTTCTCTCAAGCTAAGGTGAGTTATGAACATGCCCCTCGACCTGCTCCCTAGTGCCTCTGCAGGCTACGGAGCTGTCAGAGCTGTGACCCCGACGGCTGGTCCTCTCTAGGTGGCCCGATTCCACAGCACGCCCGGCAGGCTGCTGGGCCTTAATACTGGCAGTGAGTGAGTGCATGCGTGCGTGCGGTGGGCCAGTGGCAGTGGGGGCCCAGGGCCCTCCCGGCCCCACTGCCTGGCTGATTTTCGCATACCACAGAAAAGCCTGGGCACAGACGACGGGAAGTCGGAATCAACACAGCGGGGGTGGCGTGAACAACCCATGAACCAGTCTCTCATGCATCCACACCCACAGTTAATGACGACGATGACAACAACAACAACAATAAAAAATAAAGGTACAGACAAAAGCAGCGTCGGGGCTGGCTGCCACAAGCTGGGAGGGTGTGTGTTCAAGTTGAGCGGGCCGTGCTAGTCTTTCTTCAAGTCCCTGGATTCAAAGAGCTTCAGGCGTTCTTGCACTGTCAGGCCCTCCTTCAGACTCTGGGTGGGAAGAAAAAACACATGTGGTTAAGGCGAGGCCCAGAGCCGGGTGCCAGCTGCAGGCAGAGGCAGGAGCGCGGGTGGGGAGGCCCCCCCGAGGTTAGTGGGCATGCTCAGGAGAGAGCGTCTCCTGTGGAATGTGTTATTTGGATGGAAAAGGAAACCAACCAGAGAAAGAAGACCGTGTATGTAAGAAGCTGAACTCTGAGATCAGGGCTCTTCAGACAAGCAGTGATCAGACTGATGCAGCCAAAGAGAGGAGGCCTTGCCGAGAACCCCCATCCACACCTTCCTCCTGAGTGTGGACCTTGCACGCCTGGGTCCCTGCAACCGTTACCCTGAGGCCTCATGCAAGGGGCACTGCTGGCAGACTTGGGCCAGACCAGCCGCCTTGGCCTTTGCATGCGCCTGGCAGCACCTGCTGCCCTCAGACCCATGCCTGGCCTCCCTGATGGGAAACTGTTGGACTTATTGTCATGGAGCTTTGGGAACATGGCAACATATCTAAAATCTGTGTGTCCTGACATGAAGGCTGCTTTACTAACTGGGGGACAGAGTGTTTCTCTTCACTCCTGGAGGCTTTCCCCAAAGGTTTAGTTCCTGGATGAGAGAAGGACATCACTGCAGAACACAACTGGGATGAGTGCAACCCCAGCACCAGCTGGGCTAGGCCTGGCTCCCTGGTGGTCAGTGGCCCCAGCTGCATGCCCTGGAGATGACACAGGACACTCAAGGCTGGCCCAGTGCCAGGCCCAGACGGTCACATCAGTTTCAGCCCAAACTTGGAGCGCGCTGGGCCTGCAGCCAGAAGAGGCCAGTCTGACACTTCAGAATAGCATCTGTGAGTGAGTTGGGGTGGGGGTGGGACAGCTTCCTCCCAGGTTTGAGGGAAGCAGGGTGGGCCCTGGTGCCCCCCAGCTTCACCCCTAATAGCTCTGCTTGCTTTTGATAGGTGGAACTGTATGTGTTTAAATAAAGGATCCTGTTGCCAACATTTCTGAAACTCGCTGGTCCAGATGGACCTCCATGTAAGTGTATGATTATGGTCACTTTGAAGCTTGCCACTTAGCAGGTTGGAGGACAGGGGCAAATCCACATCCCACTCCAAACCTGAACTTTCCTTAATATGCACAATGGCCTCAGGTGCCCTTGGGTCTCTTTCCAGATTCTTCCAGCCAGGGGCTGCAGCCTGCACAGTGGTCAGCTTTGTACAGTGGTCAGCCTCGTACAGTGCTGAGTACACGTGTGGCCACACTGCTCTGCTCTAGCTGGGGACCTTTCCGAGACAGTGGGGAAACCACCTTCCTGAGGACCGTGGGGGTATATCTTCTATGCACTGTCATGTCACGTACCCTCGAGTGACAACCTCTAATGTGCTGAGGGACAGGGAGCCAGGGAGCAGGGTGACAAGGGCAAGCCCTGGGCTGCATGCTCAGTGCCACACATGCTGCACACTCCAGCTATGAGCAACCCCCACCCTTGCACAGCCAGAGAAGAGCCTTCAGGGCAGCAGCCCCTTGGGGCTCCTTACTCTCATGGGGCCAGTCTCCCTGCTGAGCACGGCTGTGGCCCCGCGCTCACACCACCAGACAGGGCCTCTAGCAGGCCTCTGCGGAAACGTCCTCTCTGGTCGCAATGCCAGGAAAGTCTCACTGTTATTAACACATTCACTTTGGATGACTTTTGCGTTCCTCTGTTAGAACCTGGATGACACATATATGAGTTTTGAGATTTCCCACAATTCTGTCTTAAAATAAACGGATAAAAGGCTATATAAATGGTTCAATTTCTGTTTAGGAATGTCCTAACAGATACTTCAGGAGGAAGTGTGATTGAATACATTTACAACTTCTTGTTTCATTCCGTTAATTATCGACACAGAACTGTGTATATCAGAGCAGAAGATACAAGTCTGATGCTTGTGCTTTGGTCCATAATATAAACAAAGACAAAAGATAATTCTGGGTATCAGGTTGACAAAAAATAATGTGCTGTATGACCTTTCACTATGCACCTCTATCGGTTTCATTTATTTACAACAGTATAAACTGAGTGACAAAACTGTTCAGTTAACCTGACGTGTCATTTGTATAAATTGTGTAAAACATTAAACAGCACTTTCCTCAGATTTTTTTTTTTTTTAAATCTGTTCATGAGAAAGCTCTAACAGGTCTTCTTGCATGCAGCATCACTTAGTCAAATGCCATGAACTCGCCCCAGTCCCAGCATCAGACTCGGCTGCAAATGCCCTGAAGAAAATGTGCTAAGCAACGAGCCTGCTTTGACTGTATGCTGCCGAAACTTTCTGTCCTGAATGAAGGATGATATAGAAACAGACCACAAATGAAAGATATAAATCTGTACATCTCAGATCTCATAAAAAAGCACAACTGACAGGTTCCATCTCTAGACAATTTCATTCCCATCTTCTCGTGGAGGGCAGGGCTGCCTCCAGATACGATCAGGGAAAGGACAGTACACACGCTTGAGGGGTTGCTTGGCGACACTGCTGTACAGGCCCGGCCCAATTTGCACCACAGCAGCTGTCCCCGAGGACATCAGCAAGGTCTTAGCCAGCAGGACTGTCCTCAACCCCAGGGCTTCCTTCTCATCCTAGAAACACAGCCCAGCAGATATGAACCCTGCCCTGTCTTAGGAGCCTCCCTGGAGTCCCCACAACGTCTCTTTCTGCCACACAGACAAAAGGTCTCTGGTGAGGTCGTCCTCTTGAGCTACACCCATGAGGGCCGGGCTCCCCGAACACCTGCCTTGACCTTGCCCTGGCCTGTGGAAGCCGGGGGAAAGGGGGTTCTGCACGACAGGACTCTGCTTGTCAGTGGCCACTGGTGTCTATTAAATACACATCTTGGCAGAGGGCGAGACCCCATCTCCGTAGCTGGCCTGCCACACTGGGCAGGGTTTCCCTCTGCCAGGTCAGCTCTGTGAAGAGGTCACACTGCCAGCTACCTCCCAGAACAGGATCTGTGTGTGTGGAACAGCGTGAATTAAAGTCACAATGCTATGGAAGTGTGAGCAGTGCATGCAGGCAGCACCCCCTCGAGGGTGCAGGTGGGTGGGTGGTGATGTGGTTTACCTACGTGACAGGGGACCTGGAAGCGGGCTGGTTTCAGTTATCCCATGAGACCTGCTCAATTACAGACTGTCAGAGGAAAGAGCAAAACATAAGACATACACACAATAAACCCCAAATGCAACATGCTCGACACTCCCCACCCTCCGCCCGCCCTGCCCTGGAGAGGCACGCAGTGTGTGGGGCGTGGAAGGTGTGGATTTGCTGCTACGAGCCTGGGGAGCAGGAAGCTTCCTCTTGAAGGCAGGAGGCATCAGCATTAAACTTATGCTGTGCGAGAACCACCACAAATGGTGGGGCTGACTCAGGAAGGGCCGGATGTCCAGGGTAGGATTCACCCAAACACTGAGTCCTTCAATTGTCACCATCAGGAGGTGGGTCCACTGTTGTACGAAGGAGACACAGAGCTTGAAGCCACCAGAACCGGGCAGGCAGGTTAAGTGTGTAGGGCCAAGCGAGCTCTGGGCCTCTGGGCCCCACTGCTGCCTGTACTGGGCTCTGACCCTGCTCCTGTCCCCAGCATCTGTGAGCCCCACACACCCGGGGCCTGACCAGACTCACCTTGGACCTGATGTTTCTGAGCTGCCTGCTGACACAGGATCTGTCTTTCTTCAGGAAGTCAGGGTTGCTTTTAGATTTCATTATATCTGAAGGAAAAAACAGGCCCAATACTTTGTTTTCGAAAACACTCTGGAACCAGACTAAATGCTTAAAAATTTCTCATAAAACATACTAGATCTTCCTTGGAACAGCTCAGGCCCAGAATACCTGGAGGACGTGGGGGTGTGGGTGGGGGCACCTGGCTAGGCCCTCCCAGCCCCAGTCTGACTGCAGGGCTGCCCAGGACCCCTGACTCTGGAGACCAGCTGTCCCCACTGTTCATTTACCCTACCTTCCTCCTGAGAACAAGAGTAAGACAAAGGCCTTCTCATAATCCCTCCCCACAGAGAGAACCACCATTAGTAGTCTGGTGTAGAGTCATACCATGTCGTGTCCTGTGTGTGGGGTCTTTAACTTATATATTTATTGATGTCTGTCCATGTCAAAACCGCATAGTGTTTCGTTGTGTTAAACCATCCTGTTTGAAGCAAATCAGCTGTTTGCTCCTACAAACAGTGCTAAATACCCTTGTCTGCACATTTCTGTGCACCTGATTTTTCCAGAAGTTAACAGGCAGGTCACAGGATGTTCGCATCGCCCCCTAACTCTAAGCCTTCCTCTCCTGCTGGCAGTTTGCTGCCGCAGGCTCCCCTCAAAAGCAGCTGGTTACCATTTCTTTACCTTCCCAGAGTTAGTCTATAATTGGATTTAAAATTTTGCTACATACTGCTTTATTGCCTTCCAGAAAGACTGCTACCTTATCATCCCAAGAGAAGTGCAGGTGACCTATCTGTCAGTGCTGCCACTATCACTAATCCTTGGCTGGCTGAGAGAAGTAAGTTGAGTTTTCAGGGTATTAGGGAACTAGGACAGCTTTGCCTCCCCTGACCCTCCCATCATGGCCTTCTGTAGATTTTTATGGTGAAACTTCAGGATTAAACAACTAGTGACAGATACTTCCACCAAACTATTGAGTTCTTAAGGAAAAGAGAAAACACAACTTGTCATTAATACAAAAATATACATGATAGTGTGACAACCCTCAAAGCATCAGCACAATGTCCGCCACCAGCACCTACAGGAAACCATTTCCCGCCCCTGGCTGCTCTCTGTGAGGAAGCTGAAGTCCAAAAACAAATGAGATTCCTCTGCTTTGAATCAAGCTCTGTGCCCAAATCCCCAGCTGCTAAGTCACAGTCCAGAACTGAGGGGCTCACCGTATCCAGACACGGGGGTGCTTTCAGGGGACTTTTCGCCCAGCGCCTCTGTGGCCGCTTTCAGCTGCTCTTTTAACCTGCTGACGTCACAGTCGGCCTTTGCCCTCACGATACTGAGTTCCGTGTAGATGTCTTTGTACTTGTCACTGGCATACTTCTTGTCCTTGGAAACAAAAAGAAAGAACAAACAGTGGTTATAGCCAGGTCTGGTGGTCTGTCTACCTGGGGCTGGGATGCTCTGAGGGGATGACTGGGGAATGCCATAGACAGCAGAAAAGGCAGGCTGATCCTCGACTTCCAGAGGGAGCAAGTGGACACGGTAAGAAGGGCAGAGCCGCAAGTCTCCATCTGGACATGTCACAAGGTCCCAGGGGCTTCAGGAGCACAGGCTTGGTGCAGCCCTGCCCCTGAGGGCCTCCCTGTGGCTTCAGCCTGGGAACACTCCCTCCCTGTCTTGGATTTCCAGGGAAATCCTGGTATCTCCTGTCAGATTCCAAGACTGTCCTGGAGGAGGCTGGCAGCTGATCCAACTCTCCCTTCCCAGGACGATATCCCTCGAGTCTCACATTCCAACAAAGCACAGGAGGCACAGACAGCAAGGACATGAGGGAGCAGGTGGGCTCATCTGTATTACCCCTGCTTGTAGGCAGGTGTTTACAGAGAACTTGGTTTTAAAACTATACTCCTCGTGGCAATGAAATCGACTCTAGAACAGCAGTGATGCTTGCTGCGCACAGGCACCTGTGCAGACACGTGTCCCTCCCCACACCCCATGGTGACATGCCCTCACCCGCAATGCCGTCTGTAGCTCATCCTTGAGGGAGCTGATCTCCTGTTTCAGGTACTGTATTTCCGATTCCTTGACTCGCAGTAAAACCTAGAATGAGAGTGATCAGGGGCTGACATTCAGGAGAAAGGGACATCCAGAGCCTTGAGAGCAAAGCCTGACAGTTGATCAGAGAGCTGCCCCCCTCCCCCCAGGGATGAGCAGGAAGCTTTCTTCTCATCTTCACCAATGTACAATGCCAGCAAAACCTTTACGTACTGCTAACAGCTTAAACATTGCACACAGAAATGGGAAGAAGAAGAAAGGCCTTGCTGCATCCCTCCTGCCCCATTTCCTCAGCCTGGGGCCATAGCGAGCTGCTGGGACCTAGTCCTCCTAACACTTTTGAACTACCTCTGCTTCTCACACATCATTCAGAAGGGGATTGTTTCATGGTGGAATTTTAACTGAATGGGAAGAAATCTAAGTGCTTTCATAAAAGGACGTCTTATACATCAAAATCAGTCCTGCTGACCTGAGATGAGCCTCCCCGATCGTAAGTGGCCTCAGTGTCCAAATGGCTACTACATGTTTCCCTTTAGGTGTGTCTGTGGCAGCGGAAGAAGAGGGGGAGGGCAGGCGAATGAGAACGGGGCTGAAGAGCCCTATAGCCTCTCGAGGGATGCCCGTTCTGCAGGGGGGTCTCCTCTTGGCTGGCAGCTGTCTGTTCTCTGCTGCTATTCTAGTGATCTGGATCTTTCTATGTACTTTCCCTCTTGCCATCTCTAGGTGTCATCCCCATGGCAATTTTGTATGACAGGGGCCGCCCTGTCCCCATGTGGGCCTCAGCGGTGCCGAGTTATGAGCAGTACCTCTAACTCATAGGCATCCTTGCCCTGTGTGAGAGGCGAGCCAGCAGCCTCCCCGCCGGCGTCCCCGGTGAGCAGTGTCCGTAACCGTGCTATCTCTGCTGCCAGGCGGTTGTTCAGCTCCTGTGGGATGACAGCAAGAACAAAGCAGGATGCTTGACAGAATTGCCTGGGGCCGCAGTCATACCACACGCTATCTGCTCACACCACCAGGTGGACGGGAATGGGCACAGCAGCCACAAGCAGTGAGCGGAGCAGTCTGGATCCAGGTGCCACTGCCTGTGTTTACACCCCTTGTAAAAGCCACTTGCGTGGGCTCTGTGAGTGTACACTGTGCATGAGGATTACACAATCCTTACTACCTTCTGTCACCATAACTAGTGTTAGTCTGTCTCACAGTTTCCCATCTGAGTCTTTACAGGATTAGGTCTTCCTGCTGCCATCTCTGCTCACTTTCTGCATCTTCTTTCCACCTGAGCAATGATCATGTCAGGCACCGGTCCTGCCACAGTGCCCATGAGGCCTTGAGCCTGAACCAGGCCATACCTCTGTCTGCTCACTGCCCGGTGGGGACGAGCAGGTAGTCATGAGGTCATAAGGGTGGTGGGCAATCTGGGGCCCAGAGATACTACACTGAGCCTGTCCATTAGCCAGGGTTTTAAATGCATCTCAGTTTTCTGAGGAGTAGGCCAATTTTGAGAACACTCTGACAAAAATAAGTGTGAGCAGTACATGTTTTTGGCTGGGAGACGCTGGAACACCACCCCAGCCTCGGTGATGAGAGCCCCAGGCTGGGTATGATAACCCCAGGCCCTGCCCAGCAGTGACCAAGGAGAAACCAGACGCTCAGGAGGAGAACAAGACATCTCAGTGTCTACAAAGGGGCTGGAATTGCAGTGACTGCCAATGTTACCACGTGCAGGCAGTTTCTGTCAGCATGCTGGGGACAGCATGTGTTGGGGAGGGGCCTGCAGAGCAGGTGGCACTCTGGCCCGGGGACTCTCAGGGCCACCTTGGCAGTGTGCCTGCTTCTTGCTGCCACTGGGCTCACCTGGTTGTGGGCGTTGAGCTCCTGGTTCTCGCGCTGGCACTGCCGCAGGGCCTGCCTCTCGGCCTCCAGCGCCTGGGCCAGGTGGGCGTTCTCCAGGCACTTCTGTGAGTACTGCTCCGACAGCACCTCCAGCTCACGCTGCACAGACTGCAGCTCCTCCCTGGGGACAGGCACACTCAGTCCTCTGTCCCCCACACCCAGGGCCCCAGCCTCTAGAAGACTGTGTCCCCACTGTGCCACTAGGGGGACAATGAGACAACAGAAAGAACTGAACAACAGAGAGCAGGCCCTGTGAACTTTGTTGTCTCAAAAAGTCTGTATGCAGCTAAATAAGGGAAAGCTTAACAAGGACTTTAGGTTCACAGACATTGAATTGGTGTCCTTCCCTGGTCCTCTTTCAAGAAGCTAACAGCCCTCAGACAGAATCTCTTGTGCCAAAACAAATAAACCACTTCTGAGAGAAACAGGGTTTGCACTTAGTTTTCAGGGTTTGCATGTTTGAGGTGAGCTCTGTCTCATAGGTCAGCACCACTCTCTGTTCACACACAGAAAATCACAGCCTGTGACATGGCTGTCCATCACCCTGGACTCCGTGACAAGAGCGGTTTCTCCCATGGATAGAGGGGCCCCAGGGTGTGCTGAGCAGCCCTGTGCCCCGTCACCCCTCCAGCTGAGATGAGTGTGACTGCAGGATGCCCCCAGCCTGCCTGGCCTGCACTGAATAGGAGGTCCAGAAGAGGCAGGGACCCTGATTCTCTTATGTCTCCAAGACCCAGGAACAGGCTGGCTCTACATTGCTCTCACAGTGGCCAAGCAAAGGCTTGCAGGCATGTCAGGCACTGATGGAGAAAATGAACAGCTGTGTGTAGTGGCTTTTCAGTCCCTGCCCTGTAAGGGAACCAGTACCCGTGCTTTCTTAACGTAAGACTGTGATCCCCTCCGCCACTCAGTCACCCAGCAAGAGGCCTCAGACTCTAGACCAGCTCCCTCCTGACAAGCTCCTGAGGTGGCAGCTGCTGATGGAGAGAATAAATTCCAGGGGTGGCATGAGGTCAGTCCTGAAGAATGGCTAGCAGGTAAGCAATGTGCTTTGCTGCATTGTGTTCTTTAGTCTGTCTCATGGTTTCCCATCTGAGTCTTAGTGATTAGTTTGTTTTAGTAAAAGGAAGCCCCTTGGGCCACGAAAGCCAGTGCCTTGCTAATCCCTGGATGACACTCACTCAGCTCCTTGGGAAAAGACGCTCTGAGCTGTTCCCAGTGCCCAGAACTCTCCACCAGTACCACCCTGGGGAGCCACATGTGTGTGGCTCCCAGACACAGAGAAAGTCTTGCATCGCTCCCCTCCTAAGGGCAGGGAGCTGACTCACAGGTACTGCCGCCGCAGGGCCTCGATGTCCGAATTGATGCTGCTGATCTGAGACCGCTGGCTCTTCTCCAGCTCGCGCTCCATCTCCTCGCGGTGGGCATTCTTCATGGCCTCGATGGCTGCAGGAAGGACATGGCCATCAGCATCGAGCGGCTGGGGGGCCAGATGGACAGGGTGACGTGGCAGCTCCCCACTGTTAATGCTAACTATCACAGTCAGCTGGCCCCCGACCCCACTCTGCAGTGGCTGTAGCTACAATTCCCAGGGGACTCTCCCCACAAAAGGGACACAAGTGCACTTGTCGTCTGGCTGTTAGGTGAAAACCAAACATGAAATAAATGTCAATGTTAAGTTCAAGTATGAACTTGTAACACAAAAAAGCTTTCAGGTTGGTACATATTCTTCCTTGGTGCTCAACTAACAAATCACTATACAGTACAGCTGCATGAAGGAACGGCAGCACAAAGCCAGTGGCACCATGTCTTCTCGGGGGAGTGTGTTGGTTCTCTGACCAAGCTTTTTTCACCAGGTGAAGCTACAGAATCTCTTAGGTAGGGGGCCGCTGGGCAGAAGTCTCAGGCTAATAGCCGTCTACTGGAGGGAACTGCCACCAATGAGGCTGGCAAGGCTGGGGACAGCCTCGAGCGTGTAGCTGCAGGGGGGTGGTCAGAGAGCTAAGTGCTGCTCTAGGTGTACAAGCTCTCAGGGTGGGTTGGGGTCCTAATACCAGCCCTTTCGATTCTCAGCTATCCCAGGAACATCCTCCTGGAGAAGGAGGCTTAATTAAACCTCAGCCAGCAGGCAGCACCAAGGCCAGTCACAGCTCTGAGCGGCACACTCAGCTCGGGAAGCCCGCCATGGCTTAGACCTTGGGTTAAACTGGCCCCCAGGCCCCAGCCCCACCTGAAATGGTGGCAGCAGTCTCCTCAGCCAGCAGGCGGTCCTTCTCTTCCCGCAGCTTCTCCAGTTCCCGCTGGTGCTGCCGCTGCAGGTCTTCGATCTTCTTCTGGTGCGTCTCCTCCATCGCCGCAAATCCTCGCTCACAGGTGGCCTACGAGATGCAAGAGGGACCGGGTGAGTTCCCCCACCCTGTTGAATAAACAGGCCAGCAGAGCAACTGTTCTAGGCTCCCTGGTGAAAGAATCACACGCTGAGGGTGAGCACTGAGCATGGGGCCCACTGGACAGCTGTCTGCAGACACTCATCGATGCTACTGCCCATTTTATGCTGTAAGAGAATTTAGAAAATGTCTTATCGCTGTGATTGCTCTGAACTCTGTGGAAAGAGCTGGTATTGAGGGTGGGAGGTGGTTGCAGTGGAATTTAGAACAGCTAGTCCTGGACCTGGACAGAACTACTGCTGGAAGGGCTGACAGGAGGGAGTGAACGTGCAGAGGCTGCCGTGTTTGACTTACGCTGCTCTCAGCGCCAGTCACAAATAGTCATAAATAGGTATGGCTCCTTGTCAGCTTGAGGAAGCTAAGGGGCCCGGCCCTGTCACTAGCCAGCTGGCCACCCTCACCTGGTCATTTAACCTGTCCGGTGTCCATGGAGAGAATTACATTAGAATACCTGATCTCTTCCCTCCCAGCCTGCATCTTCCTTCTTCATGTTTCTTTTGAAGGAGTACAAAGAGGGGCACTAATTAACTAGTGACTACTAATTGCACTGAGACACGTAACGGAAAAACTGTCCTCCAAATTCATCTATGCCTTGTTACAGCCTAGGCTGGTTTAGTACCTGGACACACAGCTACACTAGGAAACCCAGGCCTGGCTATTCAGAGTTGCTCTTATCAACAGCTAAGTGTGCCACACAGACACAAGTGGTGGTATGTGCAACTGTTTTGTGCCCAGAGGCACACTTTCTAAATCCCCTGTTGATCTGTTTCTGAATAGGGATCAGGCCTTTCAGTGACATTAAAGAACTGGATGAATGTGGCTACATTATAGTTCAAATACAAGCATAGTGGGGGCTCTCCCCTTCCACCCTATACTATGTAGTCATCTTCTTGCACATGGATTTGAGAAAGAATACCAAGGAATGAAACTGCCACACTTAGGTGTCTGAACCCCCACAGTAATTGCGAGGCCTTTCTAAGGTTTTCCATTTAGCATTTTCAAACTCATGGTCAGTCTGGACTTCACTGCAACAACACATTTGCACCTGCTGTCCACCATTAACTACGTGTTCCTGCTCCTAGAGGCTCCGCCTGGGGGGCTGGTGATCTCCTCACCCGCCTCCACCACTGGACAGCTGGGTAAAACTTGGAGCTGTGAGTTCACAGCCACTGCCTGCTCTGAGCCCCTAGTCTTCCCTCCTGTGTGCTTTAGTTACATGTGGCTTCTCAGTTAACACATAGCTAGTAGGTCTCATAAATATTAGTTTGATTTGAGTGCTTTAGTATATTTAAAGGGTCAAAAATCTTTCTACAGAAATTCTGAGATATCTTTAAAGACTGGTTGCTTCCTTGGAGAATATGTTAAGAAATAATTAATTTGTAGACAAATTTCAATTTTTAAGCCAACAACCCCTGGGATCCATAAAAGTTCTCACTGAATGCTGGCAGGGTCATGAGGAGAGGGGTTGGCCTGGGGCTGAGTAAAGGGGGTAAATGAGAATAGCACGGACCTGTGTCACCAAGGGGGACACTGGGTCCCAGGACCATCTGTGTGCCATTTGTCAATACAAGACAGTTTCCTCCTTTCTGATGTCCTATAACTGGTAGTATGATATCACTACTCTGGCCAAAGCCTTACCTGTGCCCAGCTGACTGACCTAGGGCTGAAATCACCTCACATAAAGGAAGGCGCTCACAGTGCTGGGGGGCACTTGGGCCCCGTGAACGAGGGTTGTGTATGCACCCAGCACCTGCCCATGCAGACCATCTGGGTGCCCTGTGGGCAGGGTGGGCTCTAGGAAAAGTTTGTGCAAATTACTTTAAAGGTACCCTGGCCCTCCTGAATGCTGTGCTTGTGCACTGTCACAGGGGTGTCACTTGAGCACTTTTGGAAAACAGTCCTGAAGCTTTCTCATGCTTCATAATGGTTTCAAAAGGTTCTGAGTGACTTGGGACTAGAACAGTGGAGATGTTTGCTGACAGCCCCATGTGCCTGTCTGTGGCCAGCAGGCTGTGCCATTGTATAGACGTAAATAACACACTGCTGGCACAGACCACATCTCTTTCCTTTCAGAGTTGGAGGAATGAGCTGCAGGGAGCAGAGCAGTGTGCAGCCTGATGGACAGTGGCAAGAAGTCCTGTCGCCTGGGATCAGCTCAGGGCTGCACCAGGTGGGTGTCACCTTACCAAATGATAGTGAAAAGCTGAGGGGAAATTCTAGGCAGCTCGTGCATGCACAATTGGCTCTGGGTATGAAGGGGATGGATGAGAAGCTGGCCCACTTACACAGCCCAAGGCCCAGGGGCCCAGAACGTCACCTCTGCATACTATGGCCTGGGTATTCTGCCTAATGAGGCACAATGTGGAACAGTGGGGGTGTGGGGAGGAAAGGTAACTTCTCAAAGCTTGAGAAGGAACATAGCAGCTGGAAGCTGTGCTCAATGAAGACCAGGGCCCTGTACATGCCAGCTCCCCTGAGGGCTGGAACAAGATAGTGATCCCGACACTGCCTTGCAAATGTTATCTTTGCGGGAACCCCAATTCTGCTCTCTGAGGAGAGGTAGAAGAGCCTGTCCTGGGCTCTTCTCGGGTTTGGGTCAGCACCAGCCTGTAGGTGGGCCCTGTGGGGAGAGAAGATAGGGTGAGGCTTCTGGGGGGGTAGGGGGGGTGGCGCACGCAGGTGCTCCCCTGCTGGGGGACAGAGGCCACCAGAGCAGGTGCAGAGGCGACAGAAGACGACATTCCCTTTTGCCAGTGATCCCGTTCTCTTGCTAGTGGCCTTTCCTGCTGGAGTTTGCTGAATGGGACCCTGCCATGGGACCTGCTCTAAGGCCATGCCACGGCCAGAGAGGTCTCTGTCAACTTGATTCTGGTTACACAGTGACTGAGAGCCAAGAACCATGTCCCAGCTGCCCCCCAGAGTCCGATGATCAGACACACCACCCCCAACAGGCAGGAAAGCGCCTGCCCTTCGACTGCTCTGCAATTAACGACGTCTGAAACCTTGAGGTTTTCGAAGTCCTTCTGGTACTTGTCCCGCAGGGTGGCTGCGCTGCCCTCCAGATCCCTGTGCTCTAGCTCCTCCCGCATGACGTCCATCTGGGCCTCCAGCTCCTGGATGCGCTCGCGCAGCCCTGTCATGGACTCGGCTGCCCTCTCGGCCATACGCACAGTGTCCCTGGGCTGGCTGGCTGGCCAGCTGGAGGGGGGCTTCTGGGGGCTGCCCGGGGGACTGGGGGCCGGCAAGGCCTCAGGGTGTGGCCCCTGGAGCTGGCACAGAGTCTCCTGCAGGCGCTGCACACCGCGGGAGTAGTGCTCCTGCAGCGTCCGCAGCTCCTCCTCATGGATGGTCTGCAGCTCCCGCACCTTGAGCTGGAACCTGTCCTCCAGCGTCCGCATCTGTGCCACATGCTGCCTCTCCAGGTCCTGCCTATCCCTGACCGAAGCGTCCAGCTGGCTCAGGACGCGGCTGTGCTCAGCCTGCAGCGAGTTCTCTGCTCTGCTCAGCTGCTCCAGCACAGACCTCATCTCCTCCTCGTGCCTGCCCTGCAGGGCGCACATGCTCTCACTGTGCCTGTTCTCCACTTCCTCTAGGTACCGCTGCTGGTGGTCCAGCTGGGCAACCTTGGCCTTGAGTTCTGCGTTCTCTCGTTCCATGATGGCGATCACCTCCATGTACTCACTCTTCTGCTTGCGGAGGAGCTCCTCATACTCCCCCCTCAGGGCTCCCACAGCCCCCCTGCTCTGCCAGGACTCCTTATAGCACTGGAGCTCCTTCTCATATTGCAGCCGAATTTTGCAGGCCGCATAGCACACCTGAGCCTGAATGATTGCATCTTTAACTAATAATGATGAATACTGGCTGAGGCCTCCCAAATAGGTGTCGTAAGAGAGGGTCTGGGATGCCTGGAGAAGTTTCTGACAGCCTCTTAAAGACTCCATAGGGGGAAGCGAAGTTAAAGCAGCAGCTATCTCCCCTAAGAGGCTGGCTTTCTCTTTAAGCTGCAGGGCGAGCTCTTCCTGAAGAGCAACCAGGGCCCCAGAGCTCTGGTTGGACCAGCAAGAGGGATCCTGGGAGCCAGCTACATCCTGCTGCCCCAGCTCTTCTAATGGACTTGAGTCCCAGGGCGCCTGTGCACTGCCTGCAATGCCTGTGGGGAGTGAGAGGGCTTCTGAGACCTGTTGCATCACTGAGTCAAAGTCAGGGGTTTGGTAGGCTCCCAGGATCTCCCCCAGCATGCGCTTATGCTGCTGCAAGGCTGCCTGGGTCCCCTGGAGGGTGTCCTGGATGCTCTGCAGCCGACGCTGGAACGACTCCCTCACTGACTGCACAGCAAAGCTGAGTTCTGCCCTGACCCATGTGGCATCTGCCAGGGCAGGGACCAGGGCCTGTGGGACGCTCTGCTGCCTGCCTGCTGCTGCGCCCGCTGCCTCGCTCCCCAGCGTCGTCCCCAGGTGCTCACTCAGAGATTCCACCTGGCTCCAGAACTCGCCGTCCACCAGCAGCTTCTTTGCCCAGGTCTCTGCTGGGGCCCCAGGGCAGATGGTTACACTGCCAGCTTCCAGGGGCCACTGTGCTGACTGAGAGACTTCATGGAGAAGGCGTGAGACATCTGACGTTGTGTTTTTTAGAGAGTCTGCTATCTGGTCTATCAATGAGGCTTCCAGAGCAATTTGCTCAGAAAGGAGCTTCAGCTGCTGCTGCTCAGTCAGCTCAGGCCGCTGCGGCAGCTGCTGCGAAACTGCTTCCCCTTCCTCCGCAACACAGCCCTCCTCCACTCGAGCTGGAGCCCCGCTGTCCACTGGGGCTGGCCAATGGTGCAGGGCCTGCATGGCGCTGATGAGTGCTTGCTCCACGCTGGCCAGGGGGCTGGACGCCTCGCCCTGGGCGTCCTCCTGGCCAGCCAGCGGCAGGCACCGCAGCTGCTCCTGGCAGTTCTCTAAGCATGCCAGGGCCTGACTGTTTTTCACCTGGAAGGTGCCCAGCTCTCCAACGTGACTCTGGATGGCCTGTGCCCTGGCCTGTCGTTCCTGGTCCAGCTGGGAGGCCAGCGCCCTGACCTGTAGCAGGCTGGTGCGGAGCTGCTCGCGGAGCTGGCCCTCGGCACTGGCCCACTGCCGGTGCAGTGCGAGCAGGGCCTCCCGGCTCTGACCTTGCTGGCTCTCCAGCCTCACTGTCACGTCTCTGAGCTTCTCCTCTGTGATGTAGAGCTTTGTCTCTAGGGAGTGGATGATGGACAGATAAGTGTCGGAGTCGCTGGCTGTGGGCAGTGAGCTGGGGGCGGCTTCCGATGACATGCTCTCCTCTGAGGGTGAGCGGTCCTGGCTGGTGTCAGAGGACGTGCTGCTGGCCCAGGTCTTCTCAGGTGTGTCGGGCTGGCTGTACTTCTGGCACTGGATTGTGGAGAACCGGATCCTTTGCCTTTTGGTGCTGGGCACCCCCTGTTCAAGCTTTGCTTCTGCCTGTGGCTGCCCCTCCCTATCGGGCACCTCTGACCTCTGGGGCACCATGCTCACTTCTCTCCTGGGGCTGCTGTCCCCACATTCCTCCCCAAGGTCAGCCCCTGGGTCCTCATCCTCGAGCCTTGGGTGTGGGTTCTCCTCTGCTTCCTCTGGGGAACTCCGGGGCCCCTCCAGCTCCTCTGAAGATGCTTTTGCGAATTTCCTTAGAATCTCTTCCTTTGCCCGGAGCTTTATTTCTGTTTCCTCTAAGCTGCTCCCCAAAGCCACCATTTTAACCAAAGCTTCATTGAGGTCCTGATCCTTCTTTTCCAGAACTCTCTCATGTATTTCCTTGATGTGTGTCAGCTCCTCTTCCTTCTCCTTGAGCAGAGTGTGCACAGCCTGAAGCTGGCCGGCCGCTGTCCTATATGAGAGCTCCAGGCTCTGGTAGTCGGCCTCCCGACCCCGCAGCTTCTCCTGGAGCTCAGCCATATCCCCGTCAGACACAGCGACTCGCACTGTCAGCTCTTGGAAGCGCTGCCTGAGCAGGTCACGCTCGTCCCTGAGGCTCTGCACGTGCTCAGCCAGTGTCTGGATGCCAGCCTCTCGCATGTCCAGTTGCTCCTCCAGTCGGCGCACTAGCTCATGGCCCTCAGCCCCGGCGCCCAGCTGCTCCTTCTGCAGGACCTCCATCTGCCGCTCGTGGGCCTGTAGCTGGTCCTCATAGGCACTGGCCTTGACCTCCACATCTCGCAGGCTCTGCAGCAGCCCGCGCTTCTCCTTCTCGCAGCTCTCCAGCAGCAGCGCATAGTTCCTCTGCAGCCGCTCCTCCATCAGCCGCTGGGCCTGCTCACTGGTGCTCAGCTGCTGGCTGAGCTCAGCCACGCGCTCCTGCAGCCTGAGTGCCTCCTCCTGCTGGTCTCCCTGCAGTGCTTGCTGTGTCTCCAGGTCCTGCAGCTCCCGTGTCCTCACCAATAGCAGGGCCTCTGCGCTCCTGAGCTTCTGCTCACTAGCCTGTAGCTGGCAGCTCAGTGTGGCCTCACTATGCTGCCACTCTGCCAGCCGCTCTCGTGCCTTGTCCTGCTCCACTTGCAGGTCCCCCCGGAGCTGGGCCAGTGCCTGCTCCTTGATGGCAAGCTCAGTGGCTGCACTGCTGAGCTTTGCTTGCAAGCTGTGGATCTCAGCCTCATGGTGCCGCACAGCGTCCGTGGCCTCGCCGTAGCTGCGCTTCAGGGTCTGGGCCTGCTGCGTGGTCAGCCCCTGGCGCCAGCACTGGGCCTCCAACTTCCTGTGCAGGTCCTGGTTGACTCTGTGGAGCCTCTCCCAGGCACCGGACGGGGACGTGGCCACTTCAGTCTTAAAGAAACCGATTAAATACAGGTTAGGAACACTCAAGCTTCCCAGTTCTGAGTGTCACACCTCTGGCCAGGGTCAACCACAGAAAAGATCCTTGGTGGGTTTGCCTTTTATCCTTTGCACAATTGTTTTTCATTAAAAGAAAAATCCAACAAATCATCTTAAATTTTTTGGTAAGTGCTGCTTCCAGGTAAACAGAAAACATGGACAATAACATCAAAACAGCTCTAACCGAACAGCTTCTAGGAGAAATAAACCAAACAAAATTGAATAATGGAACACACGGGTAAGCAAAACGAAGACTGAAGGACGAGAGATCGGCAGGAAGGAGGGCCAGGGAGCAGAGTGTAGCATCTGTTTGTTTTGCAAAACAAAAGGTACATGGCTCTAAACAATAAACCTTAAGAAAGCATAGGACACAGGGTACAGGTCATGATGTCACTTCCTTCTAAGACAGGACAGAAGGAAGGGAGGCAACTGCTCTGGGATGTCAGCAAGGTGACATCCGAATGTTTTCCTTTGGAAAGTGGAGCCAGTCCTCTACAGTAACAGGAAGAACTAATCTCTACCTGCAAGAAGACAAAAGGAGGGGAAAATGGAAACCATGGAGTAAAATACAATAATCAACAAAACAAACCTTCATGGAGTTCAAAATAAAGTGAAACATGCAAAAAACAAAACACAAATGGAACAGAACTCCCCTAATGGACAGGCATGCAGAACAAAGAGAACTAATAATGTGGGGAAAGAACAGGAACATGAACAGGAGTGAGAACAACTCAGCCCAGGAATCTGGCCTGCCTGTGGCCCTTTAGTTTGCTGGTGGGGAAGCCACAGATGTGACACTCAGTTATGTTGTTATTAAGTTACATCCAAACCATGCAAGCTCCTCCTCCCAGCAGCAGTGCAATGCCCGCCCAGAGTGGCCAGCTCCTCTGACCCTTAGTCCCACAGGCCCTGCTCACTTGTACTTTTGGTTACAAGCATTCCCAAAGCATGAAGGGAGGTTAAAGGCAGCCTGTTATTGACCTGGCAGGAAGGTGTCGAGGCCAGCCCTGCCCAGTGCCAATGGAAGGCCTCAGGGAGGCTCATGCAATCTTCAAGTCAGAGAGTAGTTTCTCAGGTGAGTGACGTGCAACTAGTATCTCTACCACCCAAGGTGAAGTGATGTCGTGTAGGGGAGAGAGAGTCTGAACTGGGCCCAATGGTAACTATGGTGCAGAGCCCTGGAGGTACCTAGGGCCACTGTCAAAGCTGGGGGAAAGAGGAATGGGAGAGAGAGAGGGAGAGAAGGCAGAGGGAACATCCACAGAAATGGGATGGAGCGTGTAAAGGAGGTAGAAGGCAGACTCGTGCTACCCTGGATGACTTGGACCAAGGCAGCTTCGTATGGTGGTCTGGAAATGTGGACTTAACTTTTCCCAGAGACTTGGGGTCAGTGAGAGCTGGAAGGGCCCTTGGGGACAGGCACGGAAAAGTTGACACTGTGGGGAGGGGGCGCTGGCTTTTGCTGGTTGGGGGCAAGTTTCTCACTTGAACCTGGGACCCCGACTCAAGTGCCAGGTCCTCAGCCTTGGCAGAGCGCTGCTCCACACACCGTTTTGCTTTGCCTCAGTTCTCACTCCTCAGCCACCTCTCCCCGCCTGCATCTCAGCTCCTTGGGGCAGAAGTGTGTTTTGTACTTGAGAACCAAAACAGGCCTGGAACGCTGTAGGACACTGGGCCCACTTGTCCAGCTGATCTATTGCCTGGCAAGATGCCCTCGGCCAGGCCCATCACTCTCTGTGCCTCTGTTTGTTGGCCAGGACTCAGGTAGAAACAATTCTGGTGGGGCCACTGGGTTCAGGCTCTCAGCTGAGGACCCCAGCTGTGGCATCCTCATCTCCCCTTCTATGCTGGCTGGGCAGTCATGTTTTCTCCCTGAAACTTCAGTCTTAGCAGAAAGAAAGAAATGGGGCCACTAGTTTGTAGGTATAGTCCAGGTCTGCCCTGTGGGTGTGGTACCAACAGACACACATGGGGACCTAGTGCTGGCTCTGCTCTAACTTGAGTGTAAAGGAGGCACTTGGATGGTGTGTTACTCAATTTCTTTAATCTGTGAAACAGGCCTAATACTACCGCTTTTCTGAAAATAGTTAGAAATGCCATATAAATATAGGGTCTTTATAATACACATATGTTGGATGAGCCAAAAGGATAGACCAACATGTTATTTTATTAAGAAACAAACAAAAAAAAAAACCCTAAATGTAGAAGTGTCAGGCAGATTCCCCACAGTGTAACATTAGGAGGAAAAATACACAGGGCCCGTGGCGCTGGGGGAGGGTGCCCTGTGGCCACGGGGTGTGGCGCTGGGAGGGGCTGCCTGTTTACATAGCTCCCACACATCCGTAACAACCCAGGCCCTGCACGTGGAAGCCTGAGGTGCCTTGAGGGCCAAGGCAGGCCCTCAGCCCTACCTGCAACACGTAGCCCTCTCGAGCGCTCTGTTCTCGGCCCAGAGCCACTCGCAGCTGGTCCTGCAGGAGCCGATTCTGCTCCAGAAGGTCGGAGGCCTCCTTCTGGCTCTGCTCCAGCTGTTGGCAAAAAGACATCCATTTTTAAGCAAAATGATGGTGACAAACAGAAGCAGTAGCATAGAAGGACCAGGTCACATTCCTGACCACCCCCTGGCCATCTAAAGCCCACAGGCCAGTCAGGAGCTAAATTGTTCTCATCTGCAGCACTGGAACTGAAGGCTACAGCTCTAGATGCAACCAACATGCAGACTACACAATTTCCATACCTTCTTAAGATTCCAGGAAATGAGGCTGTGTGCCTACATCAAAAAAAAGATCCCTTGGCTGGGTCTTCCTGGTTTCCTCAGTATGGGCAAACAGGCCAGTGCTGCCCTGTGCAGGCCTCACTCCAGGCCCTGCCTCAGCTTCCATGGCAACAACTCCAATTTCATACCATGGATCCCACTTAAATTTTGTTTGCAAAAAGGTTTCCACAGATATGGAAAGTCAGCAAGCTCCTGCACACTCTTCTTGCTTTAATGGCTTTGAATTCTTACCACTCACTTCTTCCCTGAACACCCGCAAGTGCCTATAGGATGCTAGGACACGGGAGCCACCTGACCCACCCACCCTGAGCAGTTGCAGTAAGTGAAGAGCTAAATGCAGAGGATGCAGGGTACTACCAGGCTGTGTTAAGAGAAGCATGGAAAGCCCTGGCTTTCAAACACTGCTGTTTAACACAAATTCATGGGTCAGTGTGTGATCTGATGGTCAGCAGGCACTGTTGCTGTTTAGAGCAATATGAGCTTCAACTGTTACTTTATTACATCTTACCTTTATTATCTTATTAATAGACATAGAAAATGGAAAAAAAAAGTGTTCATGCTGGTGATAAATGTCAGCCTCATGAATTTAATAAACCAGGAAGAAGATGAGAGCTGAAGGCAGCCTGAAGTGACAAATCTTTAACTACTTATATAAAAGGACACATCTCAAACAGGAAACTGTAACACTACCTCAGTGGCCAGTGCAAGTTCCTGAGATGTGATTTCTGAGCACATTTTCACGCAGGGGCTGGTGTACCACCTACCCTGCATTAGGATGCCTTGAGGGCCATGCTCTAGAAAAAGCCTCCCAGCCAGCACAGCCTATGCTGAGTGATGGGAATCACAGGGAACCCTGTACTTGTTCACCCCACCAAAGGCCTGCCTCACCTCCTCAATCTAGAACTCACCTGCTGCCTGCCAACTGCCCTGCAGCCCTCCCAGGTCTGAGAGTCCCTAGGCTGCTGGGAAAGTGCTGAGGCTCATCTCTGCCTTCAGCCTTGGCCTATCTGACTCAGAGCTGCCCAGTACAATTGAGACCTAACTGCTCACTGCCCTCTCCCACCTAAAACCTCTAGTTCAATGCTGGAAACAGGGCAGGCAAGGCCCCACCTGGGCCCTGCAATGCTGCCAGCCTCTTCCCTGGCCATCCTGGCTCTAATGGCAGTACTCTGGTCACCGGGCAAACTTCTCTGTCCTTCTGGAAAGGCCTGGTGCCCGACACAGCCACCCTGTATAAGCTGATACCCCCCTTATCATTTAGGGCCTGCACTGTACTCTAAGGACTGTCTATCCAGGCATGAATCTCCTTGAGGGGAGAGACTACATCTCCTTCAGTGTCATGTAGCCAAACCACTCAGGCCATTGTGGCACAGAAGGTGCTCAGGGAAGACTATGGCACAGAGCCCACCCATTCATCTGCCTGTGACTGCCCCTGGCCATTACCTCCTTCTCCAGTAGAGAGGTGAGCTCATGCGTAGAGAGCCGGTCACTTCCATCCTCAGAGGAAGACAGGTGCAGGGGGGCAATGGGCACCTGCTTTTCTTCACGGAGAGGGGTGGTCTCCACCTGATGCCACCGCTGCTCGATTTCCACGTGGACATTCTGTGTCTTGAGGTCAGGGGTTGCAGACAGCCCTGGGCTCCGATCGACCTCCATCCGCAGGGCCGCGTCATCAGTGCCTGGCCCATCCATGGTGTCAAGCACCCCAAAGCGCTTGCGGCGTTCTTCCCGCCTCCGTGCGCGCTCCCGCTCCAGCTCCCCTGGCTCTGCCTCGGGTCGGGCAGCGGGCAGTCCTGTGGTGCTGGCCCTTTCTTGGGCCAGTGCCTGCTGCAGTGGGCGGAACTCTGCCCAGTCGAATGTCTTAGAGCGCCCCTCCCTCCGGCGCTCCCTTGCCCGGCTCCTCTTCTGCTCAGGGTCAGGCTCCACGACCTCCACCTCCGGCTTGTCACTTGGCCGCGGGCAGGTTTCGAAGGAGCTATTCCGGCTTTTCTCCTCGGGCAGTGAGCTGGGGGGTAGGGGGCACACAGCTGGTCAGCTGTGGCTCCTGGGGCGAGCAGTCCTCCCACAGAAGGTCCTAGCTCACTGCCTTCCCCACACTCTTTTTCTACCTCTCCTGCAGCTCCCTTGGGTGTGGGAAGGACACTCTGCTGTCATTTCCTTGGTGGGAACCTGAACCGAGTTCTGAGTGGTGATGGGGGAGAAAGAGTCACAGGAGGTCTAGAAGTTTCCAGCAGGACAATACTAGGAGGGTCCCCTTGCCAAGGAGGTGCTATAAGGGACTGTCACAATGCTCTGTCACTAGGATTACGGTGCATAGGGAGCCCCACTCTGTGTAGCTCCAAAATCAAGAGCCTGTCAGGCTGCACGGCCACTGTGCAAACCTTTTAAGAAGGAGGCCAGTCCTGTGGCATGCACATACTAGGCAGTGCTGACAGAATAAATGAGACAGGCTATGTCCCTTGAAGGGATCAAAGGTTTTTAATAAGCAAGGAAGTAACATGGTCAGGTCTATGTGGCTGGTGTAATACATGAATCAGAGTGACAGGTCCAAGACCATCTGTGGACAAGTGAGACAGAAGGCCCAGGTGGTACCCACGAGCCCACACCCTGCAGTGGCCCATGGGACAGGTGGAGAGCAGGACACCCAAGGCACTCCTACCAGCCCAGTAGCAAGTACATGCCTTAAAGCAACAATTCCTGAGGGTGGGGACTTCAGCCTTGGTGCTGGGAGGCAGGGTCTGCAGGCTCCAGATCAGCCTGAGCACTGACCCATTCAAACACAGAAAGCCGATAGGGGGGCTTTGAGGGCCAGCAGGAGCCTGGGGCCAAAAAGAAAGGAAACAGAAAAAGAGACACCCAAGGAAAAGAGAACAGGGTCTCCATCACCCCTGGGGACCACCTATCCCAGCAGCTGACTAGAGAAAACTAAAGTGCTTCAGAGGGCTGGTACCTACACATTCCCCATTCAAGGCCATGTGTGCACATGAATAAAAATTCTCCAGAATGGACCTTTGGAGGCCACTGAGCCGAGAGATGCATCAGGCTGTTAGCTGTTCAGGGCACTAGGACAACGCAAAAGGCTGGAGTCAGCAGCCATGCCAGGACCCGTCTCCCCTAGGGCCCCTGCAGCCCCACACAGGAAGCCCCTGTGACTCCCACCAGACTCAAGGGGCTTAGAGAGCCTGGCCTGACCTGGCACCTCTTGATATTTGTCTCTGTTTCTAGTATGTTCTTAAAACTCAGCCTTGTAGCAATAAAAATTCTATGTTTTCCTCAAATTATAAGAGTCCACATGGAATAAGCACAAACTGAAAACAAATGGGGGAAACAAGTTACTATGCTAATTCTTAAGTAAATCCTAATAAAATAGACAACTGTCACGTCAGTCTTCCTACAAAAACAAGGCACCTGGTCCCTGTGAGCCCACAGTTCCCACAAAGAACTGACACTGGCCCAGGAGAGGCTGTTCCTGAGCCACGTGGGCACACAAGTGTGCCTAAGTGTGTCCTCTGCACCTGCTGTGAAGCCAAAGACACATGCTTTCCCTGAGAATCCCAGAGCTAACCCTCCAGCAGATCCTCAGCCTAATGCCCAGGGCCAGGCCCAGGTATGTGGCCAGGGCTGCCTGGGACCCATGGGCAGGCAAGTGCTGGTGGCCAGGAGAGGCCCAGAGGCAACAGGCCCTTGCATGTGCCCTGTCCATGCACCCTACCTCCTGACGCCATGCAGCCACCTCGGCAGAGAAGAGAAGCCCCAGTCCCTTTCCCACTTTGCTATAGGGCTTCCTTAATTGCTCAGAAAGGGCTAGGCTTGGAAGGCTCTGTGTTGTTCCCCAGTGGAGGAGCGGAGGCAGTGCTGAGGCTGCCATGGGACACAGCATCTCCACACAGGAGGCTCTCTACTATCAACAAGCCATTGCCCCTGACAGGATACCTGAGAGCATGTCCTGGTTACCAACTGAGACAACCACCTATTCTGTTCATGAAGTAATGAACAAATGATGCTGATAAACAGGAAAGAACTAAAAAGTTATTTTGGGTCTTTCCTTCCTTCCTTCTTGCTCAAAGACATGCAATGTCACTAGGAAGGAGGTAAGGACGTGACAGGGAGCCATAGCTGCCCCAGGCCACACAGTGGGCACCAGGGTGGCCCTGATCATAATCTCTAACGTAAGAAACACACCTGAGGAACGAAACTACATGCACCAGAGAGCTATCAGTGAGAGGCTACCAGGACAGATGAGGCCTCGAAGTGAGGCAGTAGCACTCCGGGCACCACAGAACCAGCGGCTCACGTTGGAATTTTGTGCTTGTCCCTTAAAATTACAACTAGCAGGTTTTTAACCTTCAGGGTGGAGGGAGGCATGCAGTAAACCACGGCTATACCAGAGTGCAAGATGGGGAGAACAGATCTTTAACTGAGCCTCCAGCATTAAGAGTTTCAAAGTCTTTCCTGGTGCTCAGAAATCCAACAGATGTGGGAGTGGGGTGAAAAGACTAAGAAGAGACACTGGCCTGTGAACAAAAGTAGGGTCAGGGCTTTCCTCGTCTGACTGCGCATGGACGCGAGGGCATCCCGGAGCCCATGCCATCACAGAGGTACTATTTCACCAAGTTCAGCTCTGACAGTGGCACACAGCTATCAGTGCAGCTGCACCAACCAGGCTTATAGGAGGAAAGGTAACTGAGGCAGAGAAACCAGGACACCAAAAGGAGGATAAACAGGGCTGCTAGCAGTGGGACACACAGGGGTGGAAGGCTGTGCTGGGCCAGGGGTAGAACTCAGGAGTCAGGCAATGGGCCCTGGGGCACCCTGCTGCCTCACCTTGTCACATCTGGTGCAGAGGTTGGGTGGACATGCTTCATGATGGTTTGGATCCAATTCCGCCGGATTCCAGATGTCATCGCAGACAGGGTAAACTCACCCTCCTTCGTCTACACATAAGATAAGGCATCATCAGTGACCACTGTCACCTCCCCACCCCAAAGGAAGTCCTGCAACCACCATGGGAGCACTATATGCACCCCACTGGGGATAAACCAGACCTGGAGAGCAAAACAAATAGCACAGCTGTGGACGCTACTTTGCGTTCATGGTCATGGCTAACAGGCCTCTCCCTGACAGATCTGTCAGGCATTTACAGAGTGTTTACAGGAAGTCACAGACTGGGGCGAAGAAGAGGGTGCAAGCATGTGGGGAGCAGTGGGGAAGGGGATGCCTGCAGCACAGCAGGGCTCAGCTGGGTCTTGAGGGGTGAGGAGGGGTGCCAGGTGGGTAGGGAAGGGATGCATGTCCCGGGGTGGTGGGGGGAGGACAGTGCGAGCTCAGGCCCAGTGCCACATCACGCTTATCAGGTGCACAGGGCACGCAGTGAGAGAACAGTGGCAGGCACAAGACTGGACAGGTGGGCTGGGACCCATATCTGCTGAGCTAAGGAGAGACAGGGAGGCTGGCTAGGTAGCCAGGGCAGTCATCAGGTGATTAGAATTAAGGCAGTGGTGGAGGTGGCAGAGGGGAGCACTTCCCTATCTGCACTACTTCAGTGACCCAGTGGGACATCAGAGAAGCACATCTACAACGGGGAGCACTATGCAGACAGGAGGCAGCAGAGCCAGATGGAGGAGATGCGGAGGCAGCCTGGCCAGCGAGGGTCGGGGGTACAGAGCGGCCTTTACAGTGCCATTGCTGCATCCCCTAGGGGCCCTGCCCAGTGCCACCTGAGAAGGGGAGGGCAGTCTGCATAGGTGCATTCCTAGCTTCTGCACCCCAGGTTCCTGTCTCACACAAGTGAGGGTGTCATCCCTTCCTTCAAGCTGCTCAGGCTACTCAAACAAACCCACGAGCCACATCAGCAAATCACCTAATGCAAGATGAAATCACCTAGATGGTTTTGAGATGGTACTGGCATGGCTAGGGAGGATCAGAAGGCAGGAGACCACATGCTGGCCTGAGTGCCGAGAGCATAGTATGGACTGACCTTCCCCCTGCCTTCAGGGCTGCCAGCAACATGTCCTATCACAGACACCTACAGCCTGTGCTCACCCCTCCTTTTCTTTTCCCTTGTTATGCTGAGGGTGGGGCATGGCCTCAAGCTCTCTCAAGTGCTGGCCCTCCTTGTGCCCCTAAGACCTGGTCACACTGCCCCAGGGTCCCTGCCTCCTCTCACTCACAGGTGCGGTGACCTCAGCAATGTCCACATTCTCGCCATGACTCCATTTCCCCTCCAGCAAGCTCTTTCCCAGCTGTAAACCCACTCATGGCTGCCTAATGGTCTCGAAGAGCCCATGAGAGCCCCAAACACACCATCAGCAGAATTCCAGAGGCTCTGCCCCATCTGTGAAGTCCCCTGTGCTACAAAGCTTCTGCATGAGCCCATAGCGCTCTAGGCACAAGATCTCTCACCCACCACCTCTCACCTGGTCTGAGCCTTAGCCCCGTGCATTTCTCCAGGGGGGCCTCTTAGCCGCGTCCCTTCCAGTCCACCACCACTGCCTGGCCTCCTGCCTCTACCTTCCTAAAGACCTGCATGCCCTGGTGGGTGATCTTACCAATATACGGCCACCCATCTTCCCACATGTTCCAGTGCTTTTCACAACCTCAGGACAAGACTGATGTTCAAACCGGCAATCAGTTCCCACAGTGCCCACTGCCTGGCTTCTGCACTCAACTCCTTCACAGGTGCCACCAAGTCTAGTCTCAAGATCCTAAACCTTCCTAGTGACCTGGGCTGAGACCCCTCTAGGGTCCACCCTCCCATGCGGAGCTCAGGCCTGAGCAGTCTCCTTGGTCCATGGACTCATGAAAAAGCATCAGAACTTGGGATAAGCTCCCTGCCTCAGGGCAGAGTGAAGAGGGTCACACCAATGGGTGAGATGACAAGAGAGCAAACTATACAATTCAGAACCAAGAACATTTAAGTCACAACTTGCTCAGTGATGGGAGCTAACGAAAGTGACAAACTACCTCTTATTTCAGGATGCCCTGCCAAGGAAACCTGCTCTATAAGATGGGGAGGTAAGGGTAAGGGGTGGACACTCAGTGGGGGCTCTGAAGCCAGAACTTGTCACTGTTGCCAAGGTTGCTCAGACCCACCTCACTGAACATGTCTGTCCCTCCTGCAAGGACCAGGGGCAGCAGAGCCTCACATGGGGATGGCTGGGACCTGAAGATCCACCAGCTCATGCTCCAGCCCCAGTGCCAGGTCACATGTATAACCCCTAGGCAGGACTCAGCACTCCACAGGGAATACCATGACCAGAGGTTGCTGCGCTGCTGGATAGATTTCTTCTTATGAAGAACATGCATGTTTCTGGGTCTGAGCCTCAGTGTCCTCTAAGTTTGGTTACTATGAGGCAATCTCAACGTGCCTGGGCTACTCTGAGTCTAGTGACACACGACTTGAAAGTAAGGCTCTGGTAAAGGGGACCCCACTGGAGTTCCAGACTTTGTAAGGAACTAAATCCCAGAAGCAGCCCCACTGCAGTAGTTGTCAGGCTGTTCCCTACCCGTCACACATGCTCATAAGGCTCCTGTGAGGACATAATTAGCTTTGCCCAAAGAAACCTTTGAACCCTTGTTATTCAGGGTCAGGGCTGCTGACCTTGGAGGGGAGAGTTGGAGACTGCGTTCGACCAGGTGGACATGATCCAGTCAATTATGACAGTTATGAACTCTGGACACTGGACCTGGGCAAGCATGCTGGGTTGGAAGCCCTGTGTGTCACTACATCAAAACACTGGGAGGGTGACATGTCCCTAAGGACATGGAAGCTTATGTTTAGGCAGGCAGGCAGGCACGCACGCACACACGCACACACAACACACACACACACACACTGCCCCCAGTTGATTTTCTAGGCCTCTCTTCCTTTGGCTGTTATGATTTGCATCCTTCTGTTATAATAAAGCACAATTCTAAGTATAGGACCTTGCTGTGCTCTGTGAGTTGTTCTAATTCCTGAGGATGGTTCTCGTGTCAGAGTAAGGGGACTGTGCCCTAACCTTAAGCCTGGCTAACTCTGTGTAACCCTTGAGCCACCAACTTTAATGAAATGGCCAATGAGAACTGTCTTGTTTATATGACCAGATTATTTTTCAAGGGCAAGGGCAATACCTTGCTTGTCTGAATCCCTCACAAGATTGCGGGGGGAAAGACTTTCATGAATTTTAAATTCATGATTGAAAGAACAACAACAAAAAAAAGTGAATAAAACCCTAGTACTATGAGATTTAAATATTTAACTTTCATTCTTATCCTCTATATCCCACACATCCTTCCAATGGTCTCAAACTCCAGCATTAAAAAAAAAAGAAGAATCTTCAGTAACAAAAAGCTTAACATTTTAAAAAAATAAATCATATTTTAATCATCTGACTTTGTTTAATCCACAAAATATAGTTCACAGCTTTTTCTAGTCTGTTTTCCCTAACCATGTGATCCTAATGTATTTTCTGAAATCTTTCATGTTTTTATAATTAAAAAAGCATGTTCCCCCTTTCATTTTTGCAACGTGGAGCCAACTTCCCTTACATTCCTAATGAATGGCTAATGCAGTCATCTCAAAGAAACACTAATGGAATGGTGGTAAATTGGTCTAAAAGACCCTTCAGAATAGTTAACAAAAGAAAAAAAAGAAGCGGGAAAAATGTCATTAAGAGAGCCTCCAAAATTGCCTGGAATGGCTCCTCCTCAGTGCCCCTATCACTGACAGCTCCTGGCACCGTGAGCCTTCCATTCCATGTTTCAGGCTCTGTACACAGGGGTCTGAAACTCGTTTCTGCGGGTAAGCACACTAGAACAAGAAGCAGTTCCCAGCCCACGTGCCAGCACCATCCAGCCTTGGTGCCCTGTGTCATTTAGAGTCATGGCAGTGATGACCACAGTGAAGGTTAATAACATGCTTACAAAGTGTCTACAAGAACAGAAAATAAGAATTTTTGTTTGCTGTATTTCCCACTCTTCTTTTGGAAACTTTTGCTTTTGGTGATCAGTTCCCCTGATGCTGACCCACTCAGCTCTGGAAGTAACACAAGGTATTCAGGGATTCATTACCTGACATTTCACATCCTTTCCCACCACTCTTCTTCTTTCAGAAAAGAGGAGGGTGAAACTTGCCTTGTTTTAAGGGTATAGGTGTAACAATACAGCTCTGACATCTCAAGTAACAGAACTCTAAGGAAGAAGAGTTTCTTCACAGCAATACTAGTGCAAAAATCTTAGTATATGATCTCCTGTGGTTTCAAAGGTCCATATAGGGAAATCCTTAATTTCTGTCCATCTCCTACACACACACACACACACACACACACACACACACACGACAACCATCTGGTAAAGGGGTCTGTTTCATCCCTACCAGAGTGGGAAACCCTTGCCTCATTTATTAAGAGTCTAAAAATTCACACTGGCTTCTCAATACTTTCTAGCATGAGCTCAGACACTATATTTTCATTGAAATGCCCAGAAGCACTTTTTTCCCCCTGCTAGAGACTAACCCAAGGATCACTGTCCTTGGTCCCACATACACTATAGCACAAATAAAATCTGCAGCTGCTTCCTTTCTTGCCACCAAAAGCATCAAAGCTCAGAGCAAGCTCCTTGGAAGGAAAAAATCCAAAACATGCAGGAAAGGTGGCATAGACCCTGATCTGCAATAATCACATGAGAATGAAGGGAATGTCTCTTAAAAGGGTGACTAGGAATGGCTTGGTGATTTTCTTCTTTTTCAACTTGGGCAACTCACATAGACCTCTGAGCCTCTCATTCCACTCCCACTCCTAGAAGAAAAAATGTATTTGAAAAATTCTCACTCCTTACTGTCTTTATACTCCTCTCCCTCTTACAATATACTGAGAGAAAAAATTTCTCCTTAACCCTCTACTAAAAACTAAATTTAAGGGGATCCTATCCTATAAATCAGCCAGGGTGGTCAATGGGAAATTCAGGAAAATACAACTGGGTTGAGTAGGAAAGTATCTCAGGTAGAGAGTTAGCATCTTTGTTAGTCAAACCCTAGTATAAATAATTTAGTGTTCTTCATCCAAGGAAAGGCCTTCAATTACATCTCTGTGTCCCCCAGTTGCCATCCAGAATGCTTTGGCCACCTTTTCTGCATGCAACTTTCTTTGCTCGTGAGAAAGCATCACAACCTTGTCTTTCATTTCCTTTAACTTGGAAAATAGTCTTTCAAAATTCTCCAAATCTCCTCTGTCCGTAATAAGACTGGCTAATTCCTGAATATCTAGATCTAACATGGGATCTATAATGCCATCAAACCTGAGCATCTGCTGTGTTAGATGCACCACCCCGATGATCCAAGAGAGATTAAGTCCTATCTGCTGCTGGCAGATGGGGCTGCTCTCAGTGACATGTCTCTGCTGCCCCCATGCTATAGTCTGTTCTAGCCAATGAGCTGAGAAGGCTAAAGCCGTGGTTCCTATCATTCCTTACCACTACATCAGACCAGACATTGGCATTCAAGGCTTGAACAATCTGCTTTACTCCTGTAGATTCCAGAAAGTCATTATCCTTCTCAGGCAACTCTACTGGACTAAGGTCTACCAATTCAAATCCACATTAGATCACCATTCTTGAGCTTTTTCTTGGTTAATACCATTTTCAGACACTCTATTGCAGACCAAGATCATCACCTCAGGTAACCACGCTTCTGCCAGTGGAAGCCATGAGGAGACACTATCAAGACCAGATTTCTGTGTACTGTCAAAGTAAAGTAAACCAAAGTAAACGTTTGGACAGACTCTGCAATCTCTGCGGTGACGAGAAACTTGTTTGGTACTACACACAGATTGGTATCTGCTGAACAGTATTTATTACCAACAGTCCAAGGATAAAATCTCACAGCATCACTAGCAGTTGCTTCCACAGTAAGATTTTCTGTTACAAAGATATGTTGGGGGGAGTTCCCTGGTAGTGTAGTGGCTAGGCTTCAGTGCTGTCAACGCTGCAGCCTGGGTTCGATTCCCAGCCAGGGAACTACCCACATAAAATAAATAAATAAAAATAAAAAAATAAAAAAACAAGAACAAAGATATGCTGGACCAGTTGGCCTCTGAAGGTGGAGGAGCAACTGGTGATAAGAGCAAAGGGGACACCTGCAGCCATAACTGTGCTCTTGAGCTGGTTCTGTCTTAACAGTCTTAAAAGATGGTGATGCCTAATGTTTTGCTCCTATCACAAACTGGGGGAGGGGTCAGGTTGCACAGGACAGAGAAAGAGCAGAACAAGGTACCAACACTGATGGGAAGAACACGTGCGGACCACGCATGTGGACTCAGACCCACCCATAAGTGTCCCTGGATGAGGCTGTCAGGATCTCAGGGATACACCCCAGCTGCTCGAGCCCATCTCCAAACCCTACCCCTATGCTTACATGTATCTGGAAGCCATAGTTTCTCTGTACAGGGTACTCCGTGACATCGTAACATGTAGACAAGTCAATCTCCCCATCCAAGTCAGCCGCCTGCAGAGAGAAATGAGAAGACCGTACGAGATTTAGAATATTTTCTGAGGAACCTCCATACTGTCTTCCATGGTGGACATTTATATTCCCACCGGCAGAATATGAGGGTTCCTTTTTCTCCACATCCTCTCCAGCACTTGTTATTCCTTGTCTTGTTGATAATAGCCACTCTAACAGGTGTGAGGTGGTATCTCATTGTGGTTTTGATCTGCATTTCCCTAATAGCTAGTGAAGTTGAGCATTTTTTCAGGTTTCTGTTATATCTTCTTAGGAGAAGTGTCTGTTCAGGTCCTCTGCTCATTTTTTAATTGGATTATTTGGTTTTTTTATTGGTTAACACAACGCAGTATAATATATTATGGCATTGTACACTTGAAACCTATATTATTAACCAATGTTACCTCAATAAATTTAATTAAAAACAGACTTAATAGATGCCACAAAATGGTGGCATGAGAGGGACCTCCAAAAAACTTCTCTGGAGATTACAATTAATAAAACACCTATACCTCAACCAAGGACCCTCTACACAATGCACAATCACAGCTAAGAAACCCACCTTTGGCATTAATGTACCTACAGGCAGGCAGAGGATTAAACAAAGGAGAAATAAAGGGAAGAGAGAGATGCAGCCACAACGAGTCCTCCCTTGGAATTCTACCGCTGGGGGAGGGAGGAGGAAGAAGGTGGCGGGAGAGCGCTCAAGGCCTCACTCAGTCCATGGGACAGAGAATAGCAGGCCCAGAGGTGGGGCGTGAGATACCGTACCCGCCTCACTTTGGCCCCAGGAGGTGCAGACTGGTCCACAAACTGCAGCAGCCGGACTTTGCTCCACTTCCCAGAGGAGGGGGAGGAGCTGGGCAGTGAGGAGCCCTAGCATGCAAACGCTCCGGCCAGGAAAGAGAAGGAGAGAGGGCTACATGCACATGTTTCTCAGCCCACAACCAGGACAAATGAAAGACCAACACACAGGACTGACCCAAATGCTCAGGGCAGAGTCTGTGTGTAGGGCAAGCCAAAAACAGAAAGGTGCAATCACGCCCAAATTCCCTGCATGATCCCCAGAACTACAGGAAGAAAACAAAGCCACAAATGCCCCTCTCCCACAGACCTCTGCCCACCCACTCTCAGCAGTAAACACCAAAGAAACTGTAGCAGTAAGGGTCCAGAGAGGCTGCAAAAATGAGAAACCAGAGAATTAAAGAGATGGGGACAGATGACCCATCAGAAAGAGAGCTCAAAGCAACAATTATAAAAATGCTTATGAAACTGAATGATAATTTCAACAGAGTAGAGATAGCAAGCATCAAAGAAGACTTACAAACCATTATAAAGGACCAGACAGAAATAATGACTACATTAACTGAAATGAAGAACGGAATAAAAGTCACCAAACTAGATAAAATAGAAGTGATTTACAGGAAAAGCCAGTAGAAAAACTCCCATTTAGAACAGATAGATATGAGAATCCAGAAAAATGAGGATGGTTTAAGATTCCTCTGGGACAATTTTAAGTGGAAGAATATCAGATTCATAGGGATGGAGGAAAAGCAAGGGATCAAGATATTATTTGAAGAAATAATTAATGACATTTTTCCTACCTGGAGAAGGTAATAGACATACAAGTCTAGGATGCACAGAGAATCCCAAACAAGATTATCCCAAACAAGAACACACCAAGACACACCATAATTAAAATGGCAAAAGTTAAAGAAAAAGAGAAAATTCTAAAAACAGCAAGAGAAATGCAAGTAGTAAGTTATAAAGGGACACTCATTTGATTCTCAGCTGATTTCTCACCAGAAACTTAATAGGCCAGAAGGAATTGGCAGAAAATATTCAATGTAATGAAGACCAAGGATCTATAATCAAGAATAATGTATCCAGCAAGGTTAGCATCCAAAATTGAAGGACAGATAAAGACCTTCTCAGATAAAGTTAAAGAAATACATCACCACCCAATCAGTGCTACAAAGAATGTTAGAGGGACTTTTTTTAAGATGGGAGAGTGGGTACAATAAAGGAAAGGGATGGAGAAATTTAGTTTGATTGTTAACATAGAATTGAAAGCAACAAAGAAACAAAGCTCAGGGACACAGTCAATAATTTAGTAGTTTCTTGAGGGTAAGCGGGGAAGGGGTGGGAAAGAAGGGACAGGGACACAAATATATGGTGATGGGAAGAGAACTGACTCTGGGTGATGAACATATACAACACATAGAAGATGTAATGTAGAATTGTACACCTTGAACCCATGTAATTTTTACAAATCAATGTCACCCCAATAAGTGAAAATATAAAATATTAAAAAAAAAAACAGATTTAGAAATAAAAGTCAATATTAGGTGAACAGATTTCCATGACTTTGTGTTGGCCTTATTCTTAGTGGGCATATCCCCTCACAAGGGAGGCAATGCCCACCTAGCACAACCCGGAAGCATGTGATAATGTTGAAACTTCTTCACACTTAAAAACTGTGTTTTTATGTGAACTTTGTGTATTAACATTTACTATTTTAGAAATTAAATTTTTAAAATTTAATATACAAATAACCCCTTTTCATTTTTTAATAAAATATTATTTAAAAATCAGTGGTTAAGAGTGGTATTGTTTCAAATTTTTATAAATCTCTTTAATGTCTGGCTTTTCATATCTGTTTTTGCATTCAGTCTGAAGGATATATTGTTTTGGCTGAAGCATATGAAGACAGTCTGGCCTTACACAGACATGGAATTGGAAAAAATAGGAAGAAGTACTTTAACAATCTTTTCAATAATTGTGCCTATTCTCTTTTGCTAAGTGGCAGTTCCTTAAGGGTTTACTGCAAAGTAGAACCTGAAATCATATCAAGACACATTCTGCATTGGCTACAGTTAAGATCCATGGTTTTGCCCTGTCCCTTGAATGAATCTTTTACCTATGCGCAACTAGGAACCTTATGCAGTGGTCATTTGGAAGACAGTGAGTTATACACGTCTTCCAAGTGCTGATGTATCTCATTATAGAATATTAAATACCTCAATTGTTAGTGTCAGGAAAGTCTATAACTAAAGGGAAGTTGTCAAGTCCATGATGGTGAAACAAGTTCTACAAAGTTCTAACTTTTGCTTAAAAGCTCATCTTGGAGTTCCCTGGTGGTGTAGTGGCTTAAGGCTTCGGTGCTGGCGCTATCAGCGCTGCGGCCTAGGTTCGATTCCCAGTCAGGGAGCTACTCCCATACCAAAAAGCAAAAAAAAAAAAAAAAAAAAAAGCTCATCTTGTATCCAGCAACCATCCTGTCAGTTGTTTTCCTAGAAGGAGTAGGCTCATTTGGTTCATTTTCAAGAAAGCGTCTGCTAATACCTAAACTGAAAGAGCAGTTTGTGTCAGCTGTCCTTTCAGGTGATGATGGTGTTCTGGCAGGCTGTGCATACAAGGCACAGCGCTTCCCATAGGACAGTGGACTTCCCACTTTGCATCACAGAATGTTGAAGAGACTGACACTCAAGGACTTCATCAACTTTTACTGTTATATCACGGCCCTTTCTTTAACACCATGAGTGTGTGGCAGTGAGAGCACGTGACCGCTGGCCATCTGCTGCTGCAGCCCATGACCAGGCAAAGGCACCACCAGTGTCACTACCTCTGCCTTTGCCATTAGTGCAAATGTAAGTACTGGGAAGAGTAAATAGCATCTTAGTTCTGAGTGCCCAGCAGAGCCAAGATACTCACCTCCTCAGCCACCGAGTCTCGATAATACCTCAGGCTTTGATCAGCAAGGACAAACCAGTGTTTCTTCCACTAAAACGGAAGGGAGAACACAGACTCAGCCACTACGCAGCATCCTACTGCTCCAAGGTGATCCATGCCAGATTCCTGGGGGCACCTGAGCTCAGATAAAGCAAAAGGCAGGTGGCCCCCACCAGTGCCAGACACACACAGAGGACAATGCTGGCTGCCTCAGGGTGTTTGCTCAGCCTGGCTCCCAGTGACAAGGTGGCAGGCAGAGCTGGGCAGGCCATGGCTGTGGGCCCTGTAACCCACGGGTGTGGCTGGGAAAGAGTGCCTTCAGTCCTCAACCTCAATTTGAGGCTGCAAACAGGAGGCTGCGCCCTCAAGAGCTGAAACGTGGTTGTGACAATAGCATCTCCATCCTAAGGAGGCCACCGGTGAGCCACAGCCATTGGCTGGGTAACCAGAGGTGTTCAAACATGTATAACTAGGAGTGCCCACCTGTAGCCAGCAGGAGGGAACCAACCAGCCCGATTCCCAGTCCTCACCGTGAGCAGCAAGGAGGGTGACTGGAGTCTTAGACAAGGCCAAGTAGATGTTTCGGCATGGCCGCTTAGGAAACAGGCAGGTTCAGGGGCCTCTCTGTATGATCCAGCAGGCTCTTCTCATGCCTCCTTGGATGTCTGGACTTCTACACTGATCAGTGTCAAGGTGGGGCTGGTAGGTCCAGCTACAAATGACTTCATGCTTGACTCTGATGACAATGTTGCACACTGGCCCTTCCAGGACTGCCACTAAGCCAGGTCTCTTGACAGCCTTACCTCCCTCAGCTGCTGGCTACTTGGCTGCCTTGTGTGCAAACACAATTTACCCCATAAGCAGATACTCCCTGTCCCTGGGAAGCCTGAGTTCTCAGGGGATTTTCAGCAAAGACCAACAGGTGAGGAGCAAGTATTGGAGGACATCCTTGCAGCCTAAGGCCTCCTAAGAAGCTCCCACACCCACTGCAAAAATGGAGGTGGGGAGCTCCCCAGTGGTGTAGTGGCTAAGGCTTCAGCGCTGTCAACGCTGCGGCCTGGGTTTGATTCCCAGCCAGGGAACTACCCACATAAAAAACAAACAAACAAAAAACAAAGAACAAACAAACAAAAAATAACAAAGGTGGGGCTGTGAATCTCCACTTCTCTAAGGAAATGGGCCTCACCGCCCTTTTGTCCATTGCAACCAGGGGGTGTGCTCACAGACCTGCCAGGATAAGGCCAGCCTGGACTTGCACCTGCTCCTCAGGCCGTCAGAAGTCACAACAGCTGTGACACTCACCTGACCATCCTCATACTGCTTGGTCAGCCAGCCTTTCTTGAAATTCAGCAGGTCAGGCTGAGAAAGGGAGGGAAAAAAAGGAACAGTTGAGAGGAGAGCACTGAGGCACCCGTCAAGGGCAAAGGGTGACTGACAGAGCAGGCACTGCTGTACAGATGAGGCAGCACATGGCACCACTTCACCCCGGTGGGTGCTACCATGGCCTGCCCACAAGCACACACATCTTTGAGGGGGGATGCTGGGGTGGGCAGGCTTTTGGAAAGGGGGGCACTTAGCCTCACTGCCCATGGGCAGCAGCAGATGGATGGCCTGGCTCTTGGAGACAAGCCCATGCCCCATGTGCCTGGGAGGCAGGGAGAACGGCATAGATGGAGTTGCTGAGCATTTATGTGAAGGGGAAGGTCTGCAGTGGCAGCTTTACAGAGAGAAGCCACAGAAAGATGGAGAGAGAGTGAGAAGAAGACCAAGGAGCAGAGGCCACATCTAGTACTGAGCAAGCATAGAAGCAACTGTGTCAAGACCCTCAGGCCACTGTCTGAACCAGGATGGACTCCAGTGCCATTTCCCCACAGGACCAAACAGCGAACAGGTAATCGTGGGGGTAGGTCACGAGTAGGGGGTCCCCTTGCACCTGTGCCCTGCCTGCATTCACATCTGGACCCCTGAAAGGCTGATGCCTCAGACTCATGCCTCACCCTCTCCTCACTCGCTCTGCTCTCCACTTTTCTACGGCCATCCTGACCAGAAATGGGCTGAAGCATCTTTTTGCATTCCAAGGATTGAGAGGGAGTCAGAACAGGTGTGAAGTAGAAGACAATGACCAGCGACTTCTGTTTCAAACCCTTGAGCAAAACCCATAACTCGAGAAAAATCACACTTCCTCCAGGTAAGAAACCTGATGTCCCTAAGGTTTCATGTCAGTGTGGCTGGTAGCTCCTGCCACTGTCAGGGTAGAGGTGGCACCAACTCTGAGCTGCTCAGGAGGCCAAGGACAAGCAGCAAAGAGCCACAGGGCATGATGCGAGCAGCTGTCTTTCACTCCAAAGCCTGTGGCCTATCACTGCTGCCTGGAAACCCCTGACCACACCCTCCTGCATCCCCACAGCCACCGCTTAAATGACCTGCAGCGAAGGCCTGTTCTTGCTTTGCGGTGAAAACCCATGAACAGCAAGTGCTCCCAGCAAGATGGGGTACCTGCCTCCAAAATGTCACAGAAACAAACACCCAAAATAAGAATTGAGACTCTCTGCTATGGCACTGATGCCCTGGGGTCAGAATTCTGCTGCCTTGGCCAGAGACCTCTTCCACTGGAACCACAGATGCCTATGCAGCCCAGGAAGGGTAGGAAACCTAGTGGCTGCTTCCTACACAGACACAAGGGCCCGTGCAAAAGGAACGGCCAGTGGACAAGCAGGACAGAAGCAGACAGCAACCTCCAGTGACAAAAGCAGGAGCAGTGCCCCAGGCCTCCTGCCCAGCACCTGGCTCACCGTCAGGGAGGACTCCGTGGACCTCCTGTCCAGTGACTTGGCTCTTCGGTGTGGAGACAGTGGGGAGGCCGAAGTGTCCGGGAGAGGCGTTGTGGGGGCTTCGATGGGGAGGTCCTGTGGCAGAGAGCAGCCGCCCGTCAGTGAGAGCATAGCTCGCACAGTGCAGGGGTCCGGCAGCCAGAGCTACAGGAGGCTCAGGGCTACAGGGCCTCGTCCCCAAGCAACAGGGATGCCCCATCTGTGCTGGAGTGGAAACAGTGTCCTGCATCCTGCTTCTCGGGGTCACAGAAGAACAAGCCCTGAGCCCTGTGGCTATGAACATAGCAGCAGGGCACCTCAGGAGCCCAGAGAAATACTAGAGAGGAAGATGAAGACTGGACACAGTAGGGCCACAAGAAGCAGGAGGATGGGAAGTGGAGTTGACCTTGAGGACTGAGCAGAGAAATGAGAGCCACGGTCACCACTCAAAAGAAAGAGGAAGAAAGGTGTTCGGCCTTGTGGCTGGGCCGCCTGAGACAGGAAGAGAGGGGCCCTGGTTCCCACCCAGGACCTAAAGCTGCTAGAAAGCCTCAGCAGAGCCGGATGAAATTCTGATAGAAGATGCAAAAGACAAGCTCTGTCCTTAAGAAGTTCAGTGATCAGGAAAGGAGATGAGAGACCCATGCAAATGACCACGAAGGGAGGGTGGGCAGCCCAGTAGAAGTGTGTCTGGTGTATGCTTGGGACTTGGAGGGGATGTGGGCCACCTGCTGGTGTGCCCAGCCGGCCCCACAAGGCACTGCTCAGGTCTTGTGCTCACCCGCTTCCTGGGGAACGCTCGCTTCTCGCTGCGGCCCTGCCGAGTGTCACTTGATGGTGAAGGCCCAGCAGACAAGTTGGTCTCCATGTGCTCTGCCTTCTCAATGTCCAAGGCCTCAAATTTCTCAATGACCTGGGACCTCCTGCAAGAAAGGACATGAGGATGCTGAGAGGAGACAGGGGCACTCCCAAGCCTGAGGTGGGATTTTGGTCTTGCTGCAGAGGGCTCCTTCAGCCAATACCCTATGCCTGGCCCACCCCAGTCTTCCCAGGTCATGTCCTATCCACAAGGTGTGTAGGCTGTGCACCCACAGCACATTCAGTCAGTTTACCTGAACCCTTCCCTGAGCTCCCACTCCCCCACATGCAGGGCAGAGCTGCATAGGGGCTTCCAGCAGCTCAAAGGCAGGGCCCTCCCTTGTGCCAGGTCCATCCTCGCCCTCCGCCCTCCACCTGTTATAGGAGGCCCGTGTACTTTCTGTTGTGCTGACACACTCTGCTGTCATATACCACACCACTGGGCATCCTCTCCTAAGCCACAGGCACAACTGAAAGGCAACCACCACCTTGGAGGGGGACAGCCCGCCTTCATCGAATTCCAGGCAGGTCAGATACAGCCCCACCACAGGGTGCCCAGAATTTAGCAAGAAAAAGGCCCATGAATTAACATTGTTTCTGCCAACAGTGAAAAGAATAAAAAACCAAATTAAACAAAACAAAGCAAGTTGATTTCGTGTGAAAGGGCTGGCGGCATCGTCAGGCCATCTATGGCTGGAGACGGAGCTGAGATGGGAGCGAAGCAGGCGGAGGAAGGGCGAGTAACGTCACACAGCGACACAGCAGGAGGAGGTGGAGAGGGGAAGACCTGAAAGAAAATAAGGCTGGAGAATGAATAAACAGAAAGGACTGTTTTTTAAAATTAAAAATTGGTAAATCAAAATTATCCAAAGAATTAAAGAAACAAAACCAGAGGTGATCACTGAGGAGGTGGGGGACCATCCCTACCCCTGAGTCATGGTGAGGTGGGTGGGGAGGTCCCGGGTGGGGCACTGGGGGCCTGAGTCTTGGACATGAACACATCCCAGGACAGGTTCCTGTGCTCCCATGAGGATAACTAAGCAAGTGTCCCGAAGTCACCTCTCAGAGGATTTTCACTCGCATTTTGTACAAGTGGGAGAGTTGAGGAGAAGCAAGTGAAGGGCTGCTGAGCCCAGAAAACTAAAATCTAACTCTATAAGGAAGAAACGAGAAAACAGGGTCAAAACCTGAGCCGCCTCACCACTCAGAGCCCAGTTTCCTTTCTGGACAGGCGACCAGTAAAAATTGATGTCTTAGGGTGTCTTCATCAAGGAAGGCTCAAAACAAGGACAGCATTCTCAGGCTCCCCCTGTGCTTCCACAAGGTGTGTAGAGCCCCAGAGCTATGAACTTGTACAGGGTCTTCTCCAGGGACAGGTTGTGTCTCAGGCCAGTCTGCCAGGACGAGTAGTGTTCGGCAGCTAAGGGGGTGCAGCAGGAAGGCATGCGTCGGGGCAGGAAGCTGGGGCAGAAGGGCGGGGGGTTCCTGGAGCCACAGGAGCTCCTGCAAGTGCTCAGTCCATTGGACATCGAGGAACCCCCATGCCCGGCATCCTCGTGAGGTTGGATACAACTCCAGGCAAATCACAGGTCTGGTGCCACCACTTGCTGAACAAGAGCCCTCACCTGAGCTGGGGGGCCTGGAAAGCCCCTGAAGGATGTGAGCACCTGGCAAGGTGACATGTGACTTGCATACTGCAGAGTCAGGTAAAAGAAGAAAGCAGCACTGAACAGCCTCTCCACACCGAGGGCCTCGGTGAGTCAGAGGTGTTTACTGCACAGTATGGGGCTTTTAACTCGGTTCCCTAAAGTACTGCAGCTGTGACTACAGTGCCTCTGGGCTGGCTGACAGCAGGGAAGAGGAACTAACACTGCTACGCCCACCTCTCCAGGTCCCCAGCCTGAGAGCTGCCCCTGGTGTCTGTCACCCAGTTTAACAGGGCGTGGCCTCACCACATCAGCTCAGCAGGAACTCACCATCCCAGAAACGTCTTAGAGGCTCCGGAGCCAATCTGGGAAGCAAAGCCAACTGGCCGCCACAGGGCTGCTTTGGGGCAAGACTTCTCAGGAAACCCACCCCATGGGCCCCCAGTCTGGCTCCTGGGTGTATAGGTCCACTCTGGGGGGCTGTGGCCATCGACCTGCCAATGTGGAGTCTGCTCCAATACAGCATAGGGTAGCTACTCAGAACCAGAGAGCAGGCATTGGGAAGGGGTAGCAGCCAGCTACATGGCATCAGGGTCAGTAAGAAAGTGACATCACAGTGTTAGGGAGCAGAGTCGGTGGGTCCCAGGGGTGCCAACACCAGGTGAAAACCCTTCCTGTGGTAGGTGGCAAAGAGCATGCAGAAAGCAAAGCCCCAGAGAAGCCATCTCCCCCAGGCCATTAGACAGGAAGAAGCTCAAAGCAAGCAGGTGAGCTAATGTTAATTCTCTGGTCTGCGACTGCCAGGGCACAACTGCCCACACAGCAGCCTTCACAACACGCTGCCTGCCTGCAGCCAGCTAAAGCCTTCCTCGCCCCAGCACTATCTCTTAAGTGTCTGGCAAGTCCCTTCACTTATATGTTTCTTCGTCACTTGAAGGGTGTGATTACATCATGGTCACATCCTAGGAGCAGGGCCTTCTCAGTTAAGGGCCTGGTGGGATGCATGTCCTGGCTCTGCTGCTCCAGGCTGCCCCCGTAAGGAGTCACCTTGACTCTGATCCTCATCTCTGTGTCTACATACTGGGAGTGCCAACACAGATACCTCACTGGGTAACTAACAAAACAGGAGGGCAGCCAACTGGGTGGCGGGATGCCTCGAGGGCAACAGGTCTGCTCCCCTCTCCCTCCCTCTTGGAATTAGGGTTATTCTGTTTTCTTCTCTTTTCAAACTAACACCTCAGGTGCATTTCCCATATCCTGGAGGTTAACCCACAGGAAGATCCTCTCTACTAGGAAGAGTGGGTGGCACCGTGTTCCCGGCTGGTCCCTTGCGGGGAGCCTGCTATCACCCTGGCCTGTCCCCACAGCATGGCCCAGCTTTGAGCTTCACTTTGGCTTTACTAGGGCACTGAGGACACTGCAAACGCTGCTGGAAATTAGGCCTGAACCTCTTTCTCAGTAAGCAAATTTTTGGGGGATCTAATGAAAACTATGAATTTTTTCCCCAGAAAAATGAACATCTAGATTCTCAACTGGTTCAGAAGGGTCCAATCGAGGTGAGAGCCCTGTTGCTGAGCAGAGACAAAGGCTCTATTTATAGACTCTTGGGGTGGAAGCTTCTATCAAAGGGGGCACTTGAGTGTTCTGGTCCAGACCTGGGCCTGGAGGCCTCAGACCTGGAATCAAGCTGTTCCCTCAGCTCTGCCAAGTGCAGGGCTCTCCTCTCCTCAGACCACAGTTAAGCTCCATGCTCCACCCCTGGCCCTTGTCCCAGGCCCATCACCTAAACCTCATCTCTGCCCAGGAAGCAGTGACTGCTCAACTTCCCCATTTCACATGTCAGCCAAACCTGGACAAAGGGTGATGCTGCCAGGTATGCGGCAGTTTCCAGGCTGCTCCTGTGGGAGGGAGTGCTCAAGGGAGGAAGTGTGCTGTCACTCCGCCTTCCTGGACATGACCACCTTCCCTGCACCTGCCCCCATGTCTTTCATCCACACCTGGAGCTGGTAAGGCCAAGGAGAGCTTCTGTTGCCTCCTGCACCTCTGAGGTCCTCCTGCCTCGACTATCTCCTCAGAGAACAGAACTGGTCCAGGGAGGAAAAGCTCCAGCCACTCAAGGCAGCTGAGAACCCACCCATGGCCCTTGAGGTCCCAGTGCTGGGAGGCACTCACAGGGGGCAGTGGCTCCTGGTGAGGTCTCTGGGCACCCAGAGGTCCCCATTTCTGACCTCCAGGAGCTGAGTTCTGGAGCCAAGTCTAGGGACAGCAGGAAGGGAGAATGAGCATGTGCCCTAAGGAAGAAGGCTCAGGGGACCGGGAGGGCGGGGGGGGAGGGAGAGGGAACATATAATGAGAAAGTGAGAAGAGTGTGCAACTGTGTTTAACAGAACAGATGAGTGTGTGAGACTGTGTGAATACATGTGTAAGGCAGAATGTGTGTAAGAGTCGGGGAGAGAGCCTATGTGCATGTGTGTGCACGTGTCCAGCCCACTAATCCGTCCTTACCTCCGCTCGTTGCCAAACAGACGGGCCACCTCTTCCCTGCCAGGGCTGCGGGCCCGAGTCCTATGCTCTAGCCGCCTTCTCTCCGCCTGGAAGGCTTCTCGGAGGCTGATCCTGATGGCCTTAGGGACGTCGGCCAGGGCGGCATATTGCCTGCTGGCTTTAAAGGCAAAGGTGCACCCCAGTCTCTCTGCTTCCCGCCCCCCGGCGCTGCCGGGGTCCATGTGGGTTGGGGGCCAGCTGGCCACATCCCAGGAGCCAAGGGAGCTGCTGCAGACCATTCGGCAGGGGGGTCGAGGACCTGGGGAAGGAAGGGGATGGCCAAGCTCCTGGGAGGGTGGTCCGGGGCCACTGTACCTGTTGTTGGGGGTGCTGGGGCTGGGAGGGGATGCCGGCGGGGGCAGCTCCTCGGCCTTCAAGTCCTGCTTGGTTTTCTCCAGGGAGAAGTAGCCGCTCTCTACACGGACCTTCCGACCACAGTCCATGCAGTCGCTGCTCAAGGAGCTGTCCTCTGGAAGAGAGTGGGGGGACATACTCAGCCTGCTGCTGTCTTTGGACTTTGAGGATGATCCAAACCTGGGCCTCCTCTTCACCTTCACCTCCAAAGGTTGAAGTGGTGGCACAGAACAGAACCTCCTTCCCACTGTGTCATCATCTCTCCCTCACCCCGGCTGCCTCGTGACCAGACTGCCAGGGATCCTACACTTCTAGTCAGGGAGCTTGGCTGGGAGAGCAGGATATACCCCACAAAAACATGTTCCAGCAACCAGTTCTTGCTAAACATCAAGGCGCAACTGACAGCCAATCAGTCTTTTAGCACATTCCTGGGCAGGAAAGGAAGGAAAACTTGTATGGAAACCAGAGGAGGGAACGAATTTTTGATATGGATGGGTGTGTGCTACCAGCTACTGCCCAGAGCTAATGCAAAATGTATTCTGGCCCTAATGACCTGGGTCAGTCCCAACTGTCCACTTGTCTTTAATGGCCTGGTGAAGGGGACCAGAGCCCGCTGCCCTGCTTCTGCTCGGGCAATGCCAAAGTGTGAAATGGAGAAAGCATGGTGACACCAACTGTCTCCTCTCTGATACCCTCTTGCCCACTTTACCCAGGGGCTTGGCAGGACAGAAAGGTAACAAGAACAAGACCACCTCATTGCTGCTCTCAGCAGATATCCAAGTCTAAATGGGCCACAAGGATGAAGCAGCCACAGTAGACAGGAAGCAGGGTGCCCTCATTACAGCATCTGACTCTCACAGCTCCCGCCTGGGGCTCAGAGCAGGTGCGTCCTCCTTCACATAAAGGACTCAGGAGCCAGAGGGACAAGGCCAAAGCTGGAGCCTAAGGACCTCAGCCCCACACCAGGCCAGGAGCTGCCCAGAGCTGATGGACACAGAAAATAAGTGCCCCCCTGAAGGGGTAAAGGCCTGTTTCTGTGTTTTGAGGAGGGACATTGGGAGGGGGGCACTTGGGCCAGCTGGGCCCCTGCATACCGTCTTTGCCCTCCAGCCCAGGCTCCCTCAGGGTGCTGGTGGCAGGAGGCTGGCTCTGGCTGGGACTCTGGGCAGGACTCAGGTTGCTGCCATCTGGCTGATCCTTGACCCTCATCTCCTCCTGCCAGAGTGTAGACTTGGTCGTGGGGACCTTCTCGGCACTGGGGATGCTGCTGCTGGCGGTGACGGCCATCTTGGCTGGCCCTGGCTCCTGCAGGAGAGAGAGCAATGTCTGTTGGGCATGGAAGCTCACAGCCTGAGCTGGTGCCTGGCATCTAGCTGTGTGTGTGTGTGTGGTGGGGGGTGGGGTGGGTCATCGGCACAACTACGCGGTGTTGGAGTCCAGAACCCTCAAGTGGAAGGCTTGAAATAGAGACGTTTTGTCAGGGCAGACGCTCCTCTGGATGGCACTGTGGCCTTTTCCTGCAGCTCCAGCCAGCAACCCCGAACCACTTGGGCTCATGGGCCTCAGGCCAGGCCTGGCAAATGCACAAAGCAAAGGCTTAGGATTTCTTCCTGGAGCCCCAACACCAAACACACATACATTCTCCCTACCCACAAAAGCGGACAGAACACAGAGCAGTCAGCAGGCGTTAAAGGTGAGACCACAGAAGCTGCCTCAGCGCCTGTCATTCCCAGACTCCAGGTGCTCAGGACACGAATAAAGGGAGCTGGGACAGGTGAAAAAAGAACACATCCTCAGGACAGGCCCCCTAGGTGAATGATGAGCATGTATGCACACAGCATGCACGTGGGGCCAGCCTTTTGTCCTCACCTACCGCTTCTTCTTTGGTCCTAGGATGTTAGAAGGGAACACTTAGGACACTATGAAGAGTCAGATGCACACTAAATACACCACTCAGATCTCTACCCAGCCTCCTGCCCGCCTACTTTCATGAACCAGAAGGGAATAGTGTCAACTCCATCCCCCAGGTCAGAACTGCGCTGCTCCATGGGGAACACCCTGAGACACAGGTACCCTACTCCCAAGGATGTAAGAAACCTCTTCCGAACTGCACCCTCGAGCTTGGATACCAGTGTATCTGGTGTGGCTGGGATGGAGCCCCTACCAACTCAGGTCCTGGAGGCTGAGGGGGCTCGCTGGCTCTGGGCCCTTTCGAAAATGAGGTCCATCTTAACCGTCTTCCCAAAACATGGGGAATAATATACAAACACCCACCACACCCATCATTACTAGACAAGCCACATTCTTAGACACCTACCTCCACCCCTAAAGCCCTTGTGAGGGTAACCAATGACACAGGTTGTGTGTGTACATGGGCACACACCCAGTATAACCCCTGAGAGGTTAGTTAACACACACTGCATTGACTACACGCTGGGCTTGGGTCAGTTACTGCACCTTCCAAGCTTTATAACCCATGAGAGTGGAGGTGTCACATCCACGCCTGCACGGCATGTGAAGGAAAGCATGGGGCTCCTGTGATCAGGTAAAGGCCCAGAATAGGGGCAAAGCTTTGCCCTGGATGGGTACTCTGAGGACGCACTGAGAAGCCAAGGCACTGTGTGTCCCAGTATGAGAAGACAGGCACTTGGCTGGGTCCAAAGCTTTCTTAACTCTGCAAGAATTCCAGGCCTCATGAGGAGGATAAAACTGATGGTCCTTCCCACAGACTCAAGATGTACACAACCTCCCACTGTGTCAGAGCTGCCAGCCCAGATCCTAGGTTCTGACCCCCTTGGATGATGTGGGCTTCTCAGAAGAGAACAGTGACACTTCCTGACAATCTTCTGAGGGCTCCAACAGAGCCAATGATCCAGGAAAACTAGCTCCAGTGCCACTCGGCCCTGTAGTCAGCACACTGCCCTCAATGCATGCCCCAGCAGCAACACTTCTTTAAAGCAGAAGTAACTCCAAACCCCCTGCCAGGCCCCATTTCAACAACCCAGGGAGGTTGGGCACGGCTCTGGTGGTCTCAAGGCCGAGCCAGATTCTCTCATAGAGCCAGGCAAGGGGAACAGAGACTGTCCTTGGTGAGTTAGTCCCCTCTGTGGAGGAGGCTAGGCGAGGGTAGGCAGGGGTTGTCACAAAGGACCAATGAACAGAGAACAGAGAGCTGTACCCATGGGGAAAAGGCCCTGGCTGCAAGCACCTTCTGCCTCCCCTCCAGTGAGGTGCCCATGTCACATGTACACCCCTCTGATGCTGGGGCAGGCAGCTTTGGGGGATGTAAGTGTGCACTGGCTCTTCCCTAGCAGAAAACTTCACTTTCAGGCTCTAGGAACAACTCCAACTATATTTTGCTGGTTTCTTGCCAAGGACATTGTCTTTTAGGGGATGCTAGCCCAGGACTCCTGGGGAGGGTGGCTGTGGGTAGGCCTGGGGCTGCACTCCACCAGTGGGAGGCCAGGGGAGCCCTTGGGGAGTGTGGTGGGTATAAGAAGAAAGGGACGTAGGCTAGCACACACCTCCTGGCCTTGCCCAGGCCGACCTCTACCCACTGGTGAAGCAGAGAGCAGCTGGTGAGGCCTGCTGAGTTTCGGGGGTAGCCAGGTTCTGCCATCGGCTGGCTCTGTGCTAGGCTCTGAGACTTGCAAGATGCCCAAGAGGTAATCTCCACTCTGCTCACTCTCAGGTTTGCTGTGAGGCCTTATTAGGTAGGGCAACAGTCAAGATTGGAGCAGAGAGGAAAAGATAACACTTACTGATCACCTGTGATGGGCCTGTACTTCCTCTCATGCTCACAATAATTGTCTTAACTAGATTTCAACAGGCTCATTTTGCAGTTCACTGAGGCTCAGAAAGGTTACTTTGCTGCACCACAGCCCTAGGGGTGTCAGGGGGCTGCAGAAGCCCCTCTGGAGTCTTGGCACCCTACAGACTGGTGGTGGCAGGGGGGGACGGGGGGGGGCGGGAACGAGGAGGAAAATGGCTTTTGGGGAAGAGCGATACCTGATGGGACAACCCAGCCACTTCCCACTCTGGTCTCAGGGAAGTCTGAGCAGGAACACAGAAAGCAAGGCCAGTGCCAGTTTACTCCATTTATAGTCAAAGGCTAGAGAAGGAGCAGGGTTCCTGAGCCCCTCGCTTGGCGGGGACACTCCAGGACCTTCCTGACCAGCTCCTGTCTCAGCCTTCTATCTGCAGCATTGTATCTGTGTGTAAAATAGGGCTGAGCTGAGGCACACAAGGAATGTGTATGCAGCAAGCAGCTCCCTGGCATGCTCTGCTCCCCAGGACAGCAAGGAGAAGGAATACGTGTATGCCACTGTCAGCACCTGTTCCCTGGCTAGAAACCCCTGGGGCAGCCCCCAAGCACACAGCAGGCCACCCTGTCCCTGTGGTGGGGCTTGCCCTGTGGCTCAGAGAGGATTGTGTAGACTGTAGCCCACAAATTACTGGAAGTGGGACAGGGGCACAGGGCCAATGGCTGCCTCCTCCCTGACCCAACCTCTTCCCCCATTCCCAGTTTGACACTGGGTCTGAAGTGATCTACCCTCCCAAGAGCCTCTCTTCTCCCCGGCTCCACTAGGGGAATGCCACCTGGCAAACCCATCACCTACCTGTGGCGTGGGAGGTTCCACTTTCCGCTTCTTTTTCTGGTTCTGCTTGTTGGTCCTGGGGTAGACCATGAGCATCTCTAGCCATCTGGGGGGAGAAGAAGGAGAGGTCAGACTCCTGCTCTCAGGGATGAAGACCTCACCTTGCTGAGTAGTCCATGCACCAGGCCTATGATTCCTTCCTGCAGTCATTCACCCAGCAGCCACCTAGGCATCTGAGAAGGGCCAAGCACCAGCCCAGACTGGTGCACGCCACTGCCAGGACTGGGCCTAGATGCTGACCTTCAATGATCATAGTATAGGTGGGGAGGGCTCCAACTCAGGAGAGCAGTATGTGTGATCAATGACCTGGGAGCAAAGGGCACATCCCTGCTTCTGTTACTGTTCTTCTCTCTGAGTCTGAGACTCAGCTTTACTGCCTTCCACAGTGGATCTGACGAGCACAGATGGTCACAAGTGTGGCCATTTAGGGCTCTTGAGGCAGGAAGCCAGGAGTTGTGCCAAAAAGTTCCCACACAGATCACTTCAGGGATGAGCAGCTGACCTACCAGACCCATTGAGTAATCTCTGGGCCCACTCCTACAAAGTGAGGACAGTGGGCACTTCAGCTTTGGGGAAGCCAGGGAGAGCTGCCAGGGACATGCGGCTAAAGACTCGGGGTGGAGCCAGGGCACCCAGGTTATCAGAACCCAGGTCCTCCGTTTCAGTAGTGCTGTGGTGGAGATTGAGAAATGCCTGGTCCACAACAAATGATGGGACGTGTCCTCTACACCAGGGTTTCTCACAAAAGCCTAGGAGTAAGTGCCTAGCGTTTTCCAGATATGTTACAGATACTAAAATGCACCCAGGGAAGAGTGGTGAGAGGTGAATGTGGATGGGGGACTGGTGGTAGATGTGGGCACAATGGATATAGATGAATGGGCTCCCCAATTTCAAAGGCAGGGCCAGGAGAAGTGAGAATGGGAGGCAGCCCTGACCCAGGCTAGCTGGAGGGCACAGAAGAGCCCTATTAACCCCAACCTAAATCCCACCTCCTCTAAAGGAGCTGCATGAAGCTATGCCCCTCCCAGCATGAAGAGCTGGGAGAGAGCTGCCAGCTTTCCATCCAGCTGTGAGAGAGGCCTGGGCTGCCTCAGGCCATCCAGGCATCTCCATCTCAGAGAAGACCCAGGAAGAAGGCTGAATGAGCGTCCAGCTGTTAAGTCAGAGGAGAAGGTGCCAGCACCTCTTCAGGGACGATGCTTAGACCCATCGCAAGGCCCAGAGCCCAGAGAGGAGTTCACCCAGCAAAGGAGCCGTGACAGGTGGTGAGACACTGAAGCCCAGGGAGGAATCCAAGGGAAGGGGGTCCATCAGAGAAGAAGGGGGCAGCAGTCAGTCCCCAGGGACAATGCCCATCCTGGCTCCCTAACAGAGGTCTGAGTGTCCTTGTGGGTGGAAAGGATGATGCAGCTGCTGCCCAGCATCACAAGAGGGGCTGCAGAGGCTGGGGCAGGCTGCCTTTGAGAAAGCCCTGCCTACCGGACAGGAAGCAGAGAGGTCCAGATCAGGACTAGGAGGGAACAGTCAGGTGACTGATTCTGGTTTTGCCTGGAGCCACCTCACAAGCCTCCAGTCCTAAAGACCACCCAATCTCCACAGGGGACTCCAAGGGCATATGCACCTGGTATCCTGGCCCCAAAGACCTTGTGCAATATTGTGATTTATAAGAAATATACATTTAGTCATTCAGATAACCAAAATGTATTTCTCATATATATTTGGTTCCTGTCCACAATTCCTGGCTCACAGATTCTGCAACCCATGGAATTTCCTAAGTGTTGAGAGAGATAGACATCTTTGTTATGTTAATAAGATGACTTTTGGAAGCTTGTAAGAATGGGGCTGGTTGTCAGGGGAACCAACCAAGTGGTTAAAATGTTGGAAATTTCAGTCCCATCCCTGCACCACCCCTGGGAAAGGGAGAGATGAATCAGTCACTAGACAGGCCTACTTACTAACATCTTCAGAACAATCCCAAAGGACAGGGTTCAAGGAGCATCCAGGTGCCACCATGCTGGGTCTCAAGTTCCCAGAGGGCAGATGCTCCTCTGTGCTGGGAACTTGCTCTCTGTATCTCTTCATCTGGCTATTGATTTATACCCTTCAATATCCTTTGTAATAAACTGGTCACCTAGTGAGTAAATGGGTTTTCCTGAGTTCTGTGAGCCATTCTAGCAAATTAATTGAACCCAAGGAGGGATGGTGGGAACCTCTAATCCACAGCTGGTTGTGTGTGTGTGTGATGGTGGTGGTGGTGGGGGGGGTGTGCAGTCTTGTGGAACTGAGCCTTTAACCTGGGGAAGACAGGGTCAGAACCGAGTTGAATTCTTAGACACCCTGTTGTGTCTAGGAACTGTTTGTTGGTGTGGGGACTGCCTCCCATGTTGGAACTGGGTCCAGGAGCCCAATTTACGTTGCCTACCCAGGCTGCATGGGAATGACAGGCCTCATGCAAAAAGACACAAGTGACCACAGGAGAGTGGCTCAGAAAAGAGCTGAGAACTCCTGGCCCGTGCCAATGTCTGACACCAGGACTGAGGCACTGCCAGATGCTGGACACTGTCATTCATTGTCATTCTCCTGCACCAAGGTGGCATACTGCTACATTGCTAACCTGGTCTCCAGCCTGCCTGGTATAGCTTGGACCACCACTCTTCCCATGTCATCTTCACCCAGACCCACCCTGGACCCCAGCTCCTGATAGGAGGGCTAGATCCCAAGGAATCCAGTGGGCAGTGGGGCCTTGGCCCAGGTGTGCCTGTTAGAGCCGAGGCAGCAAGTGTGAACCAAGTGCAAATGGTCCCAATTCTGCAACAAGTCACCCTATAGGGTGCCCTCAGCCTGTCTCCTCTCATTTCCATAGCCTCAGGCTCCCAGCTGCAGCATGAGGGCTCTGAAAAGCCCTTTATACTCTTAAAGTGTATGGTTTTGCGATTAGGATCAGGGAGCGGCAGGGTCCACAGGTCCCCCTATGTGCCCCCAAGTGTGAGACATGCAACCTCCATCTCTCCAGGGAAGGAAGATGCTGGGTGACCAGCATCCCCAGCAGAGGGCCCCCCAGCCCCACTATAGCATTGGCTGGCCCTCTGCTCCAACCTCACGATGGTATGGATTTGAACTTGGCAAAAACTGGACTTGCTGGTGGTCAGTGCTCTCACTTCCCCACACAGCAGCCTGGCCAGGGCTACAGCTGGAAAACTAAATCCCATGCTGCTGCTCCCAAGATCTTTCACCGTTGAAACCAAAGGGCTTCACAGTCTAATATGTTGCAGTAACCAGTCCAAGTCCCTCTAAACCCCGGATCTGCTGCCCACAAAGCATTCTCATCTTCCTTCTCCTCAGCCCTGAAGGACGACAGGGATCCTTAGAGACCCAGTGCTCAAGTTCCTGCTGGGTCTGTTCATTGTGTGCAATACGTGCGGCTGGGCCTCACAGAGCTGGTACAGGTGCTCCAGGAGCAGGGGCTCCTGAGAGGCAGGTGCTGCACAGGCTCAGGAACACAACTCAGCCCCTGGACTGCCAGCTTCCTAAACCCTGGGCCCACCTCCCATCCCCAGGGCTCCTCTTGAGCCTCTTCTGCATGGGGTATGCTTAGGGGGTGCTGTGACCTTGATTTTCTGTTGTTTCTACTCAGACAAGGAGCCAGTGCACCAGCAGTGCTGGGCACACTGTAAGAGATGAAACTCACGAGCAGACGGGCATCAGATAACGTCATCCCTTATAGGAGCCAGCAGGGGGAGCCCAGCATCCCAGGGGGAGGGCTTCTGGGAAGAGGGGACACCTAGGCTGACTCCAAAAGCCTGGGAGTCAAGGGATTCTTCCAGACCCAGAGGAAGGGAGTGGGAGTGAAGGCAAAGAGGCAGGGAGCAGCTAGGGGTGCATGTATGTGCAGTGACAAGCAGCACAGTGATTGCGGTAGGATGGAGCAAGGTCAGTCATAGTGCTTTGGGGACTGAGCCCTGTGGTTGAGTGACAGAAGGCTGGGGTGTGGTGAGAACATAGAGGAGATACCAGTGGAAAGCCTAATGAAGACGTGGCAGCTCCAGAACCAGGAAAGGGTCAACAGAGAAGACCCCGAATGAGCAGGATGTAAAGGGCAGCTGTGGCACATGTATGGATGTGGGATAAAGCAAAGGCCATGGAGGTGAGGCCACTTTCTGGGGTGGTCCTGTGAGAAGAGGAGGGGATGCAAAGAGCAGGCGATGCTGTTTAGTTGTGCTGAAGGCCCTGCTATGGGGGAAGTGACTCCACACAGCACATGCAGCATACTCACCCACTGATGATCTCCTTGGTCTCTGCCCTGATGAAGTGCTCCTTGTCAGGTGTCAGGATGCACAGCGAGAACTTCTGGCCTGTGCGGCCCTCCCCGTCCACCACATCTGTGCATTGGTTCATGTTGATGGTGCCCTGAGGGAGAGTTGTGGGCTGCAAGAAGGGAGGCAGGGTCACTCAGAGGCCATCTCGAAGGGCACAGCAAAGCCGCACAGGCCATCTCCACACTCCAGGCCCTTTCTGGCCCTGTGGCTTCTCCAAATGCACCCAACCCTCTCATAGCCACGTGGACCCCCATGACAAGAGACACAGGGTGTGCTGTCTCCACTGGGCCTGAAGGCCCCCCCTCCTACCTGCCCCCACCCCAGGGAGGAGGGTGACAGGCCTGCTCTTCTCAGAGGACAGCCAGCTGGACATTCCTTCCTCACTGGAAAACAACATCCCAGCTAGTCTTGGGGGAGGGGAAGACAGGAAGAGGACAGCACCATGGGGCAGCTGGGAGGACAGAGGCCTTGGAGAGACTGGTCTCAGAGCAGTGAGAAAAAGCTCTGGGAGGTGATTTTAGCGGTGAGGAGGGGGCTGGTGAGAAGCTGTGTCCTTGAAGGTGGCTATGAGCTGGGGAGGTGTGAGCAGCCACACCTTTCAGCCTTCCCAGGGACTAGTGCTGCAAGGCTGCATGACCAGCGCAGGAACAATTAACAACTTTTTTTTCTGACAACAAAGTTGTTAAGACACTGAAACTAGGGACAGAACACTAAAAACAAGGCTTTTAAGAAATTCCTACTGGGGTGAGGCTGGTCCAGAGGTCCTTTCTAAACATGCTGTAGGCCCTGCACCCAGGTCTCTCCCTCCCCGCAACATGTTGCTTCTGGAAAGGACACAGGTTGCTATAGCTCAGACACCAGAGCACTGTTGCGGGTGGGGGCTCCAACACAGCTGGCAGCTTCTCCACCAAGTTGCCCTCAGGAACCCAGCGTACTCTTGGTCTTGCTCCTGCAGAAGCAGCAGTGGGAGAAAAGGTAACGGCAGCCGTCTTGGAGCTGCCTCCTCAGTGCCTCCCTCCTGGATCTCTGGGAGTAGGTCCAAAACTGGCCCACCCAGCAGCTCCCTGTCACCAAGGCAGAGGGAAGGGACAAGGCCTGAAGGGGCGTGGGCTAGCATGGGTGCCGAGATTAGAAGGACTGCTCCTTGCTACTGGAAAACCTCCTTCACGTGTCCAACAAGAAGGTAGAGACTCCCACACCCTTCAGCTGGGCTTGTGTGCTCTTCCTGGTAACTTTCCAGGCTGACCTATGAGCTCCTCTGGCCCATCACCACCTCCCATCTCACCCTGGTACCTGACTGCAGAAGCCAGACCTGAGGGATGATAGTTTCCCAGAGCCCTGGCTCTTAGATGGCCACAGGCTCTCTGGTCCACAGGAGGTGGAAAGACTTGGCTCCCCAGCTCTAAGAAGCCTTTCCTCATGGGCCCATAGGCTCAGCTCATCATCCTATGAGTGCAGGCATGCTTAAAGGGCTTGTTTCCAGAGTGAGCCAAGAGGAGTTACAGAGCAAAGAGGACAGCAGGGGCCTTTTCCAAGACAACCTTTCCTGCTCACCCTCAATGCCTACCCCAATCCTGGGGCCTGTGGTGTCAAAATGCTGCCAGCACATGCCATCTGTGACAAGAGGTGTGGACTGCATCAACAGAAATTCTAGTACCTTCCTCTCACTGGACCGTGTCCTGGTCCCCTGCCGGCCCACACTCCTCTTGGATACTGCTCTAGAGTCTGAAGTCAGTAACCTGCTCATAGTACCCTACTGCACAATTACTGTTTTCACTGGGCACATGGTCACCTCCTACAGACAAGATTTCCCAGCTGGCTAGGATGAGGTCATAGGACTCCATCACCATTACACTGCAAGGCCTCAATTTCTCTGTGTGCAAAATAACAGCTTTCCCTCCTTCCAGAAATGTCAATAAGAGGCAGTGATGTAATAACCTAGGGCTGAAGGAAATGAGCGCTTATTTACTACCTGTGTGTCAGGATCTCACAATTACAACCTCTTTCCCACCTTGAGGCAGGCATTATCTAACTGCGTTATGGAAAACGGAGTGAAGCATAAGCAGTGATTTGAAAAGAAGGGAAAACCAGGCTAGGTACACACATTGACAACTGCCATGGAAACAGTGCCTTCTGGGTTCCCCAGCAGCACCTCCATGAGGCCACTTGCTATCCTGTGTACTTAACTAAACACCAGGCCCTTGTCCCATGCATCCTCACTGACTAGTCCTACAACCTTCTGAGGCTGGCCCATTCGCCCTTCACTGTTTTGCACTCAGACCTGAGAAAGATTCAACCATGGGTCTGCAGAGAGCTGCAGGCCAAGGCTCAGCCCTCCAGCCTCTGTCCAGGGCCAGGTCACACAGGGAGGAAAGAGCTGCTCCTCAGCAATCCCTCTCCGGGCCAGGCCAGGACCTTGTGCTGGGACAGCAAGGGCAAACATCTAGGCTATGCCCCACATCTAGACAGAGGGAGCACCTCACCCCTAGTGCTGCCAGCCCTGCCCATAAGCTCCTGCCCTGATTCTGCACCTCCAGGCTTCCCATGAGGCTAAGTATCACCTACTTTTTTTGTTCATTTCATTTTCCAAGGAAAGGGATAACTGTCTGCAGACCATCTGACTCTGCTATGCAGCCAAGTTAGAGGTTGTCCTTGCCCAACAAAGTTACAGATAGTCCTCCATCCACCTAGGCAGGACCATGCTGGTCTTCTGGCTTCCACACTGTACCAGCTAAGATGGGAGAACTGCTAAAGGGCTTACAATAGTTTAAGTATGAGGTGCCCAAGTAGGAGGGCACAAGACAAGGGCCTCTCTCCAGGGACGTGACCACGCCCTGCTGAGAACCCAGCCTTCTATTTAACCCTGTACTTAAGAGGTCAAGGGAACCTCTGCCCACTGCAGGCAGGCCCCTACCAGAGGCCCCTCGGAAGATCCTCAGCCCTGGGGAACCACCATGCCCTGCCTCCCCCAGCCCCCAGAGGCATGCTTTAGGGGAAAGAGGCCGCCTTTATTTCCTGTTAGATCCTGGGAGTTTAGGAAGTCAAACTTCTTTAGGGCCAGAGGGAAAGAAGAGGAAAGTAGGACAGAAATAGAGCTTTCCTTCAGGCAACTGTGCTCATAGAACCAGAGGAGGCTCACATGTGAGACCTAGGGAGGATGGGAATTGTCCACTTTGTCCCTCACTCCCTAACCTTCATGCAGATGAGAAAACAAGAGCCCCATGGTGACAAGGGCTTCTACCTCACAGAGAAGCACACAAAATCTCAAGGTCTGCCACTTGCCATGTCTGTAATCTGGCAAGTTGCAAACTGTGAGCCTGTATTCCTAAGTATAAAATGGGGGTGAAAATACCCTTCATTTCAAATGCAAAATGGAGCAGCTGCTGTAGAAGAATCTGGCAGCTCTTCAAAAAGTTAGGCATAGAGTTACCATGTGATCCAGCATCCCATTCCTAGTACACACATCCCAAACAACTGACAACAGGGATGCAAACCAAAACCTGTACACAAATGTTTGCAGCAGCATTATTCACAATAGCCAAAAGGTGGAAACAGTGCAAATGTCCATCAGCAGATAAATAAAATGTGGTACAGCAACAGAGCAGAGTATTACTCTCCCATAAAAAGAATGAAATGCTGACACATGCTTCAGTGTGGATGAACCTGAAAAACATTTTGCTCAGTGAAAGAAGTCAGACACAAAAGGACAATATTATATGATTCAATTTTGATGAAATATCCAGGACAAGCAAATCCATAGAGACAGAAAATAGATTAATGGTTGCTGGGGGCTGGGTAGGGAAGTGAGGTGTGAAGACCGACTGCTTCTTGTATGGAGTGTTGAGAAAGTTCTGGAGCTAGACAGTGGTGTTTGTTACACAACATTATAAAAGTGCTAAATGCCACTGAATTGTACACCTTAAAGTAGTTAAAATAGTGAGTTTTTTTATGATGTATATTTTACCACAATAAAGAAACCCCTCACTCCATGGAGCTGTCATGAGACCAGATGAGAGAAGATGTGTCCATATGAGGTGAGGGCTCAAGGCAAGCACAAAACTGAGCGCTTCCCTCCTGCTTCTTAGCTCGTACACTTCCCACTATGGCAAGAGCACAGTGGAAAGAAGACTGTTTATTCAATAGACCTGCCCTGCATGCTTGCCATAGGAAGATGAGAGAAAAGCACTGAGCATAGGGCAGTAAGGAGGCCTGACTGGTGACCTGGCTGGACTGGAAGGTGTTCTCAGCATCACTGATCACCTTTTCCAAGAGGGCAGAGAAGCCAGGTTTCTGTGACAACACTGGAGGCCAGATGTTGGTCCTCAGATGGCTCACAGTAGCCTCTTAAAAATGATGGGCCAAACCAAGGGGTTTATCCAAGGGTGAGTGAGTCATGCATACATTCTCCATGCCCAGCTAGCCCCCTGCTCAAGGCCCTGGGGAAGGATGGAGTCTGGTCTCCTGACTACACTGAAGCAGACCAGTGTAGACACCCACCCCTGCACTGAGTCTCTGGACCAGTGTCCCCACAAGCTCCAGGCTCACCAGGCCCCAATATGAGTGCAGCAGCCTCCTCACTCTACCAATCCAAACCCAGTCAGGGCAGTGGGAGCCGGGAATCTGGGGTTGGCTCTGTTGTGGGGGTTTGGGTGGAGTGGCACAAACAGCTGGCAGACAACAGTGACGCCTGGGGAAGAGTCCTAGCACAGTGCTGGTCCCCTCATCCCCATTCCACTCAAGAGTCCTGGGCCAGGCCAGCCATCATCGTACAGGTCTCCTTGCAGTTGCCAGTGCTGGCCCCACAAGGGCAGAGCAGCTGAGGTGAGAGCCTTATGCACAAGCTTTCCACCCTGAGTCTGAGGCCCCCCACTTCCCACCTCACCACCCACCCTGATCACAGGCCTGAGTCACCACCACATGGCACTGTATGGTCTAGCCTCCTCCGTGGCTGTTCCCTACCTTACAGCCCTCACCTTCTGGATGGTCAACTGGTCCTCTCTTCATACAGCCCCTTGTGCGCTGTGGGCCTGTCCATCTGTCCTCCATGCTGGACTGTGAGATACTTGATAAAACTAATTTGATTTTCCTCTACATACCTATGTGGGCACTGCCCAAAATGAGCTCCATGCTTACTTTTTAATGATCTGTGGAGGAAACTAGCCCCTCTAAGCGTATACTGCAGATTCATTTTTTTATATCTACTTAATCTTTATTTCTAAGTATTTTATAATATGATACATAATAAATGTTACGTAGTTTAACACCCAACCTCACCAAATCTCACGTCTGTGAAGTGAGCAGCAGGATGACACATGTGCAAAGGCCTGAGAGTAACGAGTCCTTCACTATTTGAGGGGCGTGAGATGCAGGAGCTGCTTGAAGAAGAGTCAGGGCCCAGAAAGGGAATCCCACATCCAGAGCCCACGGCAGCAACGAGCAGATGATAAAGCTGAAGGGCAAGCGGTGGGTGTGGTGATACCACACAATTCCGTTTATATGAAATGTCCAGAAGAGGTAAAGAGACAGAAACAGAAAGTAGATTAGTGGTTGCCAGGGACTGAGGGATGATTGGGGGGGTGATAACTAAGGGGTACAGAATTTCTTTGGGTGAGGAGGGATGAAAATGTTCCAAAATTTGCCTGTGGTAATGACTGTACAGCTCTGTGAGAATACTAAAAGACAGCGACTGGCACACTTAAAAATAAAACAAAATGCTGCGCAGATACAGAAAACACCCAAGGTCGGGAGGGCAGCCAGTAGGCCGGGCCCACTCAAGCTCTTGCCTCCAGCCGGCCCTGGAACATGCTTGGTGCCCCTCCCCCATCCCACAGTCCAGACATGGAAACAGAGGCCCAGAGAGGCATGAGGATGGGAGCCTAGGTTTCCAACTCCAAACCCACCTAAGTATGTCACCTCTCTGGCAGGGACAGACAGGGCCCACAGCAGCCTGGGCCAACCACCCCTAGGAGCTCTGATATCTTTGCTGTGAGGTGGCCTTGCTGGAGGTGACATCCACCTGCACTGTCCCATCTCTAGGAGGTCCCTCTTTCAAGATGTGGCTCTGGGCCCATGCAGGGACAGTGCAAGCTTTCTAAGATGCTCAGCAGGAGGGGAATCACAGACAGGGGAGCATTTGCTAATGCCAAGCAGCACAGGGACTGCTGTATTCCGCAAAGAGCTTACCCTAGGCCTGCAGCCTCAGAGCTGGGGACAGAGAAGAGACGAGCAAATTGGACACTGGACATGTTGAGGTACTCTGTGGGGGCTGGGAGCGGGGTGCAGAAAACGACCCATTCAGGGCTCTGTCGACCAGCTAAACTCTCTGCATTCCTGGGGCACTGCTGGGTCAGTTAAACTTTTTTTTTTTTTTTTTAAAGAGAAAACAACACAACAAGGACCCTTTCACTGGCTGCCAAGGCCAGGAAGTTCCTTCTCACACCTGCTGTGCCAGACTGGCCTGCTGGCTCAGGCCACTGGCTGGGCAGCACAATGCCAAGGCTCCTCCTGCCCATGGCCAAGGCCCATCTTGCTCCCAAGATGTGGGGCAGAGGGGTACAGGGAAGAGTCACTTTCACCCCTCACACCCCCTCAGCCAGCAAGGGAGCAACACTCCACAAGAACGAAGTACCCATGACACCACATACAGAGATCAAAGACCTAAATGTAAGAGCAAGACTGTAAAATCTCCTAGAGGACCAAGGGCAACAGCTTTGTAACACTGGGTTTGACAATGACTGGATATGACATGGAAAACACAAACAACAAATAAAAAATAAACTGGACATCATCAAAATTAAAAACTTTTGTGCATTTAAGGACACTGTCAAGAGAATGAAAAGGCAATCCACAGAATGGGAGAAAATATTTGCAAATCATATATCTGATAAAGGATTAATATCCAGATTAAAGAACTTCTACAACTCAACAGCAAAGCAAACAAAAAAAGAATTTTAAAAAGGGCTAAAGACCTGAATAAACATTTCTCCAAAGATATACAAATGGCCAATAAGCACATTAAAAGATGCTCAACATCATTAGTTATTAGGGAAATACAAATGAAAACCACAATGAGATATTACTTCATACCTACTAGGTTGATTATAAAAATGCTAAAAATAAGCATTGATGATGGTATGGAAAAATAAGAACCATTTGTACATTAGTGTGGGAAAACAAAATGGCACAGCTGCTGTGGAAAAAATTATGGCAGTTCCTCAAAAAATTGAACACAGAATTACCACGTCATCCAGCAATTCCATTTCTAGGTATAAAGGGCTGTCTGGGGGGGAAAAATCCAGCCATAAATGCCTCTGTTTTTCATATCACATGGCTGGATACTTTCTGGACAGCCCTCATATATCCAGAAGAGTTGAAAACAAGGATTCAAACAGATATGTATACCCCCATGTTCATAGCAGCATTACTCAAAACAGCCAAAAGGTAGAAGCAACTCAAGTGTCCACTGATGGATGGATGGATAAACTGTGGTGCATACAACAAAGTATTATTCAGCTGTAAAAAGAAATGAAATTCTGACACATTTTAATGGATGAACCTTGAAGATGCTGTGTTAAGCCAACTACACTACACACAAAGGTCAAATAGTAGTGTCTAATTGGTGTGGAGTTTCAGTTTGAGAAGATGGTGGTGATGGCAACACAACAGTGTGAGTGCACTCAATGCCAGTGAGCTGTACACGTAAATGGTTAAGATGGTAAATGTTGTGTGTATTTGAAACACACACACACGCAGGCACACACACATGCCCGTGCTTGCGTCCAGGCTAGACTGGGAATCAGGCAGAAGGAAGGTCCCACTTAGGCCAACACACTCCTCGTGTGGAAGACAGCCTTCTGCAGACGCAGCCTGGCCTACTTGGCCCAGTTCACAGTGGCCTTGCGTAAGGTCCCCCAGTGGGTGCATAACAGAGGCCATGGTGGGCACAGACCTCAACCTTCCCGCCACCCTACACCTGCTTCCTACCTCTCTCCCCATTTCCAATCCTCAGCTCAAAGGAGGGAACAACATTTCCCCAACTAGCACAGACCCCTGGACTCCTGATGTTCTCCTTTGTGCAGGCCATCAGCACCCACAGCACAGTTATACTTGAACAATGAAGGAATCATTTTCCTAGAAGGCATGATGACCTCAGCTATATGCTGCATGCAGACAAGCGTCATCATCGGCATGTGACTCCTGCCTTAAACACAACTGTGCACTTCAGCACGCTGGCCTGGTTCGCTCCAGACCAGAGAGCATACTTCCTTAGCTCTTGCCACAAAGTAAACACATCTCTTTCCCATCATCAAATACTAGCCTCACCTGTCCTGGTGTCCTCCTGGCACCTGTGCCCTTTCTTCATTCCTGTCTCGGCCTCTGCTGCTGGTGAGTCACACAGTGTGGGAGCCAACCTGGAGGAAGAATGCTGTATCTGTCTGACTCATGTCTGGCCCTGGGAACCTCAGTTCTCTGTTTTACATTTATAATCACATCTACTGAGGGCAAGAAGAGATGTTCTCACAGCCCTGCCCAGGAGAATGTCCTGGACAGATGTTTAGGTGCAGGCAGGCTTCCTCACTCATGGGCTCATTTACTGAGTGTCTACCTTGGCTGGTGTTGGGAACAGAGGTGAGAACAGAACAGACAAAGAGCAGCCCTTAGAAAAACCCATGTTATTCTTGTGGTGATGAAGGGAAATAAGAGGAAAGCAAAGAACTATCTGATTTCAGGTGACAGGTGATAGGAATGAGAGGAAAGTAGGTATAAGGCTAAGGAAATGCCTAGGGAGGTAGACACAAGCAGAGGCTACATGGAGGAAAAACTCTTGAAGCCACCAGGCAGGGATGAGCTGGGTCTGGCTTAAGAAAGCTGGCAGGCAACCTGGCTGGTAGGACTGAGAGCAAGGACAGCAGCCTGACTGCAGCTCACAGGAGCATCTAAACCCATAAAAGAGGCAGCAGAGGAAATATGCTCGGCAGAATGCTGATGGTGTTGGGTGAGGGGTGATTGGGATTGGAACGTACTGAAGGTGGAGCCAAGTGGACTGAGGTATGTGGTGGGTGAGAAGTAAAGGCAGCCAGGGTGACTCCTATGGCCAGAGCAGGTGCTAAACTAAAGCACTAAATTTCCTCTCATTTTGTCTGTACTTAGCCTATATTCTATCCATATTTCCCTGGCATTTCTATGCTTCTGCCTTCATAGAAAACCAACCCTTTCAGGCTGACACCATAGGCGATGAGATACAGACGCACAGGACAAGAAGGGAAGTGACAGAGGCAGAGAGGGCAAGGGACAGATGCCAGTGCCCATCTAGAGAGTAAAATCACATGCTGACTATGTGAAGGAAGCAAGGTGCCAACCCAAAGTCTTTGGCAGCCACCCCTAGGACACAAAACAGTTCCAGCAGCAATCCTGGGAAATCCCCAAGGTCACAGGGGAAAGAGAGACAGAAAAAAAAAAATGCAAGTCTATCCAATGGATGGAACTGGAAAGGCCTCCTAGAGATGCTAACGGCTAAAGAAAAACCTGTGGTGGGGTGGTGTCCAGCAAGGGAAAAGGACTGGCAGTCCCTAAGGGCAGTCTGAGGAATGAGGACAGGTGAAGAGGATGGAGATCAGGAAAAGGACTTGAACTCAGCATTCTCCTCAGATGCAAAGGAACATGGAACCAGTGTGTTTGTGTGGGTAGTCCTGTGTCACTTTTCAACAGCTCCCTTTGGGCAGAGGATCACACCCATCACAGTGGCAGGCCTGAGACACTACCAGGTACCCAGCAGGCAAGGAAGTAGAGCCCAAAGGGGTCATATGGTCTGGAGGTGTCAGTACCCATGGGGGTCCAGGGCCACCAGGTGGAGGAAGGACATGATGAGCTGGGAGCAGAAAGGTCAGTGCTGGTACCACTGACAGAAATATTCAGCTTTCTGTGAGGCGTATGACCCTCTGGGTGGGGGCGGGTAGGGCACTGGCAGTTCCCACACAGCTGGGGGGGGGGGCTCCTATCTTCCCTTGTGCCCTCCCAGTCTCTATCTGCTGCCCTGAAATGCCTTAGAGCTGGACTCACACACAGAGAAGCACAGAAAAAGTGCTGGGGGATGGGGCTTACACAAGTCAGCAGTCAACAGAGGCCAGGAATAAACAGGACATGGCTCATGGGAGTGACAGGCAGTACTGAAAAGGGTCCCAAATTGATCCTACAGGAGCAGACTGAAGGAAACAGGGCTGTTTAATTTAGAGCAGGCATTTCCAACTTGTGGCTCAAGAAGGCTCTGAATGTAGCCCAACACAAATTCTTGAAACATTGAGATTTTTTTTTTTTGCAACCTTTTTTTTTTTTTTTTTTTTTTTTTTTTTAAATTCATCAGTTCTTGTTAGTGTCAGTGTGTTTTATGTGTGGCCCAAAACAATTCTTCTGATGTGGCTCAGGGAAGCCAATAGGTTGGATGCTGCTGATCCAGAGAATGAGGGCTGACTGAAGGGCTGGGAATATAAGACAGGGCCACTGGTCAGTAATTCAGCAAGACTGAGTGCCAGGCCCCTGGACCACAGTGAGGAGCAAGACGTGGCAGCCACCTCAGTGAGATGAGCATGGTGCAGAGGCCAGAATGGAGTGGTCAAGTGCCTCAGAGGCTCCTCGTGGCACAAGGAGCAGACTGGCCTGGTGGTGTCCACATGGGGAGATGAGCTGCATGGAGATACAGCAGTGTGTTTACTGAGGTTTCTCAGTGAATTAACATTCTGTCCCCATAAATCTGAGCTGGCATCATTTCTACTGCAGACATATGAAAAACACGCAGGAAAGCAAAGCAGCTGCTACCAACAGCATTCACCTACTCAGTAGATATTTATCGAACTACTACATGCCAAGCTCTTTTCCAGGCATTAGGAATACAGTAATGAACAAAAACAAGAATCTCTGACCTCATGAAGCTGACCTTACAGTCTAGAGTCAGACCAGTAAAATAAGTCAAGCCACAGTGTGTCAAGTGGTGGTTATGGACACAGGAGCAGAAAGGAGGTGTCTGGGGGAGGAGGTCATTCTGAGCAGGCCAGGTGGGAAAGGCCTCCCCAGGGCCAGGTGAGCAGGAGATAAGGAAGTGAAGTGCAGGTAAGGAGAGGACAACCCTGACAGTAAGGGCCTGCCCTCACATCCAAATTTGGGACATGGGGAAGCAGCAGCATGGGAAGATTGCCCATCCTTGAGGTGCTGATGAAACAGCGATGGACAAGTTACTCCCTAACTCCCTTGTTCTAGAGTTCAGGTACTTTGTTTAATCAGGCAGAAAGTCTGGAAGAAAGAGCATCTTGTCACCAATAGTGTAACTAGACTTGAGAAGAACGGTTGTTTAAACCTCAGCAGTCATGCCCTCACCCCCGCTTGCTTAGTCACTCACCTGCCACCGATCACCAGGACTCCCACAGTAGATAACAGGTCATAGTGGCACAGTGCTCAGGGCCAGGGGGACATGATGGCCAGTCCCTTGTAATGTTCTGACCATGACTGCAGCCTACCCACTTTTAAGCTTCACTCCCACAGTTCCAACTCCCTGTCCTGAGGCTGGACACTGGCCTGGCTTCCTGGCAAGGGGCAGGATCCTCCAATCCTTCAAGGGCAACTCCAGTGGACCTCATCTCCCAGTCCAGGACAGGCCATCTCTCCAAGGAGCCCTTGCTCCTTTCACTGGAGAAGAGAACCAGAAACCAAGACCTGGGTGCCAGTGTGCTCACTGTAGTTGGGGCTCTATTGCCTCCAGGCCTCCTCAGCTGACAGAACAAGGAAATGCAGGTACAGGTAACCCTGTGTGTTCATATATCTCCCCCAATCTCTCTATGAGTCTCTCTTGAGCTGCAAATACTGTTGTCTCCAACTCTAATCCAGAACCATGTGGATCATTCCAGCCTCTTCCTGCTGGCCTGTAACCTCCACTCTGCACAGGGTTTGAGAACTGTTCACCAGCCCCCATGGGGAAGACTTTATTGACCAGAGCATGGTGTTTACATGCAATCCTTTTGCCCTCAGTCTTGCAGACTCCAGGCGCTTCCATAGGTTCATACTTCCTGTGTACACTGCTGCCCAGGACCCCTTCTATGAACTCCTGCACAAGCAGCAGCTGTCACACTTCCCCCACACACCCAAGAGTTCAGCAGTGGGTGGAACAGATATTAGCTGAATATTTTATACTCTTATCGTGAGTTTTTGAGCCCTCTTTTCCACGGCATGTTGGGTAAGGAGGGAAGGGAGAAAACTGAAAGCAGTAGGGAGAGAATGCAAGGAAGGGAAAGAAGCTGCCTTCCCAGCCTTATCACCAGGGCAGGTACAAGAAAGCCATTAAAGGAAGCTAGGCAGGCACCAGGTAGGCTGACACAGTCTCAGACTCAAATGGAGATCTCCACACCCCAGCTCGCTGGGCCTTTAGTGGCTGCCACTCCTCGATGTGCTATGGCCTGGGAGGCAGAGATGGCTGTTGTTCCACATGGTTTAACAGCTGTCCTGCCAAATGTCACCAGGTAGATGGAGAGAAAACAAGCTGCTCTCTGCCATGTGCAACTGAATGCAATGCAGCTGTTGGGGGTTCATATCTGGCATGCCTATCAGCAGTGCCCTCCTGCTTGCTGACCAGCACTGGGGCCTGAAGCAGAAAGCAGAGGTTTTCAGGAGACCTCCGCCATGTGGAGGAAGGAGGAAAGCAGTCTTAAATCTGGAAGATTTGAGCTTAAAGCAATTATTTTAACTTGTGCTGAATAATGGGAAGATTTATAAACAGAGGTTCCATTCCCAGGGACTCTGATCTAAATGTTCTGGGATGGGGCTTGGGCACTGGAATTATTACAAGGTTCCACTGTGCTTCCAATGTGCAGCCAAGGTTGGGGACAGCTGCCTCAAAGGGAGCCCCTGGTCTGTCTGATACCCCAGCAGGCATCTCTGACAGCTGGCTGGCTGTCCCTGTCTGGCCAACCAGCTGTATCAAGTCACTCACAGCTTTTGGCTTGGCCATGGAGCACAGGATGGAAGCAGTGACAGAGAGGGAGTAGAGAGACAAAACACATTTGTAAAGAGCTTGCTGCTGGAGGAGGGTAGTAGGGGACCATGTGGGGTATAGGGAGATGGATATAACTGGAGATGTGATTTCATAAGGTGCCCCAGGACCCAATGCTTGGTCTAGCACCCCAAAGGCCCTGCCAGCCATAATTAGTGAAGAAAATTAAATCCTCTGGCATCCTGAGGGGAAACAGAGGAGAGAAGGTAGTCCTCGTCCCTCCAGTGACACTGAGAATTCCGGAAAGGGGGGCAATAGAGACCAAGCCAGGCAACTGTACCACCTATAAGCGAAGGTATTAGAGGTGAGGGGATGTGGCCAGGGCTGCTGCAGTTCTGGGTGACGAGGAGGGTAAAGCCCAGGAAATGCGGAAAGCCAGAGCCTCCAGCAGAACTACTGCCACAGTGACCACCCCACCCGCTCAGCCTCAATAGACGTGCCAGTTGGCCCTGGAGGTGTGGGCTCTCCTCTATCAGGTGGGGACTTCCACTGTCTGCCCCTGTTCTCAGAAACCAAAGTAGTCCTGTCCCAGCAAGAGCAGCACAGGGGTGGAGGGCTCCCACACAGTTTCAAGAGCAACCCTGTCACAGATGGCAACAGGCAGCCCTGGGACAAGGAGATGGCCGCAGAGGCCATGGGGAGCTGGCCTGGAGCATTCAGGTGGGATGGCCTGTCAGTGGAACCCTCCTCCTGCTTCCATTCTCTTCAGACGTGAGGGCAGCTAGACCTGCATGTCAAACAGAAGGCAGCGCGCGCTGACACTGGGAAGAAGACAATGCCTGTCTCAGACGATGCAGGCTGAGATCACTGCTACTTGAGGATGAACAGCTGATGTCTATTTCTAGGCTTCTCTTGTGAGGCTACTATAACCCTAAGTGGGGAAGTCATAATGCAAGAAGAAATACAGAAGAAAACACCAAAATACACACAGATGTTCTCAAAAGCAACCAGCCCCTCAGCTTCACATGCACCACTCCCCAACCCAGTGGGAACCCCAACAAGCTGCTCTTGAGACAGGAGGCTGCTAAGCACCCACAGTGGGGCCCCAGTGTCTCTGAAATAACAGAAGGGGGAGTAAGAACAGAGCTGGTGACCCAGCTGCTGGGCCTCAAGACTAAAGGCAAGACTGTAGGGGCCCACATTCAGAACAGGGGGCGCTGCCTGGAGCAAGCTCCCTGGCCCAGTACCAGCCTGCTCCCTGGGCCCTCATGTGTGACCGAGGTAGAAGCTCAGAGAAGACACACTAGAACAAAACAATCGGGTCTCTGTGTCTGTGATGCAGGCAGGTCCCGTGCTGGCAGGATGAAGGAAAGGCTCTGCTTTAGGGCTTCCCACAAGACCTGAGAGTGGCCTTGGACTACCTGTTTAACAGGAAGGAAGGATGAAGACGTGGCCAGCAGTGGGCCGAGAGCAACCTTCATGGTACATCTCCTCCACTGGAAACAGAGAAGTAACTCTTATCAAGTGAGGAAAAATAAATTCTGGCAACTCGTCCTCAACTAGATCACATTGCCAAAGGCTCATAAACACCAGCAAAACCCATGAACACGTGGCCCAAGCAGGATAACGCCTGGTGTATTTCACTTCGTGCATCCAGGGACAACCATGGCTAACGTTCCAGGAAATGCCAGGCACTGTGTCTCATCACTGGGTGAGTTACTGATGCTCTCTAGGCCTCAATTTTTCTCATCTATAGAATGGAGGTGAAAACAGTGCCTAAGTCACCAAGGCTGTCACCAGGAGTGAATGAGCTAATGTTTATAGAGCACTGAAGAACAGTGTCTGGCACATGGTAAGTGCTGCAAGAATGTTTGACAAATAAATAAAATACACATTTTTCATTATCATCTCAGTTTTACTCATGAGAAAACACATTCAGAGAGGTTAAAAAGTTTGCCTGGCCATCAAGGAAATGCAAATCAAAACCACAAGATACCACTTTACACCCACTAGGACGAGTATAATGTAAAAGACAGAGAGTGACAAGTTATGAGGAGGATCTGGAGAAATCAGGACCTTCACACATTGCTGGAGGGAACAGAAAACGGTGTAGCCACTTTGAAGATATTTGGCAGTTCTTCAAAATGCTGATACCATGCAACCCAGCAATTCCACTCCCAGATACACACCCAAGAGAATTGCAAACAAATGTTCTCACAAAACTTGTACACAGAGCTCTCAGCAGCATTATTCACAACAGCCAAAAGGGGAAATGACCCAGATGCCACCAACAGGTGAATGGAAAAACAAAGGATGGTGTGTCCACTCGACAGAATACTATGTAGCCTTAAAAAGGAATGAAATTCTGATACATGCTACAACATGGGTTGAAAACATTGTGCTTGGTAAAAGAAGTCAGACACAAACACACATACTGTAAGATTCCATTTATAGGACATGTCCAGAATAGGCAAATCTACAGAGCAGAACATTACCTGAGGCTGGGGGGGTCAGAGAGCATTGGAGGAAAATGGGGAGTGACTGTTAAAGGGATAAGGTTTCTCTTTGGAGTAATGAAAAGTGACTGGCGACTATATTGTGTAGTATAGCAATTGTATCTTAATAAAACTGTTACCAGATGAAAGTTTTTTACTTCAAGTTACACAACTGGGAAGTTGGTGAGCCAGAGTTTGGAAGTCAAAGTCCCTGCTCACCGCCTGGCCCTCAGCCACCCCTCTGCGGCCTCTCACAGGCCTTCTTCCTGGGTGCTCCAGGCACACTGACCTTCACTTTTCCGATATCTCCACCTATCAGAATTTATAAGAACTCATGCAGCCCACACCAAAGCACAAGTCAAAAAGTGCTACATTTATCATGGAGAGGTTTTATAGTAACAACCAAACCTACAATCTGACCTCAACGGATCCATCTAACTTTATACTGTTCCTGAAGGCTTTAGCAAGACACTTCCCACAAATGAGACCTTGGACCAGTGTTCTTCGCGTACAAGGACAACCAGGTTCTCATGGATGGTGTGGTGGCAGGGAGTAGGGAAGGTGAAGACAGACAGACTCTCCCATGCAGGCTGGATGGCGCTCGTTCACTATCGCTCTTGTGCTCCCCCCACCCACCACCCTCCGCAATGGGCGAAACCAGGAATGTCTGGGGGATGTGGATGGCAGGAGCAGGAAGGACTTCCCACTTCTTCCTTCTCTCACACAGACAGCATGACCCCCTGGCTCCCCAAGACAGGTGGTCCATTTGCTCTGCAGGTGTGAAAGTTCCTGCCTCTCCTCTGAGGACCTTCCCTTCCCCCACACCTGTCCCTCAAACCTCACCCCGCCACCTGGTGCCTGGGAGAGGGCAGCAGCATTTCCCTCTAACGGTCTACGGTCTGCGTGCTCACACCCCAGCAGGGTCTTATGCTCCCTGAGGTCAGGAGAAAGGGTCCCTCTGATTTCTTCCATCAACAGCAGAAACAAAGTAGCTGCTTAAGTATCACTGAAGGAAAGAACAGGTGAGCAAAACAGCAGGGTACCTCCTTTCCCACAGAAAAGTTAAGGCCCTGAGTGCTCAGTTCATGGGTCTATTACAGTACTGGCCAGGGTAGACGCCAAAATCAAGGCACCAAACAGATTGGTCAGAGAGTATCCCTTTCCAGAAAATGCCCCTTAGGGCAGAGGCCACGAGCTAATACACCCAGGCCAGTGTGCCAGGTATACCAGCTCACAGGAGTCAGCCGGCATTTGTTTCCTCAACCTTCCAAAACACCCTAGCATAGGAAGTAGTAGGTCTTTGCCAATGTGACAGGGCATGCACCCCAGCACTCCCAGTGAAGAAGCTTTGCCAGGATGCTTTTCAAATTCACTGCTTACAAAATCTATACAAAGTGGGCATGACTCGTGTGTCCAGGTGAAGACAGGGAGGCTCAGACCTGCTGAGGAGCTGGAGAGGCCAAGCAAATCAGGAAGCTGCAGAACTAGGCAAGGGCCCTGGTCTTACTTGAAGCCCCGTACTCACCAAGTAATGGCTGTCCAACGAACAGTTAGGATAGGCTGAACCTGGAGGGCCTACAGGGAACCCTCCCCCAACCTGCTGCCACCAAAGTCCTACCTGCCCTCTAATGACCTTCTTAGGCCTGCAGGGGTTGTATGTTACCTGTCTCCCCTCTGAAGCTAATTAAACACCTTGAGTTAACTTTAGTCACAGCATTTCTGTACTTGGGATGAACCGAGAGGCCAAGGGAATTTCCTGGTTGGCCTTAACTGTCTCTAAAACAGTGGCCCACAATTGCACACGGTTTTGGATGTTGCAGGAGGAGATCCCTCACGCAGGCTGTAAATACATTCTACTTGTTATTCTTACAGCTGCTAGAGTCATAAAAAGTTCCTTTCTTTGGGAGAAAAGCTAAATGACGATTGTTCCCTGCCTCACATCCTATGAGATGTCCCATTGCTAAAAAGGAACAAAGAAGCTTTACTGAAAAAGATTGGATTCTTCCAGCTTAAAATGAGGGCATCAGAACTCAGGGAAATGTGTGCAAAGGGCCATTGTCTGAGGCAGGATGTAGGAGAGCATATTTGAAATCAATCTGTTTTCCTGGAGAGAATTATGCTCCCATCTTTTTCAATACTCATTCCACTCCCGTGATGTCCTGATACAGCAGATAAGAGAGGGAGACACCTTCACCAGCAGGGATTAGATCAGGAAGGAACCAGCATCAATGCTCACAGCCCCTTGGACATCACTTAAGAAACAGTCGGGCCGTGGAAGGGGCAGCTTCAACAGCGAGAGTCTTTGTTTCCAGCAAAAACAGATTTGTTTTGGTCGGGGCTGAGCATCAGCCCTCTCCATGTAAAAAGAGAAGGGCAGACGGACAGATCAAAGCACGCGGTGACATGGTTAAGCTCCATGAAGGCCTCCAATAAGGCAGCTCATTAAAAACAGACCACACTGCTTCCAAAACAGCCAGGGCCCCTAGATACAGGTGATGCTGCTGCTGCCCTGGGGTCAGGAGAACATATCCAGTCTGAGCTTCCATTCAGCAGTGCAGAGGTAGAGCACAGGCCCCAGGCTGGCCAGCTGGGGACAGGACAGGGCCACAGCACTAGCTTCTTCCTTACGAGAAGCTGACTGGACCCGGGGAGGTGACAATAGGCCTCCTTAGCTCTATACTTTGCCAAAACCTTTACCTAGAAAACACACATGGCCCGGGCCAGGAAGTAGAAGTGACTCAATAGCTGCCTACAATGACCAGGCCTCTGGCTCTCGGCGCACTCTGGCGCAGTATCCACTTACCACGCAGCCCTGCCTCAAGGGAGACAAGACCTCAGGGGGCAGAGGAACAGATTAAACACTTACTGGCAGGGGGAGGACAGGAGGCACCACACGAAGAGCTGAACATGAAAACTGGCTGTGCCAGGGGTAGGTACACTTCAAGTCGTTGGTATCTGAACATAGGCTGCTTCAATGGGTGACCTCCACAAACAATGTTAGCTCAAGGGGCCCATGCTAGATGGAGTGGCTACAAAAGGATAAATAAATGAGGTTCAAGCTGCAGAAAGACATGGGTTTGGGGGGTGGCGGGTAAGAGCAGGAAGAAGAATCCCATCCAACCACTGTTCCAGACGTAAGCCTAGGACAAGGGCATAGACCATCATTTCTGTAGTGCCCAGCAGACCCCCTGCCTAGGACAGCTGTTGTGCAGTGATGGCCATCATCACCAAAGAGCCTTTGTTATGGGTTGAATGTTTGTGTCCCCCCCAAATTCCTATGTTGAAACCCTACCCCCAGTGGGATAGTATTAGGAGGTGGGATCGTTGGGGACTGATCAGGATGAGATATGGTCATGAGGGTGGGGCAATCATGAATGGATTACTGCCCTTCTAGGAGTCACAACGAGCCCGCATTATCTCCGCTCTGTGCCACGTGAGGACATAAGGTGAGGACATAAGGTGGCCGTCTGCAACCTGGAAAACAGCCCTCACCAGAACCCAACCAGGCTACACCCTAACCTGGGACTTCCAGGCTCCAGAACTGTGAGAAATACATCGCTGATGTTTATAAGCCATGCAGGCTGTGGTACCTACTACAGCAGCCCAAAGGAACTAAGCCAGCTAGCTTCCAAAAGTCAGCCAGGACCCAGCACCCCACAGAGCAGACACTGCTCCTCCAGAGGGATGGTCCGCTCAGTCATGCCCTCTGCTGGCTGCCCATGTGACAGGCTGGGGCGATGCCTAGAAGGACTTCTCCTTTGGGAACGACCCTAAACAAGTAAACCAAAAAGGCCTACCATCAATTAAACCCCAAAATGGTCACATCGGAGGATTTCTCTAGACTAGAGTCCATTTATCTTTTCATCTTTACACTTTCATGATTTTACAAAATTTGTACAATATGTTACTAATTTTATAATCAGGAAAAACATTTTAACAGCAACTTTCATGGCATTTGCTCTCTTGCACACAAGTGCATCCCTTGGTTTCAAAAGCCAATCCAGTATTTATGTATTTTCAATTGTCTACATTTTAGCTACAGGTTCGTGTCACTTTAAGAAATCCAAACAGGACAATTCAGTTACAAGAAAAGCAAATGGAGGGGTGGCTTTTCCTATGAGGATATGGTGGCATCGGTGCATGCAGCTGTGATTCAGTTACCTGTGAATTCTCTGCTGGAACCAGTGAGGGCACAGTGCTGGGGGCCCATTCCCTCTGTGACTGGGCAAGAGCCTGGAAAGAAAAGGCCTGGAGAGGAAGAGGCAGGAGGAGGGAGGAGGGATGAGAAGCAAATGACTTTCAGCTGGCTCCTCACTTGCAAGGTTTGTGCCTTTGACATAGCTATTTTTGGGTTTCTGAGGGCGGTTGAGAAATTCTTCCCACAGCCACCCTGCTTGGCAGCTCCTCTGCCCTAGCTCCCCCTACCTGCCCCTCCTCTCTCCAGCCCCTCCCAGATGAAGGAAGCAGACCCTGAGTATTCCTCTCCCTGCCAGCCACCCCCGTTACCCCACCCCCACGCTCAGAGTATCTGCAGGCCTCATCCACTTGCTTGTCTTTTTATGCAGAGCTGGGAAAATGTGGAAATAAATAAAGCATCAATTAGGCAGGCATCCAAGGAAGGGGGTGGGGCAGGGCAGGGGTCTGAGGCTCAGTCCCAACCCAGGAATGCCTGAGAAAGCTCCGGGAGCCTCAGGCGGCGGCTTGGAGGTTGGAGGCTTCCCACAGCCTCCTTTCGTTTGTGATGAAGGGGCACCGCCAGGGGCCTGAGAGTCCGGCCTCATTCCCACACCAAGACACACGTCAGGCTGCCTTCCTGCTGCAGGAGGACACACCACACACACAGAGGGAGGAAGAAAGGGGTCCTTGCCCTTGCCCCTCTTTCTTCCAGAGCAGGAGGCAGGAACCTGCAGGGTGGACCTGGACCCAGGCGCAGTGGCAGACCTCCAGATGGGACAAAGGCAGTTAGTTTCCCACTTAACTGGAGACCAAGTGTTTCTTATTTATTCCGTTCTGGGCCTAAAGAGAGCGACGAATGGGAGATCTCATTCCTTCTGCTAAGCTGAGGGGTGGAAAGAGAAGCGGGTTCTACAGGGAGGAGACTGGGCAGGAAGAAGTTCACAAATATTTTTAGAGACATGGGAATCAGGCGAACAGGGAGCTTCTGAGGCAGGAACAACTCTGTTTCAATCCCAGTTCTGAAAGGCCAAGTGGATAGTTTGGAGAGTCAGGAGCCTGGAGTATGGCAAGGGCAGGATAAGACTCAAGGGTACAAGAGAAAGAAGCCGAGATCGTGGCAGCCACTCCACTCTGCTGCCATCTGGTCGGTTTCCGCATTTATGAAAGCTGGGCAAATGTCACCAGCTGCCTGCTCTCAGCCCTCCCACCTCCACAGAAGTGCAGCAAGTAATACAGGGGGGAGAGGGGGTGAGGTACCAGCCCCGACCTCCCTTTGCTGATTATTCTGGCTGACAGAGGAAGAAACAAATGCGATCTAAAATAAAAGTTTTCAATCATCTGCAGGCTTGCAATGAGTCAGGCTACTACCTCAGTTCTTTAAGACCTCAAATAGAGTCTTAAATGTTTGTGGGGTGCCTCACTCAAAAAGTGTCTCTCTACAACCTCCAAAACTGCTACAAACTCAGGATGCAGGACCTGGAAAATGGAGAAGAAAGTGAGCGACCTCGGACACCCTTCCACGACTGATGGAGTGCAGCATCTTCTGGAACATAGCCTCAGAAGGTACAGACTCTTAGGCCCAGGGTTTCTACCTCTGGGCATGTTTGCTAAAGTATTACAAAAAAAGAAAAGAAAAACTTGAAAACAACTTGACTGTGCAACAGTAAGGAGTAAATGAATCAAAGAGAGCCACTTGATGGAAGAGTAGGTAGCTATTAAAATAAGACTGTGCTTCAAAGGGTGACATGGGACCTGTTAGAACATTTCTATTAAAAAATAACAGGCTTATTTTTAAAATTCTTAATTGTAGGCCTCATAGAAGCATACAACACTCTAAGAGAATATATAAATCACATTATTAACAGATTTTTATCTCTGGGTGATAAATAACAACTTTGTTTTCTGCATGCTTTTTTGTTTCCCAAATCTTTCACCACGAACATATTTTATTTCTGGGAGCAGGGGTGAAACACCACTACTTCTTTAGCCCCCCACCTTCTACTCCGTCCTCAGGGCTTTAAGGATGGTAACTTTAGCTCTGGACACTCCCTCTGCCTGGAAGTTCCTCCCTCTCCACTTCCAGATTATTCCTAACTAGTTCCTCCCCAGAGAGCTTCACAGTTCACTGCATGTGAAGGTGTGTATGTGTCTCTCTCTCCCACTCAGCACATATGTGTCCCACATGGGCTGACCCCCGTTTTCCTGACTATAGACTCTTAGATTCTGGAGGGCAAGATCCTTTTTCATCTTGATTTTTCTAACGCCCATTCATGGTATACAGCAAGTAAGCAACAAGTAAACGAATGAATTCATCCTCTCTCATGGTTTCCAAAGGTCCCCTTCTTGGTGCAGGAAGAAGGTAAGCACAATAGTGCTATGTGGCCCTGGGATAAGAACAAGCCCAAATCACAACTCTCCCTGATGGCATTTCTCAAGGCAGCCAGAGTATCAGTTGCAGAACCTGCCTGGTCCATGACAAGGGTCTTATTGTTGGTCTAAGTAGGTGACTGGGCCCGATCAGCAAAAGGCCTTATTCACCAGAGGAGATTAGATAAACTGTCTCTCTTTAACTTTTTTGGAACAGCAGTCATTAACCTTTAAGTTCCAACCAGAAGAATCTGTCATTTCCACTATTTATGAATCTCTTCTTCATAAATTATGGACAGTACATTTAATTCAGGAGGTGAAACTACATATATCCCCTGGCAGGCAGGCTTGCATTCACACACACACACACACACACACACACACACACACACACGAAGAGCTATACAGGCCCCGAGGAACATGACCCAACAGGACAAAATGAGGACAGAGAACACAAGGGAACAACAGCAAAGAAACAGAGGAGTAGAGAAAGCAGGAAGGACTTGCCCACGCTGGAAACCAGAACACACCCTCAGTGTACAGACCGATTCATAAAACACAGGAGGGAACCTCCAGCTAAACATGGCCGAGTGAATACAGAGCAACATGCACAAGTTCCTGCTAAACCCTAATAAAAGTGACCACAAAGGAATTTCTAAAAGGCATAAACTCTTAGGGACAAACAAATGCAGAGGCAGCAGCAGCTGTGGGAACAGTAACTACATTCTGGAACGTAGTAAGTGGCTATGTACATGGGAAATGGAGAGCAGGAGCAACAGGCTGGAATGCCCTGAGACACCTCTGACTAAGGAAGTGAAGCCAGAGCAGAACCAAGGAGCAGCCAGACCCGGGGCCAGCTCCACCAACAGCACTGCGGGATGAACCTCTGGAAAGGCTCTGGACTCGGCAGCAGGCACTGCTGTGCAGAGGGAGGATGAAAGTTTCCATGAAAGTCTGCATCTTGCCTGGGAGCTGGGGTTCCCCCAACTCCAACTCCTTTTGCTACTCATAAATCTCCCTAGACTGGAGATGAGAGGACTTGTATCTGGGGAAATTTGAGGTTCTCCCCAAGGTCACCAGTACCGTGCCTGATTGACCTTCTAAGGCGAGGCCAAGCAGTCAACACCCCCACATACACCCTGCACACCCAGCCTTGTTCTTAAGCTCTCAGCCAAGGGTCACCACTTAGAATAAAACTTCAAAATAACTGAAATTAAAAGAGAAAGTACTGCATGAATGAAATATTAATAAGATACTATAAAATGGGATACACAGAGAACAAAAATGAGGTCTAAGAAACTAAAAATATGATTGCTGGTATTAGAATCAGAATACAAATATGAAAATGTGATAGCTAGAGTAAGAAATAGAGTGGTTTAAGGCAAGGTTAATGAAATATCAGGCATGACAAAGCAATGCAAAAACACAATAAAATCAATGACTCTGTCCAAAAGAACCAACAGCCAAATAATAGGAGTTCTAGGAAAATGAAGCAAAGAAAATACCAGAGGAAAATAATACAAGAAAGCTTTCTAGACCAGAAGGACAGAACTTTCCACACTGAAAGATACACAGGCTTTTAGCTCAATGAAATAAAGCAGATCTACACCAAGGCATATCTTCATGAAATTTTAGAACTCAAGGGATAATGACAATCTCCTAAAAGTTTTCAGAGAGAAAATCTCATTAGTTTGCAAAGGATCACAAATCAGATCCTCTGTACATGAACTTCTCAACAGCAATACTGGAAGTTAAGACAAAGAACAATACCTTCAAAATTCCAAGGGAAAATGATTTCCAATTTAACATTCTACTCATATAACCAGTCCAGCAACCAATCAAGAGTGTGGGGAGGAAAGGCATTTTTAGACAGGCAAGGTCTCAAAACTTCTTCCCATGTGTCTTTGTCAATGGACTTCACCAAATTGAGAAGTAACCACCACCACCACCACCCCCTCAAAAAAAACAGAGAGCTATCAATCTAAGAGAGACAGGAGGAGGAAGGGTACCCCCAGGGCAATGGTGGCAAATCTCAGGTCCAAAGGACAGAAGGCTCCACAAGGGATGGGACATGGAACAGAAGGAGCCGCTGCACTAGGTACCTGCCTACAGTAAGAGGAGTTCAATACTTCTGTCACAAAGTTAAGAGTTGAATTAAGGTTAAATAGAAAAACAATGAAGGGGAAGAGGCAATTCTTAGCTGCAACAGTAACCAAATGCAAAAAAAAAAAACAAAACAAAAAACAAACAAACAAACAAACAAAAACCTGCATGGCTTGAATGTGAACACTTTCTACATTGTCACAGTAATTTAAATCCTACTGATTTAACCCTAATATTTAATCTGATTTAACTATATTGGGAGGATGAAGTAAGGGTGATGGAGGATGAAGTAAGGGTGATAGAAGATGAGAGGATATGCATGGATATGTTGTCTATAGTAAAGCAATGCAGGGGAAAGAACTAATTCCTGTTTTACAGTGTACAATACTATCTTTAAGAATTCAAGAAGTAGCAGTATAAACATGTGGTTTACAAACACAGAGGTAAGTCCCAGAATTCTCCAGCTATAATGGTTGGAAATGGCCTCCTCTGGGAGCAGGCTCAGGAATGAGGAAGAATGGGGCAAGTAGTGGACTCTAGTATTGTAAGTCTTGACTTACATATTTGACTATAAAGTACGTATGTATATATATGTTTTAAAAGCCCCCATGATGCCTTTAAAGTTCCTCATGTGGCCCATTTTCAGCCTTCATGTATGTCAGGAGTACAGTGAGATGCCAAGGTAAACAATGAGCTACAGGAAGAGAAACGGATATAGATTATACAACCCTCCAAACTACTGCCCAACTGTCACATCCCTGAGAATATACAGTAATTCCCACAGCTCTGAGAGCCTGCTGGGCCCTCAGGTAAGCAGTTAGCTCTGATGCTCCTTCTCTTGAGGGTGTGTTCATGTATTATTTTCTTCACTGCGCAAGGCTACTAGAAATAAAGAACTGTCCCCGTAAGTCAAAGACTACAAACAAGGCATGTGCTGAAGGAAAGTCTTCATGCTGCCTGAAAAAGTTATGGAAAGATCACTTCTAAGGTTGTTACGGTCTAAACACTTGATTTTGGAGTTTAATATCAAGTAGATGAAGTAACTGGATATGTTCTAAAATTAGGCAAATGCTTTTCTCCCAGATGGGAAAAGGCTAATGAAATATGGAGGAAACTGGTGTATGATTAAAACTGTACCAGGCTATCAGACATGCATATATGCTACTAAACCAAAAAGGCTAAAAGTTCTATACAGCAGAACTTTCCCTCATAATCCCTTCACATTAGTGCCCAGGCCACCCTCGCAGCACCTTTAATAACAAACAGCTAGTGAGTGGGCGAATGAATAAACAGGATAGATGTGTGTTTTCTACGTCCATTCCTTTCTGCAGTTAACTGGGTCTTCCTGTTCCTCTCTGGCAGTAGTGACAGCCATGCCGTGGCTGGCCAGATAACTGCTCTCCTTGCTTCCACTGGAGCCCACAATCCAATGTCCATCACTGTCACCCAGATGAGCTTGTGTCTTTCCCTACAGGGCCGATGTAGAAAAGAAAGATAAAAATGCTGAGTGCCCCTAAAAGAGGAAACTTTCACTCCTCCTTTCCTCTGAAAGACAGACTTCTGTTTATTTCAGCAACAGTAGTGGCTGGTCCAGTGGGCCAAGGAAGTACATGAAGGGAAAGAAAGGTGGATTAGGGGAACTTTCGAGAATTCCAACCAACCATGTTCTGGCCTCTCTGTCTCCTGTTCCCACTCTGATAAGAGACAAGACAAAGGGCTGGAGATGTGACCTTAGTAGCCCCATCTTTAATGACAGAGCTGGTGCTTATGTCAAATAAATAACAATCAGCATGGATATGACACAGACTCATAGTAGTCACTCTTTTTCTGGTCATTTAACACAAGTTTTCTACACTTTACAGGGAGTCTCAGGATATGTAACAGAGGAAACTGAGGCTGGCTACCTAGATGAGGTAACTAAATCAACAACAGTGACTGTGTGTGTGTGTCTGCACTTTGCACTGTAACACTGTCTGTGCTCAAAGGAGGAAGAGATGGAAGACTATGTTGGCGGGAGGCAGTGAGGTAATATGGGCAATTCAAAACGAGAGAACGCGGGGTTGGGGGTGGGGGAGAGCATGTGAGAACGCAAGAGCACGCACAAGAGCAAGACATGACCAACTGAGGTAGTGAGATACCTGGGTTGCTACCTGCCGAGGGCTCTCATCAGAAGTGTGGCTTCAGCCCTGCCCCTTCCAGGGTTGGCAACCACAGCATCATCACAGAGCAGTAAAACTTCACTTATTTGATGCTGTGACTGTACCTCATTCTCCCAAATGTCACCATTCATGCAGAAACCAGCCCAGATGCACCTGGGCTAGGACTACTTTCCTTTTTTCTCCTCTAGCATGAATTGTATTCTCTTCTCCATCTTGGAACGGAGGCACCCAAAACGTAAGAAACCTGGTGCATTCTCTTGACACACATGACACCACTGTCCCCAAGTCCAGGTCCACCACCACTGCCTCTCACATTTCTCCTCCCCCACCTCTACACCCTTAGCATTTCTAAGGCTAAGAGCCCAAGCAGCTCCCATCTCCCAAGCAGGTGGGGTAGGAGGCGACTGCGATGACATGGCACAGAGAGGGCCTGGATGATGGGGGACTGATCAGCATGGTGCTCCAACAACCACTGTGCGACCTGGACAGTGCAGTTCTGATCCACCCACAGTCACTGAGTGCCACCAAAGACCTGAAGACCTGCTGGTACATAAAACAGGAATGTATGTCTGTTTCTCAGGAGATTGCAGCTCATGAAGGAAGGACACCGCCCCATTCACACAATCCCAGCTCCAGGTAGTGAGGCCACCATATGAAGGTGGAGATGTGTCTCTTGAAAGACACTGGCATGCAACTGTGGAGACCACTCTCCCCTAATGGGCCTCAGTTTCCTCTTCTGTCAAAGGTCAGGGCTGGACTGGAGGATGACTTGAAGACCCCTCCTAGCAGCACATCACAACCACTATTCCCCTGGGCCTGGTAGGTACATCAGGACAGCTCCCTACATCACTGAGACTAGAACGTGGGCAGTGCTGGCTGAGTCTGCTCCTAAGAATTCACTGGAAGTTAGAGCTAGGCCTGTCCTCACCCCACCTCAGTAGACTTTTCAGACATTAGCTGCCTTAGGAGAATGAGGGAAAGAGGTGACCTCGCCCTTTAACTGCCCCCTTGGCACATCCATTGCCAGACAGGTATACTCAATAGGTGTCAGCAATCTCACAGGTTCAGCACCAATTACAGCAGAAAGGTGTTGAGACCTGCTATGGTTTACCCTGCAAACCAGAGCTCTTCAAACATTAACCAGTGAAGCTCCAAGATCCTGGGCCAGTACGGGTGTTGGGCCCCACCTCACAGTGAGGAATCAAGCTGAGCAGCTCCATCTCAGGCTTTCAACCCAGCCTGATGCCAGAAGCCCAGCTCCGCAGGGAAGAAATCTCACTCCGAGCAAGTCACTGCCCTTCCCACAGGCCATGTCCAAAATGAAATGTGCACCTGGTGAGAGCTGCCAGCCCTGTGACTGGTTCATGATTTCTTTTTCCCTCTACATTTACCACAGAGGCAAGCTGGTTCCAAACAATGCCCATGGCTGCCTGAAGAAGTGAGACTCAAGACTTCTGCCCTGGGTATAGCCACCACACCAAGACAGCCTGAGGCCAACTAGTAAGTACCTTCACACACCGCTCTCCAAAAAGCACTGTCAGGCCATCATCTCCTCACTGGAAAACAGGGAAACAGGTACAACCACTACCAGTGGGTTCAAAGGAAGAATCAAGTCACTCCTATTAGACTGTGAAGAGGAGTCTATCCACCACCTCCCCATCCAGAAAGAGTCAGGAACAGGAGCCCAGAAGGAAGACAGTGGGAGCCAGTCTGGAATCAGGCCTTGAAGATCCTCCTCCTCTGCTCCGGGACTGGGGGTGCGCCCACGTGGCAGAGGTGAGTAATAACCAGGACTATATGACAAAGCCCCCATAGCTCCTGGGGATTTTCTGTCCCCCTCTACCTGCACTGTCTCATTCATGCAGTTCAGGGCTTGGTGACAACACCACACTCGTCAGAATACACAAAAACAGTCTTGCTAATGGGACAACAGATCCCTTAAGGACAGTATGGAGACGACTTCCTCCCTTTCCTTCCTATGACGCTTGATATAGGGATGCTGGGCCATGCTTTCTGCAGCACCTTCCACTTTGAGGGACTCATCTCAACAAGCTGACGGGAGTTGGAGTAGCCATCAAGAGTTCCATGATGCCAGTCTCCACGCTGTGTAACTGGGGCTACATCACTTCTCTATCACCTTAATCTGCACAAGGGGTCAGTCCTTTCAAGTTTTTTCCTACGCTGACATTCTATGACTGACACACTCTGTGCCATCAGGGACAAACTTTGGGGACCCGATCTTCTTACTTTCCCTCTTCTATGTGCTGTTTCCTGTTTCTGGTGCCCATATGTCATGCCTGGCAGTGACATTCATGAGTACTACCTACCCTGCCCCAGGCAAGAACTAGGGAGGGAAGGTGAAGATATGAAGAGGAGGCAGTGGGGTCCTGAGTAGGGGTAGAGTGTGAGGGGCAGGGTACAGGGACTCTGCTCTGAAGGACTTTGCAGCCTGGCTTCATGTGGCCCAGACATGTGTGTAAGTGTGTGAGTAGTGCATGCACACACATAAACACACTAGTCATTTAGCTTCATTTTCAACCCAAATGCTAACTCCCATTAATGACTTTTTCAACAGTTCTTTCCCCGCTGCTACCTAATTAGTTTCCTAACCAATTACTCCAAGCTGTTTACTTTCCTAATACCTGAAGTCATTTTTCTCACAGCAGGGAGGGAGCTGTCCAGGCCATTATCACAATGCTCTCACCCTGAAGGCCACCATCACAGCTGCCAGAGAGAAGTCCCTCCACAGCTCTGAAGACCCCCAACAAGAGTGTCGGTCACAGCCTATCCTCAGCTGCTAGGCTGGCACAGAGCAAGGGCAACAGAATCCCTCCATTAACTCCACAGAACCGGTGCTCCAACCTCCCCATCACCCCTCCTGTCACTAAAGAGCTGTGCACACTCAAAGGGCTGGACACATGGCACCAAGTGGAAAACAGGATGTAACAGCACCATCAGCCTACTTGTTAATAAATGTGGATGCCTAGAGGTCTCCCCACTCAGCAGCTGCAAGCACACAGGGGCACAGAGAGAGAAGAACATGGGTATCTCATTGTGACTCATGGGCACTAAACACAGGCAGGCAGCTAATTACTATTTTGCTGTCTTTGATTCACCATTAACATAACTAGAGGAAAGGTAAGTGTACTGGATGGTCCCATAAGACACAAATCCACTCGCTGGACCATCCCACCGTCATCAAGTCCTCTCTGTGTGACCTGAGAATCAAAGAAGGCGGATCCTCAGAGGAAGGCCTTCAAATGTTGACAACATAGACTCAAGCACGAGAGTCAAGGACACTGGCAGACCAAGTGACTCACCACCCAGTCAACCAGTATTCACTGAGCTTCTCCCCATCTGAACACATTCTGTGTCCTGCACCAGCATAACCGGCGTCGCGCCCACGCGGGCACACACCAGCATATTCTGTGTCCCACCCACGCGGGCACACACCAGTATATTCTGTGTCCCGCCCACGCAGGCACACATCAGCATATTCTGTGTCCCATCCACGCAGGCACACACCAGCATAACCAGCGTCCCGCCCACGCGGGCACACACCAGCAGTCTGCATCTCATCTATGCAGACACACATCAGGACATTCAGTATCCCGTCTATGCAGGTACACACCAGGCCCTGCCTCGAGGTGCTCACTGTCCTTAGAGGGAGGCCCACAAAGGAGTAAGTGTCCTGGGGGTAAGGGACAGAGGAAAGAGAATCACATCTGAGCTGGGTCTTCTCTCGATCCCTGAGAATAATTCAGGGTTGCCTGCACAGCCTTCTACACCACCTGCCAGGTATTTCTTTGTTCCCTTCCACCTGACCCTCCTTACCCATTCATCCCTGAATGTGCTTCTCCAGTTTCTTCCTTTACAAGGTGTAGGCCATCCGTGTGAAAGATCCCAGCACCGTAAATGTAGATGTCTGCACAGCCCCATACTCAGCCCTTCCCGCCCCACCCACTCCATGCCCAAAGGGCAACCCACAGGCCATAGACTGGGACTGCAATCAGGGAACCTGGCTACACTTACTGGTGGAGCCTCCATGGCCAGTCTCTGACACCCTGCACTGTGTCTCCCCACCCATAAAACGAAGGTCCAGACCGGGGTCATTTCTAGAAACCCCTCTGCTCTAAATCCCAGAAGTCTGCTCTTCTTTGTTCAAGCAGCCCCATTAACTACTGGTGGCTTCCAGCCCCGCTGCTGCATATATAGACAATGTCACTATGACCAGGATGCAGAGTTATAAATGACAGGAAAAGCTACCAGAGGTAGAAGGCTGCACTTTCCAATAGGTACCAGGCTCAACCGTCTTAAATAGCCTGTCCCCAAGCTCCTCCCCAAGTGACATTAAATGAGGGGAACTTGTCAGCTCCCAGCTTTCAGAGAACATCTGCACTGAAGGTCCCAGAAAGACTCCCAGAAAATGTCCCTGCATCTGTAAGGGACACGACGAATGGGGTCTCATGCATCACAGTGAATAAAAGTTAGGGGAAAAAGGCATGTGGAACTTGTAAGCTTCACTGCTGACCTCTGACCTTTTGACAAGGGAAGAGCTCCCAGTTGTTCTTGGGTTCATATCTGTGCCACACCTTGCTCGCTTTAACATTTCAAAATGACTTAAAGTTGGCTTAAAGCTGTCCTAAGGCAAGTAGCCTGCAAGAAGCACAGAGACTGAACGCAGGGCACCACTCCCAGCACCCACCCCCCATGGTGTCATTCTCTTCCTGCTGCCAGGAGATGCCTAGTAGCCACCTTCAGCCAAGGAAGCCCTTGATACATAATTAGGCTGACCAAATGTACCATTTTAAACAGGACAGCAAACAATGGTCCTGTCCCATTTCAAACAGTACATGTGGCCAGCCTAGTCCCACTGGGCTACATTCAAGGTGTCAGTAGGCGGGCCAGCGTATGTGCCATTTTAAACTGGACAGTACCACTGTTTCCTGTCCCATTTAAAACAGGACGTCTGGCCACCTGTACGTAAAATATCCTTACAGATTACATTTTATCTTCAACATGATTAAGAGTCATTAACCAATTAATTGTTACAACATCTCTCCTAAAGAAATGAAAACTATTTTTTGTCATGGTTGAGGAAATTGGAATAAGGGACTCAGATCTAAGGCCCCCATGTCCAGAGAACTAAAGCAGGCAGGGGTACAAGCATGCTGGCCTCACCTTCCAAACACTCTGGCTGATCCAAGACTTCTGTGCCACCCCTGACAGCCAGCATTGGAGCCCAGGCCCCAAGTAGCTGGTGGAGCCCTGCCCACCTCCCGGCTACTCTCCACATTTTTCCTCACAAACATCAGCTCTGCACTGGCCTCAGTTTATCTAAAAAAATGGCTGTTCACATATTGGCCAACACTGGGAAAGCACTTACTACTATTGCAACATGTTCAAAAAGCCAAGTTCATTGTTTTGGAAAAACAAATTACTAAAATGGTCAACACAAGAAGAAGGGCCTTGCCCACATAGGCACATGGATGAATGCAGTGGGAGGACCGCCGTCCTGTCCAGGCGCATGCCTTCTGGAGACTGGAGAGGTTGGGGAAGGAGAGGTGGGGTACTTCACAGCTCCAACCAGAGCAGTCCCAGAAAGCACTGGTTCTAAAACTTGTATTATGGGCTCTGTGCAGAACTCCCACTGACAATGAAGTCTCCTGACCTGCGCACAACAGCACCTGGAGACCATGGGGGGCCTTGGGCATCACCACCTCTTTACAGCCCCCGCCTTGCTCACTGGGCCAGTGTAAGGATGAAAACACTCCTGTGATCAGTTATTCTTTAAAACCACAGCAAGCACAGGGTGGGGACAATCAGCAGGGTGGAGGAGGGACAGGAGGAGGCCCCAGCCCATCGTAGGCACAGCACCATCCCAGGTTCCTCTGGAGGGAAAACAGGCCAGGAAGACCATCCTGCTCCAGGCCACTCAGCCAGAGAAACAGAAACGAGATTCAACCAACATTTACTAGACTTCCTCCAATCCTCAGACTCATGGCAACTGAGGCAGCAGCAGGCATCCCCTGGAGACCGAATACATGTGGGGGAGAAAGGAGAGGCAGAAGCAAGGCTAACACATGACAAACTTAAAAGTAAGTCTGAAAACATGAGACTCATCTGTAATAAGTCGTCTCTGGTTCTCCATTCCCCCTATCCTTGGAACGCAAAGGTTCCCTGTGTGTGAGGACACTTCTTTGCCTCTCAGACAGTCATAGAGACTAACTCTGTTGTTCTGATTCTAGACGTCCCTGAATTCATGTTCATAGACCTGGACTGCAGCTCTGAAGTTACGTGAGGTCAACAAGCTCAAAGACACAAGGGGAATGTCTACAGGCAAACCTGAGGGGCAGGCAGGAGGCTGAGTGCCCAGCCTGGCCCTCAGCCAGTGCCATCCCTCTGGCAGGTGAGATGCACCATCACTAGACAGTGAAGGACAGGAGCACTGGGGAAAAGACACCATCATTCTCCGGGAAAGCGTCTCGCTCATTTACAAACTGCAGTTCTGTCACTTATGATCTCTCTGGGCCTCAGCTTCTTCATCTATGAAATGTACATAACAATATTGAGGACCACACTGAAGACTGCCTAAAGAGCCAATACAGAGCCCTGGGCCAAGCGTGCCACTCTGTCCTAATCTCCACAAGTAGGAGGGAAGCCAAAACCCCCTTTCCTCCCAGAAAACATCCCTAATCCTATGTCACACACTACCCTGAACAGCATGCGCATCATGGTTCTGCTTCAGTATTTAATTTTGGCATGTTCACCTGGATCCCAAGGGCTGTGAGCTTTCCCATGAGAGGGACCTTCTTTGGGCCAAGTGTCCTTTCCCTGCAGCTGTCTGCTATGGACACAACACCCGCCATGGTTACCAGTGAATCACACACATCAACCTGTCTAGGAAAGCATCAAGTGGAAGGAAACAAAGCAGAGCTTAAAGCAGATGTTCTCACATGTCAGCTTCCTAAAAACCACAGGGAGTGGTTGGAGGGTGGCTTTCTGGGCCTTGCTGTAGGAGATTCACATGCAGGGGAAGGTCTGCAAAACGATGTGATGGAGGATAGAGGGCTGGCTATAGATGAGCAAGGGAACCTAGAACACAGGCCCTAAAAGCAGTAGTCATGAGGTCCCTCCTCAATGCCCCCCTTCAGGACTCTGTCCTACAAGAAGCAAACCATAAAGCAGCCAGAAACCTAACCTGCTAGTAGCACTCAACGGACTCTGAAGAGCGTTCAGACCAAGTTCACAGCTTTACATGTGAGCACAGACATCCCAGAGTAACTTCTCTGGCTGGACCTTCACATCCTATGGAACTGAAAAAACACCCAGCTCCCCCATCCCCCAAAAGCACATACCCAACAGCTAAAAGTGTTCTCCCTGTTATGTCTAGGGATTTGAACTGAGCTAAATTCCTTGGCAGCACAGCCTCCACAGAGTCACGCAGCTCTGGTCTGTTCTGAGTCTCAAGAACTCTTAAGGCAGAGGAGGGAGAGAAGCCTCACACAGCAAAAGGTAGCCTCCATACCACACACCTGCCACGGAAACGTGGGCACCATCTCACCATGGTTTCCAAGTGGCAGAGACCCACTGTCAGTTTCTTTCAGCAGACAGGGTCCAAGAGCATTAGACCCACCAGTTGTTTTTGTTTTGTTTTGTTTTGTTTTTTTTTTAAGTCAAAATCATAGTGATAGAAAGCAGAATGGAGTTGCCAGGGGCTGGGGGAAGAGGGGCTGAGGAGTTAGTGTCATGGGGACAATGTTTCAGTTCTGCAAGAGGAAAAGCGTTCTGTAGATGGATGGGGGTGATGTTTCCACAACAACGTCAATGTGCTTAATGTCACAGAACTGTACTCTTAAAAATAATTTAAATGGTAAACTTTGTTACATACATATTATCATAATTAAAAACAAAACAAATAAATAAACCTTAGACCACTGTTTTTGCCTGGCTTCCAGAAGGGAAAAGGAAAAAACATAAAAACAGAGCCCGAAAGCTTTACGGCCAGTGCGCTCCACCAAAAACTCGGGGGTCCTGTTTCCACTTCGGGAAAACCTTCCAAAGGGGCCTTTGGGCTTTAATGACACCAGCACTTTAGCCGTACGTCGGTTCCCAAAAGCTCAAGGAAGTGGCAGGACTTGGTACAGTAATGGGCAGATTACTGGGGGAGGGGGGGTGAACAAAAGTAGAGGCAAGAGGTAGCAGTTTGGGTTTCTAGATGCTTCCCTCCATTCACTGCTGAAAAACCTGAGGCTTGGCCAAGCTGCTCAGGCCCCCACTTGCCTGTGAGGCCACCCTGAGCCCACTTCACCTCAGCTTGCATTTGGGAAATTTCTTTCCCTTTTTTGGGAAATTTGCCTCTCCTCCACACCCACCAGCTACAGGGTATGTGGGTGTATCGAGAAAAATATTTCCCAAAAAAGGAGAAGTGATTCCCAGAGGTTAGTCCTATCCCAGAGCCGCCTGGAAGAGAAAGGCAGCAGCCAGTCCCCAGAGGCAGACACGGCCCAAAAGCCCAGACCCAGCACAAGTCCCCAAGTAGAAAAGGCCTCTCCACATAACCCTGAGGCAGGCACTGATCAGGGACCCCCAACTCCTGGGCTCCTGAAACCCCCACAGCTGCTGCCAGCACTAGAAGCCCAGATAGCTCCCCCCAGTTAGGTCTCCCTCTGGAGAGCGTTCTCCCTTCTGCTGAGGAACCATTAGAGCAGTACCCAGCAACACACCTACCTCATCCCTTCCCAGATGTGCTTGAGTTCCTACCTTCTCAAGATGAAAGCAGGAATTCTCCAACAATGCATTTACGAAGTTGGTTAGTTCAACTCAACAAATATTCACTAGGTCTGTGCCATCCAAGCCCAGACCAGACAATGCAGAAGGATACCCAGAATTATCAGGGGGCCCAACAAAGGAAAAAAAGTCATTATCTTGTAGATAAAATAATATTTAAATAAATTAAATAGTAATACTGTATAAAAATAACAATTTGAAAGAGATTGTGACTAAGTATTAAGGGAACAGCTCAGCCATAAAATGCTACAATTTGCTACATGCAGGAGATTAGCTAGGGAGGCCGGGGTGGGGATGGGGGAGTGCTGAAGCTAAACCTGGCAGCAGTGGTAGGGCCAGTAGTGGCTGCTGCTGCTCAGAGCCACTGCTCCTGGACACCAGCACCAAGTTGTGGCCGTTAGATAGGCACGATGGTCTGAGCACTGCATGGAAAGTGGCACCTACATGGTGCCTGGGTAAAAGCCACCCATAAGCAGTTCTATCCCTGTGGTCATCTGATGTACATGGATATTTCACAGAAACCCCTCTTCCTACCTGCCTGTCACTTACCACACCAGCCAGCAGGCTAACTCTGCCCTACCACCACCCGCCCTCCCAGGAAATCTGATGACTGGGTCATCTTTTAAGAACAGGGGTGGTAGCGACTCAAATTTTAATGTTTAAAAAATTTTAAACTGTAAATAAGTCACTGGCCAGGTCCCACAGGGTTTCTCCATCTGGCAATGCTGACATTTGGGGCCGATCATTCTCTAATGGATGCTGCCTTGTGCACACAGCATATCTAGCAGCACCCCTGGTCTCCACCCACTAGGTGCCAGCAGCAACTCCTCCACCCCACACAGCCGTGAGATTCGAAGATGATCCCAGATACTGCCAGGCTTTGGAGGCACCATTCCCCAGGTAAGGACTGCAGCTCTAGATACCAAAGAGAAAACTTCTAGCATGGCTAGAATCCAATTCACATGCAAGTCTGCCTGAGAAGTTCTACTCCGGGTCTCAGGACACTGATGGCCCAAATAAGGCAGGAACCTAGGCTTCAGGAAAACTGACGCGAGGGCTGGAGCTCCAGGATTCTGGGCTGCGATCATCTGGTGAGTGGCCATGAAGAACAGGGCCTGATGCAAAGCACTGGGGAGCAGGAGTCCACCTACATGCCCTCTAGCAATGGCCGCTGGTGTTGATCACTGGGCACATGGCACCTGATTACCCCCTTCACCCAGCCTCTTTCAAGTGCAATCCAGAAGCTTCCTTGCAACTTTCCCCACAGGACTGTCCGAATACATAAGGGAAAACCCTAACACATATGAAATACTGCTTTAGAGGTATTTAAAAGCAACTACCACTGACTTTTTTCACTCACAGAAAGAATGCCATGCTATTCCCTAGAGGTGCAGTGCATGTATACTGCTCAGGTTGGGTAGCTTAATACTGACTGGCTCACAGGGTCAGTTTCTTTAGCTCCAAGGTCATCTGCCAGAAAGTGGTCATCCCACCCACAATATTCTCTCTGCAATCCAAGGTTTCCTGGGACGTCTTTCTTTCCCACGTTGCTGGCACAGTCCCACCTCTGCCCTAGCAGCACATGAAATAATACCCAACCAGCTTCCAGGTTGCTGGGAGACCAAAACGTACTGGAAGGTGTCTATCCTCATGGCTCAACAGCCTCAATTATTTAGCAGTGGTTCTTGGGATCTAGCATGTACTCTGTGTTTGTGGCGACCCAGAGGCGTCCCCAGTAGCCACCCGCTTTGTGCTTGTGCAACTGAGCTGAAGGGAATACTGAATTGTGCTGGACTCCAGTTAGACCTAAAGAAAGATTTCCTGACCAGCATAATCGGTCTCCAAGGAAAGTCCAGGGAATTCTGTTTTTCAGGATGGTTCACTGCCCAGCCCACCCTGAATGTTAATACTATTGTGAGTCTTTGTGGGATTTGAGAACAGATCAGCAGGCCCAGGGAGGACAAAGTAAACCTTGAGGCTCGTAGAAGTCCACCGCCCATCCTAGGGCCACTGCTTGCACAACAGCCAAGTCTAGAGAACACACCTGGGCAGCGCTGGGCCTACCTCCAGGCCTGCTTCCTTTGCTCCAAGGAAACAAGTATCCAGTGAATCAGTACCCTTGCTCCCACCTCTAAAGAGTTCCACCACCCCACTGATACCTCTAATCCAGTTACCTCAAACTACACTGGACCACAGATGTTTGCTTGGCCAAAACCCTCACTGGCCCATCCACACTGCACAAATATGCTCACAGAAAAAATAAGAAGGAAGAAAATATATTTCAACAAGGAACCAATGAAGTGATAGTCAATACAGAACAAGATGTCATACCTATTAATTCCATGCCTAGATATCATACCCATTATTAGTTCATCCCAGAAACTAAACAGAGAAAGCACTGCAACACAAAGATTAGGACCCACGTATGAAAACAAACACACTTACAGCTTAGTCACTCATGAACTGTAACAATCACCCTAAAATTCCCATGTCCACAGTCAGCAAGGTCCTTGGAGAGGACATTCATCTCTGCTCACATTTCAGAACATGAGCTCCCCCTGTAGCAGAGGTGAATGCTGGGTGAGATGGGGCCAACCTATGTGACAGTGTGACCAGGTGTTCTAGGATAGTCCCAATTCAAAAATGCTGCCCAAATGAACACACACGCACTCCTATACATGCAACAGGAACAGGAAAAGATGCTCAAATCTTTCACCTTCGACCCTTCATAAAGCTGAATTCAGCTATGTGTTCATTAGGAGATAGATACCAATCTCCTTTAGATAAATCATCAGGAGACAAAATGGGTGGAAAAAGAAAAGCCAGAACATTCTACCTGGGTGGTTGTCAGGTTTGCCCCTGGACCAAGAAAATGCATCCAGCTCAGGAAATTAAATGGTAGCAGGGCAGGAGGGGCCTGTATGGCCTGGCTCAGTGACCAGAGGAACAATGACCCCATGACCAGGAAGCCTCTGGAGACCAATGGGATGAGCAAGGCCCAGTAGAACGATGGCACAGAGGGGCAGTCCCAGGGCAATGGTACACAAATGTGTCTGCTCAAACCCCGCATGTGGGCCCAGGGACACTCCCCATCTGCCCCACAGGCCACAGCCTATCCCCTTCTAACGAGAAGCACTCCTGTTAGCCTTGGACAGAAGTGACTTCGTCTTTCACAGCTTACTCTTACCCATGACCATGGAAGACTCCTCAAACCAAAGCTCTGAGTTGTGAGGGTCATCTCTACCAGTTGCCACAAGTTCTTCAAACTTCCAGACTCCAAAATGGAAGCCCAGGTGGAGAGCACACAGCTGCTGTGCTCACAAACATGCAAATGTAGCCACTGTGAAGGGACGTGGGAAAGGCTGGAGACAGTGAGGATGGGGACACTCACCATCTCATCCAGGGCGTAGCGCAGGAGGCCGTGCTCGTAGAGGATGAAGAATCGCCGCTGCCATTTCTGCAAAGGAGCACAGGGTGGGTGTTCAGAGGGGTCTGATCCCAATCTCCACTTGCTGAATCCCTTGTCTGACAAACCTGCAGCTAAAGGACGCTGGCTCCACAGGTTCTGTTTCTGGGGCAGATGGCAGGAAAAGAGGGACCCACGGCTGTAAGAACAGTGATATGTTACCCAGGGTTGGGTTTCTGTGACCTCTGAGGCTTCTCCTCTACTGCTAGTCTTCGCAGGATTTCAGAACAGGACAGCAGGCCCAAGGAGGACAAAGTAAAACAAACCCTCAGTGTGCTTGCACATGAGTTACTAAGATTTAGCAATACGGCTGGTTTGTTTTACCAGTCAGCCCCTCTAGAGCAGAGATATCTCAGTCACTTTTTTGTACTCTTCCTGCACCCAGCACAGAGCTTATCACATATGTGTCCATATTTATTTCATGTACTTTCTGACATGATATGGATAACCTGAGAATGCTAACTACTGATCCCCACTTCGGAAGAAATCCAGGAAATGGCTATCATAGGTTGTTCTGATGACCAACAGGGAGTGGGAGACAGGGAAAAGGACAGCCAGGCTCTAGTATTCACTGAAGAGATGTCAGATAAGAAAAATCAAAACTGAAGAGGAGCAAGAGCAGTGGGAACAATTCTGATGTCCAGCGAGTATCCAACAGGCAGGGCCCTCTCTCTACTCTTCTCCACAAGCCAGGCACTAGATACAACAGTGGCCTAAATGCCTTGAGAGTGGAATAAGAAGGACCATGAGGGTATGTGCCTTCCTCACGAGGACCTATCTTTAACATTTCAAAAGCCCAACAACACCCCTACTTTTACTGGCAATTAGGCCACAAGAACTAACTAAACCATCATGTTTCTGCTTCAGGCCAGATGATATCATTTCTAATAATGACTTTCCCATTAGAAGCCAGGACTGGCAGTGCTGTATGACCTAAATATAAATGGAAAGGGTAACTGCTCCCTGATGCTGTTGGCGCTGGAGAACAGCTCTCCTCCTGCCTGGGCGGCAGGAGCAGGACACTCAAGTCTTTTTACAAAGAAGACTGGCTCCATGCTGGGTGTCCAGGGAGACACTCTCCCTGAGAAATATTTCCAAGGCTCCCACTTGTAGTCCTTAGAGAAAAAACCCATTCTAGAAGGACTCCCCAAGAATCAGACACAATGCGGGGTCTGTGGGACACCATGACCCCACCCCAGAGTGTAACAACCAGGCTGCAGGCAGCAGAAACCCAGAGGTAGGTCAGAGGCTCTCCAGGAAGCAGGGCACAAGAAGGGAACAGAGCAGAAACAGTTTACGGGGTACAGGAAGGAGCACTTGAAAACAAGTGTGTGGGAAAGGAAGGATAGGGCTTTAATTGGAGTCGAATCTGAGGGACTCCTGGTAGAGAAGAGACCCCTGGTCAGGGACACGGCTGGTCTGACCACCTTGCTGCTGCAGCAGTCTGTGCAGAGGGACCCACCTAGGCTGGGGTGCCCGGGGAAACGTGTCAAAAGCAAAGCTGGCCCTCAAGGCCTCATCCCTCACTAGCACCTATCTACTTAGCCCCTCGCTGGGGAGGGAGGGAGGAAGGAGAGTAAAAATTAAGGAAAGAGGGAGGGGGAGCTATGGAGGTAGGGCCTTGGCACGGAATACACTGGAGCCTAATTAGCACAATGCAAACATTTGTTGGACCGCCCTTTTGCCTCTTCCATTGAACTGTTTCTACAGCCAAGGTGACCCATGAAAGAGGCAGCACATGTGAGAGTTACTCATTTTTAAGGGATCACTAGGTTGAACTATGAGTAACTGAGACTTCCAGTGGGACCTAAAGGTTTGCCCAATGGGGAAATCTACCGTCCCAGGACCCACTGCCAACTCCCCACCTCTGTCTTCCACTCTGTCCATCTGCCCTTAGATGGGCCCCTTGTGGGTCCTTCCCACCCCATGAGTCTCTGATTCCCTTACCCGAGACCGATGCACTGGGTTGTCAAAGTCAGTCCCATCTGGAGCCAGGAGCAGCCAGCCACCATAAATAGGCTTTGCCTAAAGGAGAAAAGGGCAGGTCATCAGTGGTCTTGGACCAGAGAAAACAGGTTCAATAGTCAAGTTAATGACAAGCATTTGCTGGAAACAGAAGTCACCTGTGCTAAGCACACTCTACACATCTCATTCCGAAGCCACAGGCTGAGCCTCCAAGAAAGGTGTTCGAGGGCAAAAGGCTCACTTGGAGGTGTGTGGTATCTGGTGTGGAGAGTGGGAGACAAAACCCCGTGGGAATCCAAGAAACTGGGGAATACAGGAACTCCGAAGAAACAGAGGTCTCCCTCAAATTCCTGCTCAAGCCACCAAGATCAGGAAGAAATGGCATTTTATTCAATAATCACATGGGTGCCACTGCGTGCCAGGTACTAGGTGATCACGTGAACAACACAGTCAAGAGCCTTCCTCCTGATGGCACAGATCAGGGTCTGGGAGATGAGACACTGCTTTCGTGATCACAGCAGCACTGGCTGAAGAAACACCACATTACTGACTATGTAACCTTGGGATGAAAATGCTTCGAGTCTCCATTCTCCCATTTGAAACATGGGAGTGGATATTAATTATATTAATATCTACACCTCACGACACTTACGTGAGAACTGATGAGATAACGCAAGTAATGCATAGCGCAGGAACGTAAAACAGTGCAGCCACTGGAAGACAGTCTGGCAGGTCCATAAAGGTTAAACATAGAATCCATACAACCCAGAAATCCACTCCCAGGTTCATACACCAAAGAACACTGAAAGCAGATGCTCAAATAAAAACTCGTGCATGAATGCTCATAGCAGCACTACTCATCATCACCTAAAGGTACAAACAAGCCAACATCCATCAGCAGAGGAATGGACAAAGTGTGGTGCATCCACACAATGCACTATTTACACAGTGATAAAAAGGCCTGAAGCACTGACGTGCTACAATGTGGATGAACCTGAAGATACTGTGCTGAGAAAAGACAGACGCAAAAGACCACACACTGTATGATCCCACTTATGTGAAATGTGCAGAACAGCTACGTCCACAGAGACAGAAAGCAGAACAGTGGTGCCAGGACGTGGAGGACACAAGACTGGGGAGTGACTGCTAACAGGCACAAGGTTCCTGCATGGGATTATACAAATCTTCTGGAATTAGAGTGGAGAAGGTGGTATGACCTTGTGAATATGCTAAAAACAACTTAATGGTATACTTTTATCAGGTGAATTTTATGGTGTGTGAATTATATCTCAAAAACATTACATGAGAAAAAAAAATACGGAGCAGTATTTGGCCTTAATAAATGTTATTGTAAGTGCTAAATAGACGTTATCTAACATCTTGTCACCTGAGAAACTGGCAGTGGGAGCTCGACATGAGCTAAAAGATCTAGACAGACACTCTGGCTCTGCCTCCCTTCTTAGCCACACCGAGCTCATGAGAGGGGTTGGAAAAGGCACAACCAGACCACTACCCTTTGGAGGGCAGTAACACAAATTAAAATCTAGCCCTCCATCTGCTGTTTACACACAGGACTGACCTCTGAGGAAGCCTTAGGGATCCTCCTAACATGCTTTTTATCTAACACGCTCCAAACTAGGAGGCCCTATCAAGCCAACTCATTTTATAGCTATGGAATCTGTGACTCAGAGAGGAACAGTGACTTGCCAGAGGTCACACAGCATCCGAGTGAGCCAAGAACACTCTTTCCTTGGCTTCCGCAGGGTCCTTAAGGCCCCCGGGGGAAGTACTGGCTTTTCCCTGTGCATGTGAACAGAGAAGGTGAGAGGAGCTTTAGTCAAGGAGTCTGGAGAAGGCTGAAGGAAGAAGGGAGAGATGCTTCGATAAAACATGGGACTGGGTGCTGGCAGGGAACCAGGGGTTAGAGGGCCACAGCCAAGGAGGGTCATGACCTGGGGAGGCAGAGAGTAGAGGTCAGTTTTCTCAGCCAACACCAGCAGCGGCACCCAGCTATTCCCCAGGCAGGTGAGCACAATTGCCCACCCACTCCTCCACCACTCAGGGATGTACACGCTTGGAAGACCCTGTAGGAAGCCTGCACACAGGATGGCGAGATCGGTGTTGAGGCCGCTATTCTGGGCTAGATGAATGCCCACATCATTCCCCAGCCAACCTGTGAAATCAGAAAGTTAGACTATGGTCACATTTCCTCATTTCTGTCTAGCTTTGATTGCACACCACCCTCCTAGTCATGGGCTGCAAGACTTTGAGGTTACTTGACACTGTCAGCTATATCTACCTGACCGTTCCCTAAAAGGGGCAGTGGGAGACCTCAGAACAATGTCCCGGGCTCACCCCAGCCCATCGGTGTCACTATTCATTCACTCGACAAACGTCTACTCGGGCCTACTGTGTGCACGGTCTATGTGCTGTACACCAGAAGCCTGCCAGAAGCCTTGACCATGACTTCTTCTATAGATCACTCTTGCAGGGGTGCAGGTTGTCCTAAAAGGTGGGAAAGCCCAGCCAACAGAGGGCACAGGGCAGAAACAAGTGCTCTGGGAGGAGGCCCCGGCTGCGAAGCAGGTAACATTCCATCAGGAGCATTTCCCAAGGCAAATCCACAGTGACAGAAGATGTAACTGCTTGCCTAGGGTCAGAGAATGGAAGGATTGGGGGACGACAGCTAAGGGGTGCAGGGTTTATTTTGGGGATAATAAAAATGTTCTAAAACTGTGGTGATGGATGCACACCTCTGGAAATATAATGAAAATCCTAAGATTGTGCATTTTAAATGGGTCAATTGTACGGTATGTGAATGTTACGTTAACAAAGCTGTTAAAAAATCACTTACAAAGGCCTGTGTCAGAGAGTGGGAAGCAGAGATAAATCAGAAACTGCTCCTAGCTTCCTGGGTTCCCAGTTCAAAGGAAATGTAAATTAATGAATCCTTCCCTCACACCTAAGGATGCCATATCTGGGTGGGTGGGTGGGAGGTCACTAAGTAAGTGTTCAAGTGACTGCTCCCCCAGTCAGATTTGGGAAAATTCATTCATAGAGACAGGGACAAAGGTGTCAAAGGGCAATGACCCAGCCCAGTGGTTTGCAGGAAGGAAGGTGGAATGTGCCAACAGAGTCCAGAGGGGAGGCAAGAGGCAGGAGGCACACATCTGACAGAGTAGGGGCAGAGCAAGAAGCACCTAAAGGGCTGACTTGTGCCTACAGTGGATGACAATGAGAACCTCCAGGTGTCTGCTATGCCATTCCAGGGTCGCTAGGAGATAGCAAGGTACCTGCTGCTCCACAATGCCATCCACATGTGTAAATGTGGGAGCAGAAACAGCCATGAAGGAATGAGGATCCCCGACACAGACACAGACACAGGAGGGTATCTTGGGGTGGGGAGGACCCTGGCACAGAGCAGCTAAAGCAAAGGCATGTGAGCAGGAACGATACATTGTGGGGCAGCTTCTAACAGAGCACAGCAGCTCACGCTGTTCCCTCCTTAGGGCTCCCCAGTGCCTCTTACTGAGAACACCCAGGCTCTGCAACCCAGTTCACTCCCTTCTCAGAGCTTCTTCCTCCTAGGACAACATGTGGTCCTCACCTGGCCACCCAGCTGAGGAGATGCTACAGCTTCCCCCACAATTTCTGACTGTCTCAAAATGCCACAGCAGACTTAGCCGTGTTTAAGTTCAGATGTGCCCAGCAGAGATGCTATCTCCACAGGACCAGAGGCCCCCAAGGGGTCTTGTAAGGCAGTAGGCTCCCTCCCAAGTCTCACCTGCTTTCCTGGGGGGGCCTCTGGCAGGCCTGAAGGCATTCTCTTCCTGAGAACCGATAATAACTTGAAAGGCAGACTTTGAGACAGACAACCCCAGAAAGCCAGCATAGGAGAGCACGCTCTAGAAACCCTTAGTGGCATGCTAGTTTTGTCCTTGTTTTCTGGCTGGGTTTGTTTTTTTCTTTTCTGGTAGGGAGGGTATGCAGGAGAAGTAGGCAACTCTTGTAGACATTAAGGACCCAGGCTGGGCTATGAGGACCTAAAGGATGGGGCTGAGTCCTGTTTCCAGTAGTCTACCCTGCAGAAAGCACACTGGTCTAAACCCCATAACAGTTACCACATGAAAGCATCCCTTGACCTGCTTCCCTTTCAGTTAAACCCAGACTTCCCTCACAGAACCAATAAAGCAGAGACTGAATTGGCTGGGCTCCTCACCTCAAAGTCCTTCCAAAAATGGTTCCTTGAAACTTCTGCTTCTTGAAAGATGGGAAAGATGTCATTGTCCCTGTTCCTCCTGACTACAAATAAAACCCTGGACACTGTATATAATACTAACCTAGGAAGACTCTGAAAGGTGAATAGAAGAAGGCAGATGGGCTGGGGACCTCAAGACATAAGAAATGACACAGAGGTACATGCCCTGGGTTTTCAGGCAACCTGGAAGTGCCAATGGGCACAAACAAAAAACACCCCCAAATAAAATCCTGCTCTTCTCTAGCCAAAAAGCCAGGAAAGGGCCAACCTGGCAAGACAGAAAACTCTTAGATGATAACTATCCTACTCTACCCAGACCCCACAGGAAAGACGCAACCCCATCACCACCATGCCAGTTAAGGAGCGCCCGAGCACCTCTGCCAGGGAGGTGTGGAGCTGGGACTTTCAGCCTCACCCAGCAGTAACAAGCCTCCCCCCACCCCCGCTCCCCACTGGGGCAGTGTCAGAGGAGGGTATGTGGGCAGCTAAGCTGCCCCTCCCCCCACCCCGCCCCCTCCTCCCCTTAACAAAGACTCTCCTGCCTAAGAGGTCAATAGCAGCCAGGCAGGGAGACTGGACCTTTACCTCCACCTGAGAGTAAAAGGCAGAGCTCCTTGTCCCCTGCTGAGCAGTATCAGAAATAGCTCACTGAAAGAGGGTCGAACACAATCCAGTCACCCAACATCATACAAAAATGTCCAGGTTCCAATAAAAAAAAAAATCCCTGTCATGCCAAGAACCAGGAAAGCTGTAAACTGAATAAACAAAGACATTGAACAGAGGCCAACAACAAGGCAGGCATGTCAGAATTATCTGGTGACAATTTTAAAGCAGCCATAATGAAATAGTTCAACAGAAATTATGAACGTGCCTGGAATAAATGAAAACACAGACAGCCTCAGCAAAGAAATAGGAGCTGTAAGAACCAAATGGAAATTTTGAAACTGAAAACTACAATGACTAAAATAACAAGCTCAATAGATGGGTTCAAGAGCAGAATGATGGGAACCAAAGGAAGAATCAGTGAACTGGAAGATAAAACAACAGAAACTACCCAGACAACAGACTGAAAAAAATAAATAAGAGACCAATATTCCTCATACATACAGATGCAAAAATCAGCAAAATATTAGCAAAAGGCATTCAGCAATGTATTTCAGGAATTATATACCATGACCAAATGGGGTTTATTCCAGGGATGCAAGACTGGTTTAATCGTTTTTTAAATCAATCAATGTAATCTACCATATTAACAGGCTACAAAAGAAAATTTGTGGTCACATTAATTGATGAAGAAAAAGCATTTGACAAAAATTCAACTCTCATTCACGATTTTAAAAACAAACAAACAAAACCTCAGAAAAACAGAAATAGAAGGGAGCTTCCTAAACTGATAATGAGCATCTACAAAAACCCTAGAGCAAACATTGTACATGACGGTGAATGGTGGAAGACTAAATGTTTCCCACCTAAGATCAGGAACTAGGCAATAATGTGCATGCTCTGAACTCTTATTCGACATGGTGCTAGAATTTCTAGCCAGTGGAATAGGCAAGAAAAGGAAATAGAAGGCTTACACACTGGAAAGAAGAATATTCATAAATGATTGTCTATGCCAAAAATCACAAGGAATCTACAGAAAAAACTTAGAACCAGTGAGTGAGTTCAACAAGGTTGCAGAATATAAGATTGGTATACAAAAATCAACTGTATTTCCATACACTAGCAAAGAATTTGTGGACATCAAAAATTTAAATACAAGACCATTTACAATTGCTTTTTAAAAATTAAATACTTAGGTGCAAACCTAACAAAGCATGTGTAGGATTTCTATGCTGAAAACTACACAATGCTTATGAAAGAAATCCAAGATCTAAATAAATGGAGAGACATACTGTGTTCATAGATGAGAGATTCTAAGATGTTAATTCTTCCCAAATTGGCATACAGGTTTAATGCAAGTACTATCAAAAGCTCAGCAAGACATTTTGTAGATATAGACAAGATTATTCTAAAATGCATATGGAAAGGCAAAAGAACTAGAATCATTTTTAAAAAATTAAAAAAGAAGAATAAAGAAGGAAGAATCCAATTACCTGATTACAAGATTTATTATATATCCACAAAATCAAGACTGTGTGGTATTAATGGAGACTAAACACATTAGATGCATGGACAGAACAGAGAACCCAGAAATAGGCCCATACAAATATGCCCAATTTAAATTTTGACAAAGGTACTAAAGCAACTAAATGGAGGAGAGACAGTCTTTCAACAAATCACCATTGGAGCAACTGGACATACACAAGCAAAAAATAAAGAAATCAACCTCAACCTTATACAAAAATTAAATCAAAATGGAATACAAACTTAAATTAGCAAATTAAGACTTCAATTAAAATGTCTTTGCTTGACAAGAGATCCTCTTATGAGGGCAAAAAAGATAAGCTAGAGTGGGGTAAAATACTTGCAAACCAAATATCTAACAAAGGACTGGTATCTAGAATATATAAAAACCTCTCAAAACTCAATAATCCAATTAGAACCCAGGCAAAAGACAGGAAAAGATATTTCACATCATTAGATGTGAAGAGATGGCAAATAAGCACATAGAAAGATGTTCAACATCATTAGCCATTAAGGAAAAGCAAATTAAAACAACACAAGGTATTACTATACACCTACTCAGAATGGCTTAAATTAAAAGAGAAAGCAAACTGGTGACACCACCAAACCCTGGCAAGGATGTGAAGAAAGTACAGTTGACCCTTGAACAACACAGGTTTGGACTGCATAGATCCACTTATACCAAGATTTTTTTCAGTAAACACCTGTTCTGGTTTTGATCCTCAGATGGGTATCCTTGGATGCAGAGGGCCGACTGTGTGCACTGATCTATGACATTTTATATCGGGGACTGGAGCATCCTTGGACTACAGTATCCATGAGGTAGGGAAGAAGGAGAGGTGTCCTAGAACCAATCCCCAATGGATACGGAAGAACAAATGAGCCTGAGAGGAGTCAAAATTATATGTGGATTTTCAACTGTGTGAGGGGCCAGTGCCCCAAACCTTGAATTGTTCAGGGTCAACTGTATATAACACATACATTGCAAAGAGCAGGGGGAATGAAAATGGTACAGCCAGTCTGGAAATAGTTTGGTGGTTTCTTAAAAAACTAAACATGCAACTACCGTACAATCCAGCAACTGTACTTCTGGGTATTTATTTATTCCAGAAAAATGAAAATGTGCACTCATACAAAAACTGTACACAAATGGTTATAGCAATTTTATCATAATAGCCAAAAACTGGAAGCCATGCGGATGTCCTTCAGTGGGTCAGTGGTTAAACAAACTGGACATGACACTACAGAATTATGTGTCAGCAATAAAAAGGTACAAACTAGGTAACACACAACAATCTGGATGAACCATCAACAAATCAGGAGGAATGAAAGAAGCCAGTCACCAAAGTAACGTGATGTATGATTCCATTCACGTAATACTCTTCAAATGTGGACTTTATAGAAATAGAGAACAGACATACGGCTGCCAGAGGTCAGGAGGCAACAGTTGGGAGGGCAGGAGGCATGGACGTAAGGCTCGTGCCTGATGGAAGCGCCTGCGTCTTGTCTGCATGGCTGTCAGCATCCTGGCTGGGACATGTCCTATAATTTACAGGACGTCACCACTGAGGAAACTGGGTGAAGGCTATATGAATCTCCATGTATTATTTCTTATCTGCACAGGAAGTTACAATTATCTCAAAATAAAAAAGCTTAATTAAAAAAATCAAACTTGTTACTTCCTGAATACTTCCTTCATCCACGGGCAGGGATAACACTGGAAGGTGGACCTGCCACAGCCCAGCTTCACTGCAGGAGCTCCCTGACCTCTCCCGCTGCTTCTCCTGGAGGCCATGTGCATACGCACACGCACACATCCTCTCCTGGGCCTACCTACTTGACCACAGAGAGCTTCTCCTGCTCCTTGCCCCTCATCACCCTTTTCAGACAGATCTGGGTTGCACCAATGAGAGCCCAACTATCTCAACTTAGGCCAAGCAGGCTAAGTAGGTGGGCCACAGGCCAGGGAAGGAGCGGACGTCCTGGTCTGCTTGTCACAGTGTTGTCAAGCTGCCACACTGATGCTTCCCAGAAACATACAGGCTGTGGGATCTGGCCAACCAATCCCAACCAGCTCCAAGGTGTCTAGGGCATCACATGCTCACTCTCAGCTCTATGTGGCCTGTCTATGGCTCATAGGGCAGGGAGGGGAAGACAATAAGGGTTTCCAGCAGGTGGTTAAGCTCACTTTTCCTATCTCCTTGGGTTCTCCTGCCCTCAGAGAGCACATGATGTTGAGACTTGCAGCCAGACATGCATACAACACAGTATTAAAGAAAGGAGACCCAAAACTATGCAGGTAAAAAGGGTAGGCTTCCTATGCCCCTGGTAACACTCCTTCATCCTGAAGTCCCTCTACCATCTGGGGCCCCCTCACCTTCCAAAGCTTACTTCCACATACAAACACCTATGGGATAGGAGGACTCACTGTCCCCTGTGCAGGCCCCCAAGTAACCAACCCAAGGCCAATTGCTTATTGAAATCTTAATGTGGCTATGGCTGCCATTAATCTAGGACGCTCCTGCCTCCCCCTTCACTGAACTGCTGTTACATTTCTGCCTCCCAGGAGAACGAAAGCTATGTCTCAGGCCTCTGCGCTGTGCACAAGCAGTTCTCTCTGAGGAGGGCTCTTCACCCCACCCTACTGGCAGTTCCCTGCTCACCTTCCCAGGTCCCATCTCCCAACCCCAAGCCACCTATGTCTCTTCTCTCTTACAACACCATAAGTCATTGTGGACAGCAATATCACCTATGTCCAGCAACGTGCCCAGTACAAGGCAGAGCTCTGGTGACTAAACAAAAAAGCAAATATGTGAATGAATTAAAGGACACACTTATGAGTCACCAGCACACAGCTGAGGACTGAACCACTCCCTAACTCTTATCCAGGACTGTTGGGAACGACCAGGCACGACCTGGGTGGGCCCTGAACACACCTCTAAATTGCACACACGGAGCCCTTGGGTCCCTAGGAGGTGGTGGTCAGCACCAAACACAGATGGGCCACCAACGCTCTAAAGAGTAAGCCGACAGAATGAACATCACCTTTACTTCTCCCTTCTCTGAGCCCAGCTCACAGTCACACCACCATGGGTACCATGCTGGCAAAGACAAAAAGCAGAAGCACTATGGGAAAGCTGGCATTCCCAGGGAGCAGCAATGTGGCTGCGTACAGCAAGAATAATAATGGTTCCATGCTCCTACCCCAGTAACCCCGTAGCTAGGAACTGAGCCTAAAGAAATAACACCGAGAGAAGCAAAAAGTTCCACTCATGATTTAGGAGGAAGTCAACGTCCAACAAGGAAATTGTTAAATGGATGCTAATTTATCAACTCACTAAAATATTATACAGTCCTGAGTTATAAATAATTCCTGTAGAGTGTGACCCTCAGGATGCCCTCAAGTCAATGCATAGAGCTGGTGACTTCATCCGCCCAGATGACCAGTGCCCTCTGGACGTGTTCAGCAGAATCTCCCCAGGAGCTGCTCTAAAGTGGGAGTCACTCAGGTATCAGAGGTGAAAGAAAACATGACATCACACCATGCCTCCCAAGGGGCTGTCAGCCTAGTGGAGACCAAACGTGTGGCCAAACAACCAGGGCAGATGTGAACTGTGGTCTCTGTAAGATGTGTAAAAAAGGAGAAAGACAGAGACACAACAAGAAAACAGCTATTACGCTGACTGTTGAGATCATTGACAAGTCTTGGGGGTTTTTTGTTTGTTTAATTTTACTGCTTGTGTAAAGTAATGCTGCTATATAGCACCTCATACTCCACCCTCAACCAATGGCCTGACAGCTCTGTGTAGTTACAGACTCTGTCCTATGGCCCAGCACAAGACACTGCCTCTGTGAAATCTCATCATCTACAATAAGAGAAATGCACATAATTCTTCCCATAAAAATTACATCAGGGAGTTCCCTGATGGTGTAGTGGCTTAAGGCTTCGGCGCTGGCACTGTCAGCACTGCGGCCTGGGTTCAATTCCCAGTCAGGGAGCTACCCACATACCAAAAAGCAAAAAAAAAAAAGAAAAAAAAAAAAGAAAAATTACATCAGACACAGACACATACTGGGTCACCATGCCTCAGAATCAGGGACATACAGCCTAGCACCTACATGGAGCTGTGCACACAGCTAGTACTCACAATAAACTGGAAGTGGGGCTTGGGGACTGGCAATGTTCAGGGGAGTGAGCCCCACAGTGGGTGTAGTGAGTGGGGGTCCCAGAACAGTGTGATGGGCAGGACTGCAGAGGGACCCCAGGGCTCCTGACCTGGAGGGCAAGGGCAAAGCATGCAAACCCCACACAGGATGCCTCACACAAGGCTGAACGCCTGAATTCCAAGCAGAGTAATCTCCATGGAAGTTATTCAAGAGGAAAAGTCCCACACAGTCCTAAGAAAGAGCCATACCTGCTCTCCCCAGCTCTGGGGAGAGTCCTGGGGCAAAGCTTCCTCTGGGGGCTGGGGAGTGGCACTGAGGCATGAAACAGGAGGCCAACGACCCTGTACTGAGGGCTCATTAAAGAGCCACAAGCAGAATGTGTGTAAATCATAGCTAATACATCATCTACAGTTTTGAGGTTCATTCCTCGCTCTTTTTCCCAAAAGAATTTCTGTGGAAATGTTTCCACACTCACAGCAAACAGGATATATGTAATATTTTCTACATTTCAATTCCAAAAGAAGAAATGATACCTGGGTAGCAGCTGTCTGGCCATCTTTATAAGCTTGTAAATCACAGATTTCAAGGTCACCTGTCTCTTCTGGGACATTTAGATGTAGTCAGTGAAAGGAAATGTGACGACATGTCAAAGTCCAGTCTCAGGTCATCCCAGCACCTACATGGGGCCATGTACTCCTGCCAAGACCTCACTGTGTCCTGTGACGACCCAGATAGGCAGCAAGAAAACCAGACAGCTCCAAGCCCAGTCACTGTGGAGGAAAGTTTGTCAGTGGAGCTACATGTTCATTTGCCTAACCCACACTAGGAGTCAGCATGCACACTGACCATGACCAGTAGGGTCACGGGCTCCAAGAAACTGGGACTTCTCCTTCAGAACAAATCCTCCAGGGCTAATTAGCACTGGCCATCACTGCAGACCCCTCAAGAAACCACACAAACAAACTTGTCCCCACAATGCCACATGGACCAAACAGTGCTGAAACTCCTAAGACTCATCATCCAGGGGTTCTCAAGCCCTGGAGAATACCATCTATTGGCCATTCCATTCTGGACCCAAACTACATTCCTCAACACAGGCATCATCTGCTAGCATGAGCTTTCAAGGCCTGTCACCTGCCTCCAACGTCAACAGAGAACAATTGGCCAATACCAAGATATTCATACTTGTGCCACAGGCTCTGCAAGTGACAACATAATCAGGCCCCAGGGCCATGTGACTGGGGTGAAAAGCCCAGCCTCCAGAGTGAGAAAGGCCCCTGCTCACCAGCTGGCAGGAAGCATCAGTTACGTGGTCTGGACAACACACACTCAATCTAAGTGGATGTACTGGGAGTCTGTTTAAAACTCCCATCAGTGTCCTCATAGTAACATCTGTCCTGTTCCCACTGTTCTAACATCCATGCTATGAGGACCCAGGTATTTCACCTCACTCTTCAATCTTCACAACAAACCTATGAGGTATGTGCTGTTAACTACCTCCACTGTATATACAAGGACTGAGGTGCACAGAGAGATTAATGACCTAAGACCACAGAGATAGGGTGTGAGCCAAGGCCGCCTGGCCTAATAGTTGGCCCTTAACCACTCAACATACTTCTCCACGTCAGTGAGTCATTCCTGAAGGTGAAGGCTGGCACCATCCTAGCAGGAAGACATTCTCAAGTGGAGTATCCTCCTGGGTGGTCTCATCCTGACCAGCATATCACTCAGAGCCTTCAACTTAACATCACCAGCTGCATTAGCCCCTAATGAGAGAGTCAGCCTATCCTCTGGAGCTTCAAAGACAGGCAATAACTTCTCCTCTCTCCAGCTATGAAAGTTTAAGTCCAAGATGGCATCTTCTTTCAACATAAGGCTGTTTCATCTACACTGAAAATCTGTATTAAGTGAAGCCACCCTCATTCATTAGTTAGATGTCCTGGGTAACCAGCTGCAGGTTCTCCATCAGCACTGGCTGCTTCACCTGCATTTTTATGTTACGGAGACAGCATCTTTCCTTAAACCTAACAAACCACCCTCAGCCAGCTTCTGTGTTGGTTGTTTAGTGCAAGAGGCACAGACTATCAATCCTCAGCTGCCTCTAGTCCCCCACATGGGTGACCCAGTCTTCATCCTAAAACTTCCCAGTCATCTCTGACCCCTTGCTTCTGAGAGCTACAGAGCACAGTGGTGAAGCATGAAAGCAAAGCGACTTCCTTTCCCCAGTCTCAGGCTCCTATGTGCATTAGAAGCATAAAAGCTACCCATTGTTTTCACATAGAGTCACTACCCCATGGTGTGTACCTTACTAGCACGTCACTATCCTTCAGAGAGACCTTGGTGGCAAGAGGTAAGAGAGAGCCAGTCCCCAAGGTGCCAGCTGCCAGAGAAAACAGGCACTTGTCCACAGTGACCCCCTCATCACCCTTTGTCCATACCATGTCTGACATCTCCCTAGGAGGGCTAAGGCCTCAGGTGCCTGTCCAGGTTCTGTACCTGCATTAGATCCATAACACAGGTATCCTCACTGCTGCTTTCTTTTTTTTTTTTTTTCTTTTTGGTATGTGGGTAGCTCCCTGGGTGGGAATCGAACCCAGGCCGCAGCACTGACAGTGCCAGCACCGAAGCCTTAAGCCACTACACCATCAGGGAGCTCCCCTCACTGCTGCTTTCATCAGGCATTTGGGGCTTCTGTGCAAAGAGCCCAACCTGAGCTAACCTAATGGCTCTCAAAATTGCAGCAGTCCTGAAGGCCCTTTTGGGGGTTTGTGAGCCAAAACTATTTTTATTAAAATACTAAGTCATCACTGGCCTTTCTCACTCTCATTCTCTCACTAATAAACAGCAGGGTTTTCCAGAGGCCGCATGACATGATAGTAAACAGACTGAACAGAGACAATATGAATAACCAGCCATTGTGCATATGACAGATGTTACAGAGACTTGCAAAAAGGGTGAAATAAATATGGCTCTTCTCAGAAAAATTTTTTGTGTTTTGGAAATGTTATTTTTCAGACTATAACCATTACTTATGTGAACATGTAACAGGTTTATTTTTAAATAAATTAAAAAATACTTTTTAATTTCTGTTTTGATTTCTAATACAGTAAATATTATGGCTGTAATATACAAAAACAAAAACCCTTTGAGGGCTTCCATAATCAAGAGCAAAAAGTCTGAGACCCACTGACTTAGCCAACCATCCTGCCCACAGTACATGTCCTCTGATCACAGCTAGTCTGTCATGCCCTGCCAGCACCCTGCTCCTTTCAGGGCTAATCACAGCACTGTCCCAAACTGATCACACGTCTCCCCAGGTCCACCTCCAGGTTTCTATTCAGTGCTTTCACCTCGATAGCACTTCCTTAAAAGACCACATCTCATATCAGACTTGCCCCCATAGCTGCATCACAGTCCATCTAGAAATGAAAAGATTCCTCCACACAGCTAGGCAGGGAGACCTTCCTCTCAACACAGCAAACCTCTGCCATGGACAGGAGGGCCCAAGAGGGGTTGAACTCCACTCAGGCAACACCTACTTGTGGGTCCCTCCCCTGGATCCCAACCACTAAGAGAAGCTGAAACACCAGAAACACCAGGGCCTCTCGGGTGTTCCTGAAGATACTGTACGTGCTCTTCTGTATGCATCAAATATTTCATTACATGAAAAGATATTAATGTAAGGGTTAGAGTAAATCAGTGCTTTGCAAACAGTGCAAACAGCCAGGGGTTGTGCTCCAGGGGCCACTGTAGAGCATGTGGTGGGGGCAGGGTGGTGGCAAGGTGGCTTCTGGGGGTACCATTCCCACTCCCAGCCTTCCCATACATGAGGCTCCACATTCTGTCCCAAAGGCACTATGTTCTACAGCTAAAGAAATAAAGTCTGAAAACTGTCACAGAGTTGCAACAGGCCAGCTACTGTCTTATCCCTCTGCCCAGCCCCCAGGTCCCATAGAGGCCTGTATCAGACACCATGGCCCACTCACCAGCAGTTCCTGTGCACCTCACCACTCTGGAGGCCACCAGTGTGTCCCTACACTGTGTGGCCTTCAAGTCCCATGCCTCTCAGCACCCTCCCAACAACATTAAAGCCTCAACTTAGCTCCTACTCGGCAGCTCAGCTGACCGCCAAGTCAGACAAAAAGAGAAGGAGGGAATGAAGCTCAATAGGTAGGCCACCTCTACACATCACCACAGCCCCTCAGCCACTGCCTCAGAGCCACACAGTGTCTGTGACCCTGAAGATGTCCTGGGCCCCAGTTCTCTATCTGGGACTCTCCATACAGGAACCCTAGGCTGTGAGCAGCATCCGGGTTCCACCACCCCTTCTGGTGCCATCTCCATCCTCGTCCTCACACCCCACAGCCTCCAGCACTGATGCCTGGACTGATGTACTGATTCAAACGCAGCACATAACAGAATTCCCACAGGATCCGCAGGCTCACCTAGATCTCTCCACCCAGAACTGACAGCAGGTATTCAAACAAAAATGTGTTCAGAGCACCACTCACAACAGCCAAAAGGTGGAACAGCCCGAATGTCCATCAACAAACAAACGTACCATGCCAATACAGCGGAATATTACTCAACCACAAAAAAAGCAACAAATTTAAACTACCACATGGACGAACTCTGAAAATATGCTGTGTAAGAAGCCAGACAAAAGATCACATATGTTATTATTCCAATTTGATGGAATTTCCAGAGTAAGAAAATCCACAGGACAGAAAGCAGATTGGTGGTTGCTGAAGGCTGGGAGTCAGGAGTGGGTTAATAGTTACTGGGTGTGCTTTTGGGTGATGAAATGTTTTAAACTACACAGTGGTGATGTTTACACAACCTTGTGAATGTGCTAAATACACCTGAATTGTACACTTTAAAATGGTTACTTTTGTTATATGAATTTCACCAAAAAAAAAAAAACAACCAAACAACCACACACACACACACACGCACACACAGAACTCACTAGACCCCAGGCACAGAGAGGGCAAGGGCATACAGCTGACCTGCTCAGCATTCTCCCCTCCCACTCACCCTATTGTCTACACACATGCCCTGCAGCCCAGCCCCTGCTCAGGGTTCCTCCCTGGGTTGCAGCAGCTCAATAAAGAGGAGGAAAGTGACATTTCAAAAAGCCTTGTCCCTGTTTGGTCTTGACAAGAAGCCCATGGCCGTGGGATTTTTGTAACATGACACTATTCGTGGCAAAGGGAAGAATGCTAGAAAATGTGTGGGGACACATTTCTGGGGCTACAGCTTTGCAGGAAAGAGTCACACCCTTTCCCTCAAAAAGCAGTGCTTCCCATTAAAAAATAGGTAGGACAGGAGAGTGTAATGGAAAGAGGAAAAAAAAGACAGGAAATCTAAATAAGTTCAGCCCAAGCGTCGTCTTCCAACCACACCCTTCCCAGCACATGCACACCCTTCCGGCAGGACAGCCCCAGCTCCTGGACATAAGAGGCCAAGGGCCACACACAGCCAGAGAGCTAGCTAGCATGTAGAAGGCCCATTTGACCCCATGGATCAGTGTGAGAAACAGTGGAAGGAGGAGGTCGAGAGTCAGACTGTCTGGGTTTGCGTCCCAGCTCTACCATTTACTGTATCGTCCTTGGGCAAGTTACATAACCTCTTTCCATCTCAGTTTTCTTATCTCTCTACTTCAGAAGGCTGCTGTGACTATAATAAGTTAATAGTGGCCTGGCACACAGTAATTACTGCCTGTTATGAATGCCACTACCACCACAATGAACATTCCCAAAGTGTGTCAACTGCTCCTTTGACTTAAGTACAGGAAAACACTGCACATAGAAGGCTGCATGGCCAGCTTAGCTGGCCCAGCTCCCTAGAGAGGCCCCTGAGCTCACAGGGTTTCAAGGTGGGAAGGTGACGTGGGGACAGAGAGTCAGGGCTCCTTGCTGAGATGGTACATGCCTGCTAGAAGAGTTTGATCATGGGCTTTCACAAGGAGCCACTCACTCTGCTTGGTCAGACCCCAGAGAAGATCCCTCTGGCAGAAGAGTGTGGTTTGTAAAGGTTGGGAGTACCAGTGGTGAGGCGGCAGAAAGGCCCCACCTGCAGGCTGAATTAACACACTGGGGACCAAAGAGCCAGGATATGTCCTGGCCAGATTCTGCCCAGCAATGTGGGACTAGACCGGGCTGCTTCCTGTCCTTCTCTGGCCATTTCACCCAGGTCCCAGAGGAGAAGAACTATGATTCCCAGACAACTGCTCTCAGGGACACTAGTGGGATAAGCAGCTTCTCTTAATCCCCCCACCATGCTGATGGCAACTCCGTGGGAGAGGAGTCGCCTGGGCTTCTGTTCTGTGGGTGTGGAATAGACACAAAAGTCTGAGGGTTAGCAGTCCCACAGAATCATGGAGGCAGGCCCTCTCTGGGTCAGTGCTTACAGAATGAATCCCCCTTACCGAGAAACCACTATACGTGCAGCATTTACAAATTCAGCACTTGCTATTTCTTATAGCCCCTACCACCCTCACAGACACCCAAAGCCATGAAAATTACTACAGGCCGCAGTTTTCAGAGGAGGGACACAACACGTAAACTCTGGACAACTGCTCAATCAGCATTAAGACGGAGCCAGACGAAAACCCAAATCTGAGCCGAAAGACCCCCATTCCATTCCCTTACCTGAACACATTTAAATGAAAAGTGGAACTGTGTCACATTTCTAGGTCAGAGCAGGTCCCCAAGCAGAAGACAAATGAACACCCCAATCCCAAGGAGCCTGAGGCTCCCTGCACCCAGGCTGCTCACCAACCCCAGCAGAAAGGCTCCAGGTGTGGTACCTAGGGACAAGGAGATGCAGCTCCTTCTCTAGTTCAATGGGGTTCCCTGCAGCGGCTGCCCCTCCCCTGGCCCCTTCCAGGACTACTAGGAGGTAAGGAGCATGATCTCAAGGTGCACCATGGAGCCTGACTGGCCCTTATTAAAATCTGTGCTCTATGTCCTCAGAGATCAAGAACACAACTGTCTCCTGCTCCTGAATTCCTTTTTCAAGGGGAAAAACATTGCTTCCTATTCAGGGCTGTGCCAAAGGGTCAGTCACTGCCACAGGCCAGCAGCGTGTCTGGGGGATGGGGGGGGGGGCATCCTTTGACTGAAGAGATTTCAGGACCTGCCAAGGACCTGCAAAACGTCCTGCACCACCACCCTCACCACACACCCCAGCAACCAAGGAATCCAGGTCAGGGGAAGGCTCTGTTTTGACAGCAAAGGTTAACAACACTTGTGTGATGATGACACAGGGAGGCCAAATAGGACTTCGGAAAAACCCACATTGGCCTTCCTGTGACCCAGGCAGGTCATTGCATCTCAGTGACTCCATGTGCTAATTGGGGGCAATGCCTCATGTACTTAATGGAGGGGATCATCCAGCCCCTGCAGGCCCTCCCTCAGAAGGCTAGGAATTAGAAGTCCATTAAGCAACTCTGATTTATTCTTCAAGAGCCCAGCTTCCTACAGAAACAATACCGAGTTAAAAAGTCAAAGTGGCCTTCCCAAGGAGAGGGAGCAGAATCCTGGCCGGAGGAAGACAGGTATAGAGTCCTCGGGAAACTCAGTCCTGTGTCATAGCCATTGCCAGGAAACTCGGCGACCTTGGGCAGGCCACCCACCTCTCTGAAACGCCATGTCCCCTCCTTTCCCAGTGGCTGTGCTGCCACCAGCCCTGATCTCTCCCAAGCTGCCCAGAGTGGAATGAGATCATGGCATGTCACACTTGATCCAGTGCAGTGGAGGGGGCTCTGCAAGCCCATCCACTCACTCTCACTGCAAGCTGTCCCAAAGACATGGGCAGGCCACCCTCCAGCCAGCATGCCGATGCCAATCTGGGCTCAAGGGCAGGAAGAAGTTGGACTCCAGGCACAAACCAGGCTGTGGTTTCACATGAACTATTAATAGGATGACACTGACTGAGAAAACCAGTGAGTAGCTTGGAAGATTCTAGTTCCAGTCTGCAGAGGCAAAATGCCAACATATCAACCCACTGACTGTCTCACCCCCAAAAGAAGTGACGATATGATGGGAGCAGTGGGGCTGGGCATTTGGGGTTCCACCCCAGGGCAGCTGTGAAACCGCCCTGGATGATTTCACAGAAACCTCAACTGCTAAACCTGGAAGAACCACAAAATCTAGGGAGTGACCAAAGGCCTGGGAAGGGGTGCAGGCAGGAGTGGTAGGGTCAGAGGTGCCCAAGAGGCCATGTTCCGGCTCCAACCCCACATCACAACAGTGTCATGTTTTCTGTTACATACATAGCATTTCGATACCAGACACCTCTGAGTAAAAGGCTCCAAGATTTAATGAAAGTTTAAAAACCACCGACCAGGTCTAACTGTGTCATTTCAGATGGGAAAGCGAGGGTTGGGTAGTGAGTTCCAAGGATAAAAGAAAAGCCTGTTTTCTCAGGTTGAAGGCTTCCAAATTAGCATCCAGTGTTCTTCACACCTCCCCCCACCTCCCCCTCCCACACAGCGTTAGATGTCACAGCAGAAGTTACTTTCCTGTGTCTCTTTTCCCGGTTGCAATGCTTTCTCCTCTCTTTCAAGACTAAATGGCAGCTTGGGAACAATTTAAAGATAAATATTCCAAGTCAAATTTCTTTATTTCAGCTAAACAGCATCAGGGTCCTAGTAATCAGGAGACAGCCTAAACAAAGGCCATTAAGCCACAGGAGAGGTCCTCGGCATGCTTCCGGGAATACTAATTACCACAAACGGGGTTCAGTGACCTCCACGGACTTGACCAGCACCCTCCCTCCATTCCATTGCTCACCACTCCCTGTAAACAGAATATGGTCACCCGCTTTATGGGCCAGAAACTGAGGCGCAGGAACATAAGTGACCTTCCTGGGTCACCCTGAACAGTTTGTGCCAAGAATAGAACATAGGTCTTCCATTGTAGTCCTTCTGTGTAGCAAGGGAAAAAGAATTCAGAGAGAAAGGTCAAGTAGCAGGCCAGAACACAGGGGAAAAAGCAGCTAGGATACAGCTGCAAAACACTCAGCAAAGACAAAGGGCTGTGTCAGGATGCAGCCACCACATCCAGCAATGAGACTGGGGGGAGAAAGGCCACCAAGCTCTCATTCACTTCCAACAGGACAGGTCCCCTAGCCCTAGATAGGGAGTCGGGGATCAGAGCCCCAGAGCTCTCAACCACACTAAAAAGAATCACCAAAGATGTAACACTATGTAACACTCAAAGAAAGAACCCATAAAAGTTAGCAAACAGAGACCAAGGCAGGGGACACAAACAGGAGTAAGGAGTGAACTAGCAACCCAGGAGTCACCCTACCGCAGGCTGTCTGCACAACACCCCCATGTAGGAGAAAAGTCCACTACACAGCCTTCTCCCCAGGGAGCTTCCCTGGCTTACACGGTGGGCACCAGCCACGCATGGTCACAGAGCCACTGGAAAGTGACTGGTCTCTAGTCTGAACAGAAAGGTGTTGTAAGGGTAAATTGCACATGACTTCTTGACATGATGAAATGAGAGTATTTTGGATGTTAGGTGAAGTAAAATATAATTAAAATTAACTTCACCAGCTGCTTTTTACTTTTTGAATGTGGCAACTAGAACATTTTAAATTACATGAATGGCTCATATTACGGTTCCATTGGATAGGGCTGGTCTAACCCGAGGGCTGGGCAGCCATGCCTGTCAGGCAGAATCTAGCCCAGTGGCTGCTTTAGAAAGACCCGAAAGCAAGAATGGCTTTTATACTTCCAAATGGTTATATAAATACCTACATAAACTCCTTGATTTATCCTGTTGGCCTACAAAGCCTAAAATATTTAGTATCCAGCACTTGAAAAAAAAATTGCCAATCCCTAATCTAGATTCTAGAGACAATCAGATATTCAGTCCTGATGCCACAAGGAGCAGAGGGCATGTTTGGAAAGTAGAGGACTGTGTATGAAATTCTTCCATATTTTTTTCTTACTGAAGTAAAATTCATATAACAAAATTAATCATTTTCAAGTGAACAATTCAGTGGTATTTCATACATTCATATTATGCAACGAGCATCTCTACCTAGTTTTAGAACATTGCATCACCCCCAAAATAAAACCCTGATCCCATTAGCAGGCACTCTTCACTCTACCCTCCTCTGGAATGCTGAAAACCACTAATCTGCTTCCTGCTTCTGTGGATTTACCTATTTTGGACATTTCATATAAACGAATCATACAACATATGACCTTGTGTCTGATTCTTTCACTTACCATCATGTTTTTGAGGTTCAATTATGTTGAAGCATGTCTCAGACCTTCATTTCTTTTCATAAATGAATAATACTCCAGTGTATGAATCAACCACAATTTATTTCTCCATTCATTCACTGATGGGCACTTGTGTTGTTGCTACCTTTTGGCTAGTGCTGTTATGAGCATGTGCATAACTGTTTTCAATTCTTCTGAGTATACACTAGGCATAAAATTACTGGGTCATATGGTAATTCTCTTGAGGAACTGACAAACTGTTCTCCACAGTAGCTGTACCATTTACATTCTCATGAGCAATGCATGAGGGTTCCAATTCCTCCATATCCTAACACTTACTACTTTCCTGTTTTTATTATAACCATCCTAATGGTGTTAAGTAATATTTCACTGCAGTTTTTATTTGTATTTCTCTAATGACTAATGGTGTTTACTATTTTTTCATGTGCTTGTTGGCCATTTGTAAAGTCTGGGATTTCTGACACACCAATCTACCACCAATCTGCACATAAATTATCAATTGTCTAAGAAGGGTGGACATGAAATCTCACCACTTCTGAGATAAATGTTAACTCTAATAAAGAAGTTCTATGTCTCGGAACTCCTAAGGTTGTCACAGGCATCAAGGGAAAGTCAGTGAAATAATTCACAAAGATCAAGTCCTGGTTGTCCCACCTCTATGTGTGGGATTCCTATCCCAAGGCCCCAGCAGCCCTGGCAGTGGGGTCAGGCACAGCAAAAGGCCAGTGAGACCAGAACTAGAAGAGCCCTGGGAGAGATTAAAACCAGCCTCCTCACTCTCCAGCTGGGAAAACCCAGGCCTGAGGAAGAAAAACAACCCAGCTAAAGTCCCACAACAAAACAGCAGTAGAACTCAAGTCCAGATGCAGTGATAGAAGACAATGTCTAAAATCGCAAAAGCCAGCAGGAGAATGAGGAGTAACATCAGGTTAATACCCACCAAGAGCCCTGGATACCTACAGTGATGCTGTGAAAAGGACCTGGGTGGGAGTCAAGAACCTGGGTTCCAAAACTGCTGCCCCCACTAATCAGCAACCCCTCCAAGTCACCTCCCTCCACCACCTGCTCCCTGGCTTCTCATTCCACTCCACACAGCCTTCCGAGTGGAGTGACTGCATTCACTTCTGTGACTTTAGAACTCCTGCCCCAGCCCCCACCTCTCTTTCAGCTCTGACCACCCAATGCCTGAGTAGGTGACTCATCTAAGGGGTAAACTGAACCTCGACAAGGCCAAACTTACTATATTTCTGACTCTTCCCCATCCCCCAGACCTATTCCAAATCTGTTAATCTTAATCTAGTCTTATCCACCCAGGTTTCCTCAGTCCCCACTTTCAACTAACTGCCAATATCCTGTCCCTGGTGTCTGATGACACCTTCCCTCCTGGCCAGCACTGGCCTGGTGAGGACCTTTACAGTAATTTACCTGGAAAACTTCAAGACTCTGTATTAGAGCTTCTGCTTTTAGCCAGATTATTTTCCTAAAACACTTACCTGATGGATTAAGAAACTAAGCATAAAAATAACTATAAAAGAACTATAAAAGAAAATACTAGAGACTATTTTATAACCTTGGAAAGAAGACCTTCATAAACATGAGATTAGAACTAGAAACTATCAAGAAAAACATGGAGAGTTAACTGTGCTTGTATTTAAAACTACCACATGATAAAGAGAAATGGCCATATATAAAATTAAAAGAAAAGTGACACCCTGGGAGAAAAGTACCTGCCATATATGACAGGTGTCAGATTAGTATCTAGAGCAGGAGTCAGCAAACTATGGTTCACCGGCCAAATCCTGACAGCTGCCTGCCTTTGTAAATAAAGTTTTATTGGAAACAGTCATTTCCCATTGGTTTATGTATTATCTAGAGCAGCTTTGCAGAGCAGCCTTCGCCCTACCATGGCAAAGTTGCATAGCTGTCATGAAGATTGCATGGCCTACAAGACTAAAATATTTACTATCTAGCCTTTTATAAAAAAGGTTTGTGGACCCCTGACCTCAAGTATATACAGAGAGCTCCAACAAATCAACAGGAGCATAGAGGGTGGGGGATTAACCCAATTAAAAAAAAAATGAGCAAATAATACAATTTGGCAATCCACAAAAGAAATAAAATATTTGATAAATAATATAAAAAGAGGCTTAACCTCACCGGTAATTAGGGAAATTATTAAAGAATTAAATCATTTGATGACATTCAATCCTGGCAATGATATGACAAAGCCATTTTAGGAAGGCAATTTGGTGATTTCTGTAAAAAAATTTAATGTACTTGATGTCAATCCAGTCATTTTTTAGGTATCTGCCCCCAGAGAAATACTTGTCTTTATGCAGATACATGTACACCAGAAAGCCTTTAGGAAGCTGTTCGCTGAAGCATTCACTGTTTATAACAGTAAACCCCAGAAGTAACCCTGCTGTCAATCAATAAGGGAACGGTCAAGCTATGGTATATCTCTGATAGTACACCATATAAAACGATTTTGGTATATTTATAGGCAATACCATGAAAAGAACTGTAAGACATGTTACTAACCAGAAAAAAAAAAGCTGTAAATACATACACACAGTTTAGGTTAGAAAAGGTGTTTAAGACCATATGTGTGCAGAGAAATGCACAGGAAAAGGACTGAAGGATAAACGCCACACTGGGAACGGGGGCTGGGACTGGAGGGTAACAAGTAATAAAGCTTCGTGCTTGTTACTCATTCTGGATCACGGAATTCCTGTGGTGAGGAATGCCCTCTGCTCCCAGCCAGCAATCTCGCGGTCCCTGGGGGGATACCCGAGCCTGCCCTCCAAGGCCCTTTCTCCAACAGAAGCACCCTGGACGTACTCTCCTCACCCCATTTATGGGAGGGAGGGCCCCGCAGACCCTTAACATGAGCAGAGGAAAGAACAGTGGATGAAGACTCCTGTGTCCTTGCACTGAGCAAGCTGCTCCCTTCTCTAGGGTCTGGTTTCCTCACGGGTAAAAGTAGTTAGGCTAATCTTCAGTCCCTTCCCGGTCCGATGCCACGATACAGCCCCTGGAAGAGGTTTCTGTACTTCTCTAGGGTAAAAACAAACCCCACAGCTGAGGAAATCAGCTCAAATCAGAAGGTTGGGAGAAATGTCTGCCCCTGGGACGATGACATCCCAGGGCAAAAGCCAGTCTCACTGCCTCCCTAGGCACAGTGTCCTCGCCTCTTAAAGAGGGGGCGGCCTCAATAATCACTGATCTATCTTCCAGCCGGACCTAAAATAAGCTCAGGGCTGGGAAGGGCAGCAGGAAGCAGGGAGTTGGGGGAGACCGATGGGAACAGATTGGCTGAGGTTTTCTAAAGGAGCCCTGAGGATGAGCGTGTGGCTGGGGGAGGGCCGGATGCAAAGAGCAGCAGTGAAGGCTGCTGGCAACGGCCCCGAGCCTGCCTCCTTTTCTTTTCAAGAGCAGCTTCTTCCTGAACGATCCCAGGAGGTAGAATCTCTCCCAGCACAAATAACCTTACTCAGTATTTCAGAAACTACCATTCCAGCTGTGCCCTGGAGGACTCAGGCCTGTTTCAAAACCCACAATTCAACTGTCAATACAGTGAAAGAGGAAAGTGCTTTAAATTTGCAACCCCTTTGACTCAAATCAATAATCAACAGTTTTTAAGTAAATATTTTTAACAGTCAACTCAAATATGCTGATCCCTTTCTAGTTTAGCTAAGCTTAACAATCAGAAAACGGGACCTATGAGGTATAAGTACCCAGTGTAGCAATTTCGGCAGCTGCCTGGAATAATGAGGCAATTTTCTCAGGACAACCCTCATCAAACTCAGGAACTTCCTAAATCCAAGTTTACTAATCCGTAAGTGTTTTTTGTATGTTGTTTTCAATTGTAAGAAAAAGGAAAGTCTAATAAGATATCATTCCTTGCTTTTCACAACAGCCTGGTGAGGGAGGTAAACCAGGGATTCCTAATCCCAATTTATAGAAAAAGAAATGAAACTACAAAGGCAAAGGTACCTTGTTCAAGGTCATGCAGCTGAAAGTGACAGCCCAGACTAGAAACCAGGTCTCCTGACTCCTGGCCCAAGACCCTCATCACCATATAAACTGCTTCTCAGAAAAAGTTATCCAGGAGAGAAGAGGGACTCTCCCTAAAAGCCCACCTCACACCCCAAGACACTTCACCAGGAAACAGTTCTACCCTTCCCAAGCTGACCTGGCCTGATGACTCTGCAGCCTTGACTGTGTGGTTAAGCTTCTGGTTTTAGATGAAAAGTCTTTTCCTGGCTTCTGGGAACCTGACCTTAGAAGATGGCACCATGTCCCAGGCCTAACCTCTGCCCTGCCACTAGCCCCCTCTCTTGTCTGCCATGTAAACAAGTCAAACCCTGTGAGCACTTAAGTAGCATTAAAAATAGTTAGGCCCATGCACTTCAAAGAATGTAGCCACTCTTTCTTCTGAAAAGAGTGGCTACAACTAGGTCAACCTGGACTGGAATGTGAAGGGAGCTCCCCTGGCCTCATTCAGGGGGATGAGAGAAAGCTCTGCAGAGGACTGAGACTGGGGGAGAGGGCAAGGAGGGGCCACAGACACATCCCAAGGGTATGAAGACAAGGCCTGGTCCAGAAATCCAAGGACCAGCCTGTCCCAAAGCCCTCCCAAGTGTCCCAGAGAATCCAGGAACTCTGGGAGCTCAGAGGGCAACCAGTGCAAGGTTCCCAAAGGCCAATGGGGACTGTTGATACCAATACAAATTCCCTCACCTCCAGATACGGGGCCTCCAGGACCCTGTATTTTTAGACTCTAACTCTGATGCAGGTTTGGGAGAAACTAAACTATCTTAACACCCTCATTTGACAGATGAGGCAGAGGAAATAAACCAGCTCTCCCCACGACCCACAGGTCTCCTCATTACTCACCAAGTGACTGGAGAGCTGGGCAAGGAAGTGTGGGGAGAGGAGCCCCCAACTCTCCCATCAACAAAAGGTCCTCCAGTTTAAGAAGACGACCCTCCCCCCCAGACTTCAGGACCCCTCACCTCTGGCCAGTCACTGACAATGACAATGGTTTAGAGACAAGACAGGCTGGGTCTGACAAGAAGGAAGCCCACACTCCACACAGCCAATCCTACTCCCTCGGCCACTCCGAATGGACAAGTGTTACTCTGGTCCTAAGGCAGACCAGAGAGGGGTCCTGTGAGGCAGCAACATACCCCAAGCGCCGTGTTCCTACGAAGAAAATCCAGGGATTTTTGAGTCACCCAAAAAGCATGAATCACATGGCAGGGCTATGGGAATGGGAAAGGATGTTATTTTTCGGCATACTTGAGAATTTTCCCTTTGTCGCCAGTCTATCAATACACTCCGCGCCCCCACCCCCACCCCCACCTCCCGGACTCACGCACGTATTTTCTCGTTTTTATTTTCCTCAGCAGCCTTCGGATGGCATCCCCCACCCCCGTCCGCCTCGGAAACCGGGAAACGTCCGCTCTCTTTTCCAGAACTGTGGTCTCACGAGCGTCAGAACTGGGAGGAGGCGGAGGCCGGCAACCTCTGCGAGGCACTCGCTCACTTCGGCCCACTCCCTGCAACACCTACAGGGGCGTCAGAGGGCCCGACAACTTTCATCCCGATGGGGACGCTGGGGTCAGCGGCCGCGCGGGGCCCCGGGGCCCCCTACCCACTCACCTGCGTCAAGTCCTCGTCGTTGAGCAGATGAGACTCGCGGGGTTTGAAGCAGTTCTGACACTTGCTCTTGTTGAAGATATTGGCCTGGAATTTCCTGCACGGGTTCTCCTTGGCCGCCGACATGGTCGGCGAGGCGGCAGCGAGGCCCGGCGGCCCGGCCCGGCGCGCGCTCCGCGGCGGACAGCGGCTGGCGGGGCGGCGGCACCATGCACGGCGGGCTCGGGAGGCGAAGGCCGGGCTCAGCGCGGGCGCCGCGGCATGCCCCCGCTGGTCGCCGCTGCCTCACAGCCGAGCTGTGGACGCAGGCCGGAGCGCGTCCCCGGCGGTCAGGACGGCCTTGTTGGGGCCGAGATGCTGGCCGGGCCTTCCCTCGCGCGACGGCGCGGCGCTGCACGGCGCGTCCAGGCACCTCCGCGCCGGGCCCCGCGCCCCGGGCCCTCACAGAGAGTCCGGTCCCCGCCGCTTGTGCACACAGCCGCCGCCAGGCCGCCGCGGGCCCATGGACGCGGCCTCCTGGGCCCGCTGCCTCCCCACGCTCGAGCCCGCCTCTCAGGCGCCGGGTCGCTGCCGGTCCCTGCGGTCGGTGTCCGCCGCTGCTGCCCTCGGCGCCCCGCGGCCGCAGCAAATGGTAGCAGAGCGCCTCGCGCACTCCCGGGGCGGGGCGGCGGGCGGGTGCCCGGACGGGTGCGCGGGAGGAGGGAGCTGAGGGGCAGCGCGCGGGGCGGGGCCACGCCCGACGCGA
>PVJL010002085.1:0-217064 GCA_004026885.1 Lyroderma lyra
CAGCAGGGATCACGTCCCGCGTGGTCCGTCTCTGCTCCCTTCCCTCTCCCCGACTCGCCCCTTTCTCGCCAGCCTTCAGGTTTACTTGCGATTTGTGGATTTCTCAGCAGCCAGTTTGTCACTCAGGGTCCACTTTCTTGGCTCCTGGACGGCCGTTCAATCGTGTTTTCTGGGAGAGGCTTTAGGAACCTCCTCTCCAGTCGCCATCTTGTCTCTTCTTTTTTTTTTTTTTTTAGCTTGAATATCAAAAGGCATTTTTTTAAATTCATTTTTATTGTTAGACTTATTTGGGTGACATCTGTTAGCAAGGATTACATAGGTTTCAGGCATACAGTTCTATAGTGCATTGTCAACTTGTTGTATAATAAGTTCACCACCTAATGTGACTTCTCTTTCCATCACCTTATATTTAGCTTCCCTTCCCTCCTCTCCCACCCCCTCCCCTTTCTCCCCTCTTCTTGCTTTAAAGAAGCTTAAATTCCAGTGACTATAATACAGTCGTACCTTGGTACTCAACTGCTTTGAATCGTTGAATTTGCTACTCAATGCATTTTGACATGAAAATTTTGTCCTGGTACTAATCTTTGTTTGGTAATCATCATCCTCTTGAAATCAATTAATGACGAGTACTGAGGTATCACTGCATTATCCCTTATAGGAAAAATTTGTTTGGTACTCATCATTTTTGGTACTTGTCACACCTCTTGAAACCAATTAATGACAAATACCAAGATATCACTGTATATAAAAAGGTTTGCATATAGGGAAGCCACATATATGCTACAATTGTTGGGGTATTGTATCAATGGAGCATAAAATAGAGTTTTACTTTTAGTATATGTTTTCAAAATGGAAACATATGGAAACATTTTGTACATGTTTCCATTTTGAAAACATATACTAAAACTCTATTTTATGCCATATACCTAAATAATTATAAGAAACTTAAAAATTTAAATGTATAAGGCAAAGCTGTAAAACGTTTAGAAAAATATTAATTTATTAGTTATCAATATTAATATATCATCAATTTATACCAAGCACTCTTCAAGGTATTAGGAATACATAAGTAAAAGTAAAATGCAAATATCCCTGCTACTATAAAGGATAAATTTACTGTGGCAAGATAAACAAAAGAACATTAACAAGTAAATTATACAGTATATTAGAAAATTCTTATTACCCTGGAGAAAAGTAGAGCCAGTGGGAGTAGGAAGAATGGGGGTAAAGGTCTTCTACAGAGGAAGAGACATGGTTGCAATTTTAGATAGGATAATCAAGGAATATAGGAGAAAATTATTTCTGACCTCAGAGTAGGAAGAATTTCTGAAATAAGACAAAAAAAAACAAATTATAAAGTAAATCCTTGATTAATTTGACTACATTAGATCGGAAACTTATATATCAAGAGATACTGGAAACGAAGTTGAAAAAAAGTAAGAAGATATTGTAATCCATATGATCATCCAAGGATTAGTATCCAGGAGATAAAAGGTACTTTTACAAATTAATAAGAAAAATACAAACAACAAATAGAAAAAATATAAACGAAGGATAGAAATATGAAATTCACAGAAGATGAAACTCAAATTATATCTAAACCTATGGGAAACAATGCTCACAATTAAAGAAAATGTGAACTTAATACACAATGACTTTTAATTTATTATTAATTAGTTTATTATTTTAATCAAGTTAGTTAAGATTCAATAAAAGGATTTAATTCAGTGGGTATACCCATAAATGGTTGGTGGAATCAGGTAGCTAGCACTTTTCTGAACTGGACTGACTGCCTTTCTACCTGCTTTCAGAATCATGAAATGTGCTTTTGCACTACAATGCAGATGAGAACCACAGTTTTAGAGAGCAACAGAATCCTGACTCTATCTTGTCCCTCTGAACATGCATTATACTAACTACAGTTCCCCTAACTTCAATAGTAAATATAAGCCTCTTCCTCTGAGTTTTGAGTTCTTTGAAGATGCAAAAGTAGGGAGAATGGCAATGATGAAGCAATAGAGTTTAAAATGCAACCCAGCCAAGTTGATGTCTAATTTCTTATGGAAAAGAAATTTGGTTTTTGGATGACCCAAGATTCTTGTTTCCTGTTTTGTTCCCTGATGCTCATTTAATGTCCATTTCAATTCAATAACTATCAAAATTTCATCAGAAATTATATAATTCAAATTGGTAAAAAAATATTGCCCATTAAAACTGATGTAAAGAATGAACTATCCTGTGCATGATACCAAAATGAGCTTTTTCAAATGCAAATCTAATCACTACACTTTCATATGTATTTATTCCAAGCTTAGTAAATTACTGTTTTCAGAAAAGCCTTTGTAACTAACACAATCTGTTCCATCTATTTTTTCACTCAACAAATATTTATTGAGCACCTATAATGTGCCAGACACTGTTAAAAGCACTAGGGCTTTATCTATAAATAAAAAAAAAAAACTTTCTATTTTCATGGAACTTATACTGAAGTGGGAGAATGAAGACAACAATGCGAAAAAATAAATATATATTGTGCTAATATGTCTCGTATCCTGAGAGCAATTTTTTTTAAAAAAAGCAAAAAAGACAGAGTGATGAAGTGTTATTTTAGCCATTTTGGTTTTAAAAGGCTGGCAGATAAGAAGAAATCTGAGTAAAGACTTGAAGAAAATAAGGGCTCAACCCATGCAGTCATCAAAAAATAAATACTGTCAATAATGTAATCAAAATATATGCCAACTTAAGGTCTAAAATATGGAAGGCAAATACGATGTTTTAAATACTCACACTATATCAAATAATAATTTTTTCTTGGAAGTAAAGAGAAAATGATACAATTTTTTGAAATTCTGCATACTTCCCTAGTTGAATTATCAATGCTGTAAGCTTTGGACAACAGAAACATTTAACTTTTGAGGTTCAACACAGGTACACTTTATTCTTATTTTTATCAAAATTTTCTATAGAAAATGAAAGGGTGTTACAAATGATTTAAAGCACATATGTGATTCACCCACTTTTATATATGGTAATTTTTGTATTCACCGTGTGTGCACAAGTTGGGTTTTGCTCTTCAGATTATCTTTCCCTGCAATCCCTTCAAGTCAAAACCCTGATGCTAGAAGAGAATTATCAGGAAGAGGTTGACACTCTTGCAAAATTCTTTAATGAATTTTCTATACGAATTTAGTAAGAAAAATGTAGTAAGAGTATTTGAACTTTCCTGAAGACATTTAAAATACAAGTAGTAATTTGAATATTTGTTGTCACTATTTTCCAGGTGACTCAAACAGTCTTTCTAATAACCCTACTTCTTGAGGGGCTCGGCTCATCAAAGGCTGGTCTAAGCTACAAGTGTAGTTATCACTCCAAGCATTGACAGCTATTGCTATGTCCCTAGCAGCCACCTAAATACATAGTTTACTCTTGAACGACTCTATCTTCTGAGTTTCCAAAATATACTGGATGCACTAACACAAAATATTATTCATCCCATGAAGTCTTTCTTGGTGGGACATGTGGGCAAATGAAAGAAAAGGGATCCCAAAGTAATCATTTCTGGCAATTAGAAAAATATCATTAAAAACAAAGGATAGAAGAAATTTTTAAGACATCCTAATCACAAGTTAAACATGTAAAATAGCAATGGAATACTGGGGAAATAATATGGCAAATTTGACATTTGGAGATCATTCATTTTCTTATTTATTAATCTATTCACTCATTCATACATTATTTATTCAATAAGTGTTTCTTGAACATTTACTATATATTGACTTTATGATAGTATCTTGGATTAAACAGTTATTTAAAAATATTATCACTGTCCTTAAAGAGATAGTAGGCCACATAAACACACAAATTATTACAATACAATTTGGTGAGTGCTCTGTTAAAATTTTATGCAGTCATCTTCAAATGCAAAGAGAGAGGCCCAAAACACACTCTTGAGTTGGGGAGAAGAGAGGGTCAAAGAAAGCTACCCAGAAACATTTTTTTCTTTGAATTTGAATAATAATTGTAGTAATTTAAAGTGCCACAGCCCAGAACACTCCCTTTGCATAAACACAGCAAAGATTACAATTTCCCATTATTTGCACAAGTTTGTGTGCCTTTCTTTTAACTATGTCATCAGTTATATCAAAACAATGGGAGCCACATTGTTTTCAGACCATTCCTAGAAATGCTCACCTCCTCCTTTTTTCTCTTGACCAGTGATTTCCCAGGAATAAATGATGACATCATCTCAAGTACTTAGCAATATATGAACAAAGGGACATTCCTGGAAATACTGCATTCAGGCACTTACATATACTCAGAAGCCTGAACAAAGACTTTAATTGATCTGCTTGGATCGCCCAAAATTATCTTTTAAAGTAGAGACAGTCTGTGAAGGGGCCTTGACTAGAATTCCACAGTGAAAAATATTTTAACTCATTTATAGGGTACAGTTGATTTCTGTAGTGATTGCCTCAAGAGTCGATGAACATTGATGAAGGCTATACTTTCAGTAATGGACTCATAAGGAACTTAGATATAATTTCTTTTACACAATGCAGGCTCATAAAATGCATCATTTTTTTCTCACACAATTTATAGTTGGAAGATTTATCATTAAGAGGTTTTATTCAAGTCTAGACTCTTAAAAAAATCTGGATTTTTTTCTATTCTAGCAAAATCTTTCTGTTAAAAAACTGTAGTGCCGCAAACACCCTAGTAATGGTACAGTAAATTACATTTTTTCATTTGGAACATTGTAATAGATTTCGCTACAGAGTGATTTATCATGCAACAATTAGGAACCCAAGGGAATTAGATGACCATTTTAAATTTTATCAGCTTGTTTCAATAAACTGTTAATGTGACCCTAATGTTTGGGAAGCACTTTAATATAATCAGATTTTGGTTGTTCAATCTACTGACATTAATGGCTACCTCATTAATCATAGCGTTCTCACTGAGACCTTAGAGACTGCGCTAAGTTCAGTGGACCAATTCTTACAATAATAAAAACAAGCAATTTTTGATGGGGGAATATTCTCACTTTAACTATAAAATGCATTTTGTTATTTCTTTGGAATTGGTAGGGGTAACTGGAAACTCTAAAAGGTCACAAAATAACAATTAATAAATCTTTAGGCTTAATTCTCAAATTGGTCAATTAAATCAAGACTTCCTATAATCATTATGTGTAATGATTTTCTATTTAAAAGTACAGAGGTATATAGCAAGACTTAAAATAGACCAGATGACAAATACATAATAAATGTCTATCTCCCAAGGCTGGGTAGCATCTGATGGTTTGCACAAATCCTGCAGACCCTTCAACTTTTAAAACCCTGTAGTTAATTCATCAGTGGCCTTTCAAAGAGGATATGAATAAAGGTACTACAGTGTGATTTATATGATTTCAAGAAATCATGTGTAAATGTAGAGGTTGATTTTAGTATTTTTGACTTTTTTTCACTGTGATAATAGATGCTCTCTCAGTCTCTTGGATGTCTATAGAACTAAATGAAACAAGATTTTTAAAATACTACAATATCACTATGATTTCCTGCTTAGGTTACTACTATAAAACTTCTTTGTAGTTTATGTCATGAGTGCAAAAGAGAACATTACCATCTGTTTCTAAAGTTATGGTTTTGTTTTGTTAATTTTTCTTGTTAAACAATGTAATATAATCTTATTGGAAACAGAGTTTAAAAACCCGTATAGTTAGCTGAAAACAGAAAAATCAGATGTTCTTAAGTCAGACAAAATGCTCTGTGCTTTAAAATTATTTTATTTTGGGATTCAAGGAAATCTCATCATGAAGTATGTTGTTTGTATTCTGGGTTTCATATTACCCTCAAAGTTTAATCTATAGAAAATACATCCTTAAGAATTTAAATTTGGAAAATTTATAAAATGCAACCAAATGTACCTTGCCAAAGCATAGCTTTTTTGGAAATGCAACATGACTGAATCACTCTTCATAACTGTTTTTGTTTCCATTTTTTATTTACTTAAAATAGTTTTGAATAAAGATTCTGGGTAGAAGTGCTTAAGTTTATTGTATTGAAAGAAGAGTATGAGCCCTTTTAAAAAATGTTCTAGTGAAATATACATTCTCAAGGTGACCGTGAATTTCACTGCATAGAGTGGTGCCAGTTCATCCATTCAGTCACCAAATACTTGTTGAGCATCATTTATTTTACAGGTGCTGTGTCACCTAGACTCTGAATGTTGAAATTCATTTGCTGAGTTAAAGGAATATTCCATGTATAAGAATACTTGAAAGATTGGAAAGAAATGGCATTTGCTTCGCCTTGTATTCAGTAAGCACTTATTTCATTACTTCATGCTAGTTAAAATTATACATCTATTACTAGAATAATACATTTTGCAAAATGTGGCCTACATAATTTTCTATGCAGTCAGAAGTCTTTCACTGGATGGACTCCCTGTATAGGACAGATTACCTGCAGGAAGAGATTATGCTGTGAACACAAAGATAAAGGGGAATTGTTTTTCAGAGTGATTAAAAGGCATAGGTGAATTTATTGTCTTCCCAGCTAGAATTTTTAACAGTTCTTCAAAAAAAAAGAGTTTCCCATTTGGAAAATACAGCTACTAGGAAATACACTGCTTTGATCGCCTGCTGAGGGAGCAGGGTTGATTGACAGACTCAGTGGCTGCCCCTATCCAGTGCTTGTCTAGGAACACACTTTCTCCAGGCATATTCTGTGGTAATATGCAAGTTTTTAAACAGAACCCCACTACAGGGTATCTTTAGCTTTGGGATTCCATTGGCCTGGCTGAAACTTTCTTAGGCTTGCACCAATCTGAGACTCTTTCTACCCAAGACTCTTTCCTTCCTCATCCCCTTTCACAAGTGTCGGCCTGGCCTTGTGATCTGCAGGCTCTCCCTTCTTAGCCCTGCTCCTCCCCTTTATCCTTCACACAAGTTTCTTTCAGGAAATCTCTTATACATTAAATCCTACCTGGGCCTCCACTTCTCAGAGGACCTGAATATAGAAAATTTGTTGAGTAATAAGCTCTTTTAACATATAGTAAGAAATTGGGCACTTACTTCATTTGAAAGAGCCTTAACTCCTTTTGGAAAGAGGACTTACAATCGAAATTATTGCTGTCTCTCCAAACACATAGAAATAAAAGAAATCACCATTCACCTTACACTTTTCTATCCTATTTTTATTAGTGTAAGACTAGAAATTGTTTTTTTTTTCACTAGAAACAATTTGCAATATTAATAGCTTGTGTCACAAGTTTTGACTCTGTTGCTTGGTTTCAAGTTATGGATGGATGATATACATAGATAATATGTTGCAAAACCACGTATACATGTGTGGTCTGTGGTGCAGATTATGCCTGAGATTTGTCATCCTGAAAAATGCTATACATAGATGAAAGTTTATTCTCATTAAATACTGCCTTATAGTTTGGTAATGCTTTATGCCATAGAATTTTCCAGCTTATTTAGTCCAATGAATTTCAAGTGTTTTTGCCTTAAAAATGGATTTGTTAGCACGAGTACTTATCTGTTAAACAAATAAAAATGTTAGTAATTAAAGGCCCAGAAACTCAATCAATCATTCAACCTTTCTTCCCCAGAGATCTTAGAATTCCACCTTGCAGTTTGAAAACCATCATTTATACTATTTCAATATTTGAGAGTACAAACTAAATTTATACCCCTACAGGTTTTAGAAATATATTAACAGACATTGTTCCATAGAGGTCTTTTTTTTAACTTTCTATGCATGACAGTACAAATTACATACCTGAAGTGGGTGAGAAATTAATCTCAGCTGGCACTAAGTATTTTCTTAAAAGATAGTTGTCTTTTTTTTAGGACAATACTTAGGTAAGTCTTTAGAGTGGTGTAGAAGACCCTAACATCATGAGCTTTAAAGACAAGTTTAAAAATAATAAGAAAACTGCTCTGCTGAAAAAATATATAATAGAGGGCTGGAAAAGAATGAAGGAGGAGAACATGGGGTGGGAGAGAGAAGAGGTGATGAGAGTCAGTCAAGACAGTGGAATACAGAAGCCTGAGTTATATTGTAAAAGCCAAAATGTATAATATACCCCATTGTAATTTAAATTGTTACTACTATATATGGCTCCCACTTTATGAAACATCAGTTGTTGGTACAGATGCTTAGATGCTTCTTCTATTTTATTTCTAATAATGTATAGGATATTTCCACTTTACTGATAAGAGTAAGAAAGCCAGGGCTTCTTAGTTATATATTCATTCTGTCGGGTAAATATTACTGACAGCTTACTAGTTGATACGTATTACATAGGATTCTGACGTACAGCAAAGAACAAAGAGGTTGACGCTACTTGTCTCAGGGAATTTACATTTATCGCTTTACGATGGTGCTGAAAGATATGATTTAAGCATATTTTTTTAAAAGAAAATACACTCTAATAAGTCAAAGTCTTTAAATAAGGGCACTCTTTAAGAAGTTAACAATCTTGGCTTTTTTACTTCTTTGTGTCTTATAATAGACCCACAGTGGGTGGATAACCTATTAAAACTGCACACCTTACCATGTGTTATTGATTACTTCAGGCACCTTTCATAGCTACTCACAGGACTTGGAACAGTACTTTGAATTTAAAATGTCTTCTTCTGTGCTTGATGTGCCTAATTATGTCAGCACCAGCTGGAAGGAGATATTGACAAGAGAGTACAACACGGCTATGCTCCCTGCATAATTCAAATTCGTGGCAGGCTTCCACCTCCTCTCCCCTTCCACCTCCATCAGCATAAACTAGCTCAAGCTAGTGCTCCACATTTAAATACATAAAAGTGCATACAAAGAAAGGTTTTGCTATGCATTCACTACTTCAGTATCAACGGTTTCTAATATCAAAATTATCAATAATTAAATTACTAATAGCCACAGGAAGTACATACTGTATTAGGTTTCAAATGATGTTTTAATGCCTTATTAATTTGTACTCCAATGACAAATCTTGATCAATTTCTTTCTCCTTCCTGGGTTAAAACAATGAAATATCCTATCTGCTTTCCTCATCTTTAGAGCATAATGACCTTATCAGTCTAATAGTGACTTAAGTAGATAATCAATGGAAGCATTTAGTTTCCACCATACGCATATAAGTAAATGCATTATTTATAGTCCTTTATTTATTTTTTAATTCATTTTTATTGATAGACTTTTGGGGTGACATCTGTTAGCAAGATTTACATAGGTTTCAGGCATACAATTCCACAGTGCATTGTCAACTTGTTGTATAATAAGTTCACCACCTAATGTGACTTCTCTTTCTATCACCCTATATCTAGCTTCCCCTCCCTCCTCTTCCACCCCCTTCCCAAAAGTCCTTTAAAAGGTGGTTTGATTTATGTTTCTACTTGTGTAATTTAACAAATATTTATTGAATGACTACTATGTTTCTAATGATGGAGTTATAAGATACAAGAGATATAGTTCTTCTCTAGAAGTTTATAACCTCACAAGAGACACTGAAAACAAGCAAATAAGTTAATTGAATACATGGAAATTCACAGAATGCTATGAGAGCACTTGGGAAGACAACCTAGTCTTACAGTAGGGTTTTGGGTCTAAAAAAATGATATTTAAAAATAAAATACATACTCTCTCCATATAGGAAAATAAAAACATCAGCTGTTCATATAGAATAACATATAGAGAATGATTTTAAGTATATGTACAAAAAAGTCAAACTGTGCCTGCCTAATGCAATTTGTCAAATAATACTTTGTAATAGCTGAGAAGACTAATCACATTTTTTATATATAATTTAAAGCACAATGGACTTTTTAGAAAGTTTATATCCTTAAATTTCTATAATATAAACAATGTAAATAAAATATTATTTAAAAATAAGAATAGAATAATAATTGTAATATTACTATATGAAATGGATATAAATGACTAATGTTTTATATCCATGTAAGTGCTTAAAATACAGACCATTTAAGAAATATACTCAGCAATCCCTCCATAGATTAGGCAAACAAATATCTTGCTACAGAATGTAAAAGATTGTCCAGTTTAAAATATGAGAAATGTATTTTTTTATTATTATTGAACATAGGCACATAATAAACAGCATTAGCATGTCATGTATTTTAAATCCCAAAGTTAACCATTTTTGTGTTATTTTGGTTCTTCTATAAGTTTTTTGTTTGCAAGGAATACAGATTCACTCAGTTTCCTTCATATAGAGAATCCTATAAAAATAGGGAAAATAGGAATCTCAGCCAGTCTTCAAGGAAAGCCAGGAGTGGGGTAAAAAAGCTGTTTTAAGCAAGAGTAACAAACATTGAACAGCCAGGACTTGTGGCCAATGGAATGTAGCCTTTGAGAGCCAATGCAACTATCAAGTTACTCCATTGCTTCCTCAGCTGACTGGGCTCTGTCCCTCCTCAGTCAATGTCCAGTTTCTACCTGTCTGGGTTTCCTTTGTATGTGTTCACTTCCATTTTCACCACCAATAAGCTACCCTTCTATGTGTCTCCCAATCCAATTACAACCTGGGGGAAGACTTGATTAGTTCAAGTATCAGTGTTATTGTGAGGAAGACTGTCATGTCATGCTATCTCAAGAGCCTCTGAATGCATTGGAGTTAGGTACCCACCCCAGTGAAATCACTGTGGCCGAGATGGCAGAATCAGGTGGTAGACAACACAACCCTCATGACTAATCTGCTGCCTAGAGTCCTCGCTCTAGGCCTTTATTAAATTACTAGAACTTGCTTCTAACAATTCTGAGGTGTGACACAGCTGCTTTGTTGTATGTTGACATGAGCACTCTTTATGCAATAAACTGTGGATTATTCTAAAAGGACTTCAGTTTTTTCTAGAAGCATGAGAAGCATGTAGACAAAATTGAAACCAGAAGCAAATCATTAACTTCTGCATCAAACAAAAATATTTTTAAATAGTAGTCAATATCTGATATTATGTAAAGAAGATGAAATAAAAGTAGGACTTAAGGAGCTAGGGATTTACTAGGTGAAGCTTTATCAACATAAAATAAAACAATTAGTTGCCTCAGTGAATTAAGTAAAAGAGGTCAAGAACCATGCACTCGAATCAATATGTTAGTAAGTCAATATTTTCATTGTGTTTAGTGTTACATACCTATCACTTAGAATAGACATGCCATAAATGTAACTTGTTATTAATAATTTAAAATATCAAGAGCCCATTTGTTAATATTTATTGACTGCTTATTATGTGTTACATATAAAATAATGTCAAGTTATTTTAATAAGTTAACTTACTTAATATCTCAGCAAATATTAATTATCCCTATTTACAGATGGGGAGACTCAGACATAGGTATGTTTAATTATTTGCTCAAGATCAACTCACAGATGCTAAGTATTGGGGGCAGGATTTTGAGACAGGTATGCATGCATCCAGAGCCTATGCTTATCATCATCACTGTACCATACTAGCTCTTAGAGAGAAATGTTTAAAGAAATAGACTGTCTTGATTTTGGAGAAAAAATTTGCTACCTTGAGTGATTCTGCTGAGAAAATTAATTTTTCTTTCAACATTTAAATATATAGGTGATCATAAAAGTTCAGGAAGAAGAAAAGAAACTTCAAAAAAAGGCAAGAAACACTTCGGGAAGTTGATCCTGAAAGTTCAATTTTAGGAATATTGGGTTGGTCTGCCAATATTAAGACCCTTTCTGGTATTCGTACTCTCCAGACACATACAAGTTTTGACAATTAACTTTGAGAACTCATCCTAAAAAAAGTGCTACATAACTTACTGCTGAATATCACTATGGTCACCTTTGAAGTACTCCCCTTGGGAAGCTATGCACCGACGCCAGCACCTAGTCTACCATCCAAAGCAATTTTGGAACTCTTTTTCTGGAATGGTCATTAGAGCTGTCATCATATGACCCTCGGTGTCCTGAATATCCTCAAGATGTCTCTATTTCAATATTTTCTTTATCTTTAGTTGAAAAAAAAAGTCATTGGCGGCCAGATCAGGTGAGTAGGGAGGGTGTCCCAATACAGTTATTTGTGTATTGGCTAAAAACTCCCTCACAGACAGTGCCATGTGAGCTGGTTCATTGCTGTGATGCAAGAGCCATGAGTTGTTAGTAAAAATATCAGGTGATTATCGTCCAACTTTTTCACGCAGCCTTTTCAGCACTTGCAAATAGTAAACTTGGTTTATTAATGTTCAGTTGGTACAAATTCATAATGAACAGTCACTTTGATATCAAAAAAGGTTAGCAAGATTGTTTTGACTCTTGATTTGAGCTGATGGGACATTTTTGGTCATGGAGAATTGGCTGACTTCCATTGTGTACTTAGACACTTTGTTTCAGTGTTGTATTGGTATACCCGTGTTTCATCACCAGTGATAATACGGTTCAAAACATCATCTTGCTCCTCCAAAAGATCTTGGCAAACTTTGACTCTCCTTTGAATTTGTTCATTGGTGAGCTCCTTCAGGACCATTTTTGCACACATCTTTCTCATGCCAAGATTTTCAGTTAAGATTTTGTTGTTTCTCTATCAATGTTTACTTGGTCGGCTATGTTTTTCACAGTCAGCCAATGATTTTGTTGCATGATTTGACAAATTTTCATCAGTTCTGCTCATTACTGGCCTCCCTGACCTCTCTTCATCAGTGACACTTTCCCCTAAGAAAAATGTTTAATCCATTTGTACACTGTCATTTTCTTCATGGCATTATCCCCATAAACTTGGACTAACATGTTTCTGTTTTAACAAAAATGTAATGTTTGTTTGTTTCTTTATTTGAAGCCCTGACATTCTTGCAATGTCACATAAAAACATTAAACAATAGTAATGAACACAACTCAGCAAGACCCCACCACACATGACATGAACACAGCTATGAGACACAGGTAGACCAAGGTTATGAGACCTTACCAAGTTGTTTGTATAGTGCTACCAATGTAAGTGCTCAGTGGCAAGTTCACAAACTTAATTGTCAGACCTCATACACACATTACATAATCTAAAGTCCTTTCCTCCATTTTTGTTACTATTTAAGTGTACAGTAATTTTAATTGTTGTTTAAAAAGTCATATTTTTTGCAAGGGAATGCCTTAGTCTCATCTGGTCTTGGTACTATGAAACTCTCTGTTCCCCCACTTATGGAGGGTAGCTGACTGGTTAAAATGAGGCTGGGTATAAGATTTAGGGAAAAAAGGAATGAGAAATACTTCATGTGTGAGTATTTGTATGTGTGCAGAGTGGGGGAGGTGTCTCTATGTAGGGTTGGGTTTCTCTAAAAAACTGGCTGCTTAAATACAATGACAGTAAACTTTGATTCAAACTCCCCTGTGCTTACTTGGATAAAAGAGACTGTCAAAGCCATACATTTTATGTGACTCATTTTATTATAAAAGCCTGCCTTTCTCTGGGGTTAAAGAGCTCTTTTTAATGGCCAGATTATTCCTCCTACCACTACTGAAATATTGGCTAGTAGAAGACATTCTTCAGCAAAACTAAAAGATATGAAAAGTAGAGTTCAGTTACTTTGACAGTATCTTTATCCCAAAACTTATCTGATACCAGATGCTCTAGAGGGTGACATCTTTCTTCACTCATGTTTTACATGATAAGGAATTTTCTTTAAACACACCCTAAGAAACACAACTGGAAGGATGCAAAAATAGCACCACAGTTTGTGTCAACCTTTTTCCTTCATCAGATTTCTTTGTTTTTCTTCTCATTTTTGTCCTAAGTGACTTTTAAACCCAGGAAATGAAACTTAGCCTTATTAAGTTCAGAAACAATGTGGCTTCAAGAAATTTCTGTCATTGATTTCTAGGACTTGACCTACCTACAAGGTATTCTAGTGTCTTTGAGAATGTTCCTAGCTTACCTTCATTGCTAATATGACTTTTTCATACTTTTAGTATAGAAATATTCCAAACATATCGAAAAATGAAGCATTATAATATTTATGTATCCTTCACAAAAAAATAAATGAATAACATTCAGTGATGCTTTCTTCAGATCATTTTTTAAGGGAATAAGATCTTTATTCATTTAACAAATACTTTTTGAGTACCTACTGTGAGCTAGCCACTCGTCATGTTTCAAATACATTTGTGTGCAAAAAAAAACAACAAACAAAAAAACCCCAAAACAAACCCTATAGCTGCTGGTGGGAAGTTTATATTCTTTGCAAGTTATTTTTAAACCTTTTAGGAAGAAAAGCTTTCTGACCACTCTTGCTTTTGCTTCTATGTAGAGGAAACGCATTAGCACAGAAATGTTGATGTCTTCAGCCTCTTGCCTCTTTTGTGAGGTGGGGCCATTTATCTTTGGTGAGTCTGAGAGAAGGAACTGGGTCTGGGCTACCTCCTTTTCTTCAGACAGTAGAATCATGGGATTGCTGTTCATCAACAACCTATTAATTTTAGAGAGAGAAGCTCTGACCCTGCAGGAATAGTCTGTAGAAGTCCAGAGCTGCTCATGACAGCATGGGAAACTTTGCATTTACTATATTAAGAACCCTTTTTGCTGCATTCCTACGTCACATTCCTCAACCAAAAATTGATCAAAATAAAGGCAATATTTTGCTCTCTAGTTGCCAAATGTGTTGTTTATTTGTTATTTGGTCTTCAAGTAATTAAAAGAGAGATCAATTATTGAGACTTCTCAAAAACCCTTATTCCACTTTCTCCAGAAAAATATCTTCCTAATAATGGTGTATGTTCTTCTGGTCTATTTCTCTGTCATATTTTTGATAAGCCTGAGGTCCATTACCTAGATTAAAAATCATTTAGGACAAAAATGAGAAGATAAAGAAAACTGATGAAGAAAAAATATTGGCATAAACTCTGGTGCTACTTTTACATCTTTCCAGCTTTGCTTATGTGGTGTGTTTTGTCTTACATTTGTATATAATCATAAAAAATTCAGTATTAGTTTATGTATTTTTAAACTTTACATACATGTTCTACATGATATATATTATTCCATAATCTGCTTTTTCACTGAATTTTGTTATTAAGCTCGATCTATATTACCCTGTGTATAGCTAGTTTGTCTATAATTGTTGCATAATATTTTATCATAGAATTTAACATAAAATTTTGTCCATTCCCTCTGTGACAGCAGTTCTTTTGGTAACCTTACACTGTTGCTGTAGCTGTGCTTCAGTTCTGATACACAGTGCACTCAGCTCTGGGCCTTTGCATCTGTTGCTTCTTACACCAGGAATACCTGCCTCTCTCTACTCAGCTCATCTCCACTCCATGACCAATGCTCACTGCCTGACTAACTCCAATTTTTAGGATTTAGCTCAGACATCTTTTCTTTCATGATGTGTCTTCTAATCCACACCACGCTTTGCCTTTTTCGGACTGTTGTGAGAATTTATATTTCAAATATAAGATCTGAACTTGAAAGTGTTTGGAAACTGGATTGTGTCCCATACTTAAGTGAAGTATTTGGGAGGTAGATTTTGCAAATTCTTCATGTTAGATCCAAGCAAAATTTAAATTAAAAGTAACTTTTATTTAGATATTGGTAGATCTGTTTCTCCAAGACTAGATTAGAAAGCCAGTTGGTAATGAAGTCAAAGTGTATCTAGTATTCCCTTTTCTACACATCACACTGAAGAATTTCTGGTTAGAACAGAAAAAAACACGGCCACTGATTCAAAATTTGTCAGTGATATCAATGGTAGAGAACACAGGAAAAAGCAATGTCTTTTTTGATTTAGCAATTGGGCAGCATTTTGTTTTAAATAAGGGGCATTACTTTGCAAAATGTACTTTGTTCATTTATTGTTATGCATATACTGTAGTTTAAATTATTTATGATGATCCTTTATACTATATTTTATTCTGTGAGCAATATGAGTCCTCACTGATGCTCTTTCCTGTTAACTCTTTGCTAGGAAGCATTGTGATCTCTGTTCTCAGTGAGGCTTTCCAAAATCAGTAAAAGCACTAGTGTGCATCTAGCATACTTTATACATATTAAATTCAGTTGTGAGGAATATAAATCTCCATGCACAGCTCAGAAAAGTTTTGTTTTATTTTATATATAGTTTTTATTTGATAGGAAGATGTTTTGTTTCTGAGGCACAGTTTATTTTGTGGATAACACTCATTAGGGTTAATGGGAGTAAGATGAAAAAATCTCTCCAGCTTTGTGGGAAGAACAGGCCCCATAATGTTTCCAGGAGGAATACTCTGAAACCTTCATAAAACATTTATATCAGTTGAATAGAAAAAAAGAAAAAGAGAAGATAAACCTCCTTTAATAAAACATTTGCCCCTATTACACTATGTTGCCATGAGAATTTTATTTATTCAAGAATCATCCAATAAATTTGCATTACATATATATTTTGCAAAGAATGAGAGCTTGTCTTCATGGGAAAAAAAAAACCTGCACAATGAAGGTGAGGATTTTGGTAAAACTTGCATGTTTCTTTGTTGTCCTGGTTTTATGTGTATGCCATTCCTAGTTTGGGTTCTAAGATCTACATTAAGCTATTGGTCTCAAATAGAATAATAAAGAAGAGAAAGAAAGCTTATCCTTATTTAACTTTCTGAGTGAGGGGTTAGTAGAACTATAAAACGAAAAACTTATAATAGGGAAAAATAAATAAACATTCAAAGGATAACTACATAATACATTTATTTTGCAGTATAATTTTTATTATGTTAAATATTATAATTTAGCTGGAAATTTGGAGATATGTTGGCATTTTGGAAGAAATTTTAAAATAGCATACTTTTTGAAAAGTCTCTAAATAGAAATAAATTGAAAAATGTTACAAAAGAAAAAATTATATATTACTGCATATATAAATAATTTCATACATTCTAACAAAATACTATTTATGGTCAGCTTTTGTAGAACAGTACTTAATTAATGTTTATGTATCTTGAGTGAACTATCCCACCCTTCTTGAAGAAATGTTAAAATGTTGAACATCTATGTTTTCCGCAAGTAAATAACACATTATATGGCTACATTATGACCAGATTATGTCTATTAGTTACTGCTGTGCACCATGTAAATCTCTGGATTCCCCTGGGAAATGAGAAAATCATTTCAGACTTCAATAACTAACAATCAGTTATTGCTCTAGGCAATAATAAAATTGAATGCAATTACCTAAAGTGAAGTTAGCAGTGTAACAAATGGAAATACAGATTTTTTTCTCCTCTTAAAATAAATGTAGCATCTCCTCATTCCACACTACTGTTTATTATAATAGGGTCTTCTAAATAGTGCATTCTCTGCATAGTCTATTTGAGATGTGAAATATATGCGATTAAAAGTTACTTTTTATGGTATCATAAAATTACTTTTTATGGTATCACTTGACTAGTCCTCAAAACAGCAACAACGATTAAAAAATAAAACAATTACCAGTAAGTCACAAAAATTGACGAATGTAAAACATTTATTTAATTTAAAAGATTTATTTGGCAGACATATGTCTTTAAAAATATTAAATTTTACCAATGAAAATATTAAAACTTTTTCCTAGTCTTTGTTCATATAGCAAAATAACTAGATGAAAAATGATGAAGTCATTTTCAGGGTTAGTTTCATGAATTTACCTATATATCATTATGTTGTTAAGGTGTTGATTGAAATGAGTATTAAAAAAAAGAAGTATTCCACAATGATTGCTAATTTACAAATTTTACTCTAATAATTTTACTATAGTATTATTTATTTACCCAAAATTGATTTTTAATTTATTATTTGCATATATTTTCTATTTGTCACAACACTATGTAATTATACTGAAACAGATTTCCCAGTAGAAAGTTAATCCTGCTGTTTCACATCTTATTTAATGATTTTTAATGTATAATTGTAGTCTGTGTTTTGGCATAGACCACTCCTGAACGAGTAGATTTTCTGGCAATTTGGCTTTTAGAATATATTTGATGGTGAATACAGCCTTTCATTAACTCTGTATTCAAATAGCAGTGCCAAAGTATTTTTCATGTTCTTTACTCATTTCTGTTTATAATAAATCCTTGGAAGCTTGAAGCTGACATCTGTTTTCTGAAGTAATCCTTTCTCTTTCCTCTGTATGGGCACATACTGCCTTTTATTGTAGGGTTGTTTATTAGAGTTGAGCTGCTAGAAATTATTATTACTTAAGAAAAGTGGATTGTTTTGTGGGGAAAAACACAAAGGAAAACTGCATGAATAATGTTACAAAAGGATATGTAAAAATTGGCATCTACAAACACTGACAGCATCTGCTTAACTGCATATTTATATTCTGTAGTTTTATTATATGTTGAGTAATTTAAGAGATGCTTCTGTTTCATGAACCACACACTATTTGAAAATCAAATTCATGTACCAGAGTAAAATCTTTATTGAATTCACTTGTCTGGAAATCCAATTTTAATTCCTTTATCTCATTCAGTATGGTTCCCCTTTCCCTTCTTCCCAATCTTTTTTCTTACTGTCATCCTTCTTTCAATTAACATTTATTGACCACATATTGTGTTCCAGGCCATGAGCTGACAAAGGCAGTTTCAAGGTCAATAAGACATAGTCCCTTGCCATCTATCTAATCAAGGAAGAGAGACACATAAACAAAGATGACAATTATTTTTTAAGTTGGATGACAGTCAAGCCAAATAGTCAAAGTACTGAAGATAGCTTTATGAGGAAATTTGCTGAAGAAAAAGTAACCATTTTAATGCAAAAATAAAAAAGTTCAAATAATCTTGGTTCTCTTATCAAAATTCTTGGTTCAGGACTTAGAGGATATGACTACCCACCTAATTTCAAGAGCTCAAACTTAGTCCATATTTCCTCCCACCCATTTATAATTCTTATCTCATTCCCCTGGTTTTTAAAAAATATTTTTTGCCTTAATAGTCTTGCAATACATATTTTCTTTATACCCTTTCTAGATACTTTTCTCTGACTTACAAATATTTCTTCTTTCTCTTCTGTAACTCTCCATCATCCACTTCTAATTTCTGCTCTCAGCATTTGCATATATTTGGTTTTGATATATTTGCAGTTTCAAGTAGAAGCATAATGGGAAAAGAACCAGCTTTAGGTTTAGACTAAGTTTGGATCCCATCTGGTTCTCAGTTGCTTTATCTATAAAACAGGGTTAATTCCCACCACACCGTTCTGTGGTAATGGTTCAATGATCAACTTTTTTTTCCAGACAACCCTTGCATATTCAAATAATTTTTGTTTTACCTACTTGGTTTTTATATATTTAAAAATGTTTATAATATTGTCTTGATTATTGAGAATGAATACAAGTGTAGAACATGATAGAAATTGAAAACATAAGTGGATCAAAGAAAAACTATAAAGTAATAAATAAATTGCAGAGAGGAGATTTGATTAGGCCTTTAAAAACTGGAAACAATGAAGGAGGGAAGAGTTTTATTTGAGTGACCCACATCAACTTTACATGTAAGGCATTATATACTTTTTATTTAATGGAAATTTAGTTACTCTCAAAACAATGAAAAGGAAAAAAATTGTCATCAAATTTACTACTTGAATTGATCAGATGAAATCTCTGTAAACCCATATTCTTTACTAAAAGAAGATTTAAATGTCAATCATGAGAAGAAACAATGATTTATGTCAAATTCACAACTCAGAAGCAACAATTACAATTATGACTGGCCATTAGTAGATTAAGAAAATTTTTTTAATGAAGTCAAAAAACTGAAGCTTCACTGTTTTTATTCAGTGATGATTTTGGAACATGGCTGTAAAGATCTTCTGACCTCATAAGCTGTTTTTAGCAAAATATGTTCCACTTCAAACTAATGATTACAATATTTCTTTGGATACACATTTACTATAATATTTTAAATGAAGAAAGGAACTAGAGTATATTATCAGAAACTAGGTATTCTTTTACTTTTGTTACAAATTTCAATTCCAATAGTTAAGTCTGTCTTTGACCAAAAGAACAAAACACTGTGGGTATCAAATAAAAAACAATTAACAAGGTGTCATTTGCACATAAAATACAAACCACCACCAGAACTATAACAAAGGTTTAATAAACAGCAATAGTTAGTATTCAACAAAGACAAGTAAGCAACACTGTAGAACACTGGCATGATGATCTTAAAAGAATAATATGTGTAATAGACTTGCCTAAATGTAGCCATGTACAACAGTGCTTCCTGACAGTAATAGCAAAATATTTACAAACAAAACAAAACAAAAGCAGTGAAGCATTTTTGGGTTAGGTAAAAACAATTTCAAAATGTGATGCTTGAAGAGCCAAACAGGTATTTTTTATCTAAAAAATAATAAAAAACAAATTATCACTGTGTAGAATGAAAAACTTGATATTAACTAATTAAAAAAACCAAGGTATACATTAAATTTTAAAAGCAAAATACTGCTCAATTTAACCAGCGTGTACAACAGACAAAAGTCAGATTTAACAAATAGCATTTACTGTAGGTATCACTGAGTCACCAGAAGAAGAAAATTACTAATTCAAAATCAATGACTATTTAATTACTTCCACACTTATTACAAAACACATTTATTTGTTTTGCTTCAAGTGAAGAAATGAACAAAAAAACAATTTTTGGATTTTAGGGAAAGATTGTTGAGCCTATAACATGGTTAATAAAAAGAAAAGCAGAATTTGGTAAACAATAGAAATTTGGTGTCACATAGGGCATATTTATTATGTTTGAATTTATTACTAGGAAAGATGACCTCACCTATGCTGATGGTGATGATGGTCTTTTGAACAATTCAAAAGTTATGGTTAATAACTTCTGTTTTTGCTGTATCTTGAAAATATTTCAAGTTTGATTGTACATCCACTCTTGAATACTGGAGGGAAATGTCCACTAAATGCTGTTAAGCCAATTATATTTTTTTTATTCAGTATTTCAGACATCCTAGAAAAATGTAATCTGGCTCATATCTGTGGGTTCTCTTATTTTTTTTACACATACACATAATCTGAATTTTATTAAATGTTTCAAACTCTTTGTAAATGCTAATTTGTAGCTTCCCGAAGCTAGATACTTATTCTTCATTGCATATCCAGCACCTTGGATGCCTAGAATTAGGTAAATAATTTTTTGTGTATAAATAAACCATGCTTCCTCATGACTTTAGGATTCTGAATCGGATAGTCCTTAAAGTCCACAGCCCTCTGACCAAAGACATATTCCCTTTAGTATCTGAGAGATTTTCTAATAATCTCAAAAGACATTTTTGTAAATTTTCCCTTCAACTCTGAAATGTTCTGTCTTCATTGCTCCCAGTGCCTTTTGGTCTTTACCACTTAAAACAGATTAGACTCCTTTGGGAATGTTGATTTACTTGTCTGACTTTACCACTGAAGTATAAATACCTTAAAGTTGTCATTTCACTTTTCTAGCTCCATGCCTAAAGTATTAACAAGAGTAGGGCCACTATAATTATCTTTTGATATAAATAAAAACTAATGAATTACTACTTTCTTTGCATTTAAGACATCAATAATTTTTATCCAAATGGTATTGTAATTATATACTTACCTACAACTCACTTTTTGCTATACATAAAATACTTGTCCTTTTCAGAAAATGGGGAAGTTCTTATCATTGTAGTTCTCAAGTTTCTTGACAGAGTTTTTGATGAATTGTAGTACAGAAGTTTAATAAATATTGATGTTGATTAATTTCCTGTCTCTTTACTGTGCTAACATTAATCCCTTAGAAAGTTTCCAATCTCTATCAGGAAACTGCTCTACTATCCAAAAGCTTTATCTATCAATTGTCCTTCTTAAATTAAATACATATTTTTATACTGAAGCTTAAACCCATTTCCCTCTCTATTTTTTTATAACACTGAAAACTAATGAAAAAATGAACATGGAAAGGGGATTGAAATGTGTCAATATTAAGTAAGCTAAATATTTAATATTTGATTATATAATGTAACCATTAATCATTGATTCTTTATCCTACAAACACTTACACAGGGACCATTAGGGCCAAACATCATGTTGGGGGCTTTATATAAGATTAAAATATGAACAAATTAAAGTCACTGCTTATTGAAATTTTAGTAGAAAAATTTTTAGCTTTGAGACTGACTGAGCATTTACATTTTTTATTTTATTGATAATTGCTCTTGTTTATCATACTATTTATATATATAAGTATACCTGATATATGTAAATATTTAGAAAATTAATACCGTAAATAATTAATTTGTCTGGATTAACAAGAATTATAACATTTTTTAGACTCCACTTTATTTTATTTTGTAACTGTTGTCTTATTTTTGGAAGTCTTTTAATATTTCTTTATGGTATGTTATAGAAAGTTGCTCAGTGATCAAATTGAAATTTTCTGCATTTATGGATAAGAGAGGTGAACTCTCAAATTGGTATAACTGATATGGAAGACAGTGTGGAGATTCCTCAGAAAATTGGGAATGGAGTTACCATATAACCCAGCAACCCTCTTCTGGGGATCTACCGAAAAAATATGAAAACCTTAGTCCACAAAGACTTATGTACCCCAACATTCATTGCCAAAACATGGAAACAACCAAAGTGGTTCACAGTGGCCAAAACATGGAAACAACCAAAGTGCCCTGCGACAGATGACTGGATAAAGAAGCCGTGGTACATATACACAATGGAATATTACTCAGCTATAAGAAATGAAGAAACATTGCCATTTACAACAAAATGGATGGACCTAGAGATAATTGTGTTAAGAGAAATAAGCCAGACAGAAAAAAACAAAAACTGTATGAATTCACTATATGTGGAATATAAAACTGAAAGTAACAAAGAAAAACAAACAAACAAACAAAAAAACCCATGGACACAATCAATAGTTTAATGTTTTTTCAGGGGCAAGTGGGGAGGGAATGGGAGAAGAGGGAGGGTGTGTGAGAGGAAGGAGGAGGAGCTAAATATAAGGTGATGGAAAGAGAACTCACACTGGGTAGTGAACTTATTATACAACAAGATGACAATGCACTGTAGAATTGTATACCTGGAACTTATGTAATTCTTGCCAACCAATATCACCCCAAGAAGTCTAACAATAAAAAAAAAATTAAAAAGACAAGAAGGCTGAAGGTGTTAACTGTCAGAAATAAACTCAGTTCCTTGACTCCTCATTTATGGTTTCCTTCATTCATTCTCTAACTCATTCATGCATTGATTGATTATTTTGTTCAACAAATAGATAACAAAGTCTACTATGTTGTAGCTGTGAGATACTACTGCATTTCCACAGTGCTTTCATGTCTGCTTACTAGCACTTATAAGAAAATACTCTTCTATATTTCAAAATCTAGAGTAAATCACAAACATCAAGTCTCACTACTGGTGATTATAGATGCAAAAAGAGTTGAGCTGCATTTAAAATGACATAACACTGTTCTCTTAAAAAATCTATAAAATTTTTAGCCTAGATATCCTGTCCTCTAGCCTTCTAAGGTTAATAGAGAGGGAGATATTCTCTGTTTTCATATGCAAATGACAGGCTCTACCACATGTGCTGTGGAAATTTCAGCGAGGCCCATATTATTTTTGAGAATTTCCCAGAGGACTTATTTCTTTGCTCCTTTGCACAACCTGAATTCTTAGTGGCAATATGTTTATAATTTCTGGTGCCACTGTCTTACTTCCTGTGGATTTCTTTCTCAGTTCCTTTCTACTCAATTTCCTTTTTTAATAGCTCATTTTTCATTTATAGTTGACATAAAATATTATATTAATTTTAGGTGTACGACATAGTGATTAGACATTTATGTAACTTACAACATGATCATCCCAATAAATCTAATCCATATGTGACACCAAACATAGTTATTACAGTATTATTTATTTTATTCTTTTATGCTATACTTGAGATCCTTATGACTATTTTGTATCTACCAATTTGTATTTCTTGACTCTTTACTTTTTCCATCCATCCCCCTGAATCCCCACCCATCTGGAAATCATCAAAATGTTCTGTGTGTCTATGAGTCTGTTTTGTTTTGCTTATTTATTTATTTTGTTCTTTAGATTCTACATATAAGTGAAATCATATAGCATTTGTCTTTCTCTGTTTAACTTACTCCAGTCAGGACAACACTCTCTAAAGCAATGTATGTTCTAGCAGGGAGCAAGATTTTATTCTTTTATATGGCTGAGTAATGGTCCATTGCATGTATGTATCAACTCTTCTTTGTCTACTGATTCATTGATAGATACCCAGGTTTTCCTCATATCTTGGCTATTCTCAATAATGTTGTAATGAAAATATGGATGCACATTCCCTTCAAAGTAGTGTTTGGGTTTCTTTGGATAAATACCCAGAAGTTGGATTACAAGGTCTTTCTTTGTCTCCTGTTATATCCCTTGTTTTAAAGTCTATTTTGTATGGGGTAATATTGCTACCCTCACTTTTAGTTTGTATGTTTGTTTCCATTTTTATGAAATATCTTTACCCATCTCTTTACTTTTAGTCTGTGTGTGTCTCTTATCAGAAATGAATCTTTTGTAGACAACACATGTATGGGTCTTATTTTCTTATCCATTCAGCCACCTTATGTTTTTTATTAGAGCATTCAACCCATATACATGTAAAGTATTTATTTGAAAGATATGTAATTATTGTCATTTTATTATTCATATTTTTATATGTTTTTTCTTCCTTTTCGTTTTCTTCTTCTCCATTTCTTATAGTACTGATTTGGTGGTGATGGATTCCTTTAGGATTCTCTTGTCTGGGAAGCTCTTTATTTGTCTTTCAATTCTAAATTATAACTTTGCTGGATAGAGTAATGTTGGTTGTAGGTTCCTTACTTTTCATAACTCTGAATATTTTGTGCCAAATCCTTCTGGCTTGCAAAGTTTCTGTTGAGAAATTAGTTGACAGACTTATAGGAGCTCTCTTCTCGGTGGGTAACTGTTTTTCTCTCACTGCTTTGAAGATTCTCTCTTGTTTTTAACCTTTGACATTTTAATTATGATGTGTCTTGGTGTGGGCCTTTTTGGGTTCATTTTCTTTGTGACTTTCTGCACTTCCTGGGCTTGTATGTCCATTTCCTTTTTCAAGTTAGCAAAATTTTCTGTCATTATTTCTAAAACCAGGATTTCAATTCCTTGCTCACTCTCTCTCCTTCTGGTACCCCTATAATGCAAACATTGACATACTTGAAATTGTCTCACAGGTCCTTTAAATAATTTTCATTGTTTGGGTTCTCTTGCTTTCTCTCTCTCTCTTTTTTTTTTTTCCTTTTCTGATCAGGTGTTTTCTGCTACCTTATCTTCCTAATTGCTGTCTTGAAACTTTGCTTTATCTAACTTACTGTTCATTCCCTCTTATGTATTCTTTATTTCAGTTATTATATTCTACATTTTGGACTGGTTCATTTTTATGTTTTCTATCTCCATTTTTATGTTTACTGTATCTTCATTGAAGGTTCTCTGAAATCACTGAGCACCCTTATAACTGATATTTTGAATTCTGTATCTGGTAGATTGCTTTTCTCTATTTTGTTTATTTATTTTTCTTGAGCTTTTTTCTATTCTTTTAAGATGTTTCTTTGTCTCCCCATTTTGGCTGCCTCTCTGTGTTTGTTTCTATATATAAGGTAAAGCTTCTTCACCTCCTGGTCTTAGTAGACTGGCTTTGTGTAGTGGGTGTTCTGTGGGGCTCATGGGAGAAGTCTCTTTGGTCACCTGACCCAGGTGGATCCAGGTATGTTCTTCAGTGGGTTTTGTGTGCCCTCTAATTGTAGTTGAGCCTTGGTTGCTGTTTGCATGTCAATGGGTGGTACTGACCCTGGGGCTGACCGATTTTGAGGACTGTCTCTGACTCCAGTGGAGGAGCTGTTGTGCAGGGGCTGACCCTATGAAGCAGGATTTACATTAGCAGGGCTCTGCTGCCTCCTTAGTCTGCCCTTGGGTGTGTGGACTGTGAAGGCAGCCACAAGGCATGCCACTGTAGGACCTCCTTGGAAGAGCCCTACAGTAAGTCAAGTTCAGCCTTCCCTTGTGCTCTGCCTGGGGCCATTGGACATAAGCCACAAAGTAATTGGCAGATAACCACCAACTGCACTGAGCTTGCATACTCATGGGAAAGCCTAAGCTGCAAACCCAGGCCAGCTGCCATTAGTTCCAGGCTCAGTGTTACTTAGCAAGAGGTACAGGGCATGCTGAAGCCAGATGCTGCTTGCTTGGAGTTTGTGGAGCTTTAAGAGATTTTACAAAGTCTTCAGCAAGAGCCAAGATAGGCCATTTGTATAGAAAAGGCTTGGGTGCACCTACAAATTGGGTGAGTTGAGGTCTCAGGGAATCACCTGGGCAGAGCAAAGGGTATTAATCGGGTTGATGGAGACTCAGATATGGGGACAATCTGAGTTTGCATGCTGGGAAGAGAGTGGGTTGAAAAAAGACACAATGGCTTCCACAAGCTTCTTATTCTGGGAGAAAGCTGGACTTCAATTTTTCTCTGAAGTCACAAAACTCAGTTCTTCCCTGTGTAATCCTGGATGGATGGAGCCTTTAAAGTTGATGCCTGGCTAATGGACCTCAGAGAAAGTGAGTTATTCAGTGAGTAAGTTCATGCCTGGGCCCTTTAAGAGGAGCACCTGGGACTTCAGCTGCCTTCTGTGTCACTCAGACACAACTTCTGCTGGCTTTCACAGCCAGAAGTTGTGGGGACTTCTCTTCCTGACACTGGAAGCTTAGGCTAGGGAGCCTGGTGTGTAGCTAGGACTCTTTGCTCCTCAGGTGTGACCTTTGCAGCAAAGATATCCTTCACAATTTTTAACTGCCACATGTGAGTACGGGGACCAGTGCATTCCGCATCTTCACCCCTCCTGCCGGTCTCAACATGGCTTCTTCTGTAAATCCTTAATTATAGGACTACTACGTAGCTGTACTTCAGGTGATTTCTCAATGATGGTTTTTTTGTAGTGTAGTTGTAATTTTAATGTGGTCATGAGAGGAGGTAAGCACAATGTTTACCTACTCTTCCATCTTGACCATACTATCTGCTAAATTATTCTTTAATGCATTACTAGCAAAAGATGCTATTTATAACATATTTTATTGAAGATTTATAGCACATAAAGGGGGACTACACCATGGCAGAAAAAGAAAAACAATCTATAATTGAGTATTAGTAAGCTTAAAATTATCTAATTATCCTCAACACAAGATAGTTCCTAGTGGACACCAGTGTTGATAGTCCCCATTCTGTATCCATACTTACTACTTGGCACTTACCTCCCTGGAGGTGTTTCTTCTATTTCTGCATTTCTTCCACTAACACTCTGTCTTGCTAGTTAAAATTTTCAGTTAATTTTTTTGAAGATTAATTTAGCTCTCAATATCCACCTATGTTAATATTAGGTCTTTCTGTCTTCTTACAAAGCTCCCCCCCCAAAAAAAAAAACAAACGAAAAAAACCAAAAAAAAAAAAAAAGACAAGCATCAGTCTATTTGTGGGTCAAGCTAGAAATTTCCCAGAATTTAAAAGGAGTCATCAGGATCTCAATTATTTTACTTTTTGATATGTAACTACCATCTTATATTAATAAATAAATAATATTGAGAAGATTCAGAGATTACTCACAATTCTTGATGTCAACATGATAACAGTCTGTTAGTTTTTCCATCTTTTTTGTGATCCATTTCTTAAATCAACCATTTATCCCCTATACTTGCTCCTTAATACCCAACATCATTCCTCACACAATAGGACATAATACACATTTTTGCCTACAAACATGTCTTGATTTCTGGTTTGGGGCAATAGGCTAAACCATGAATTTACCTTCCCAAATGTATTGACATCACAAAAAATAAAAATTAATACTGTCATGAGAGCAACAGAATATAATAAAGGATACAGTCAATGGACCAGACATTTTAAAATATTTTGAAAGAACACAAAATAGAACAGAAAGATGAAGCATACCATGGTGCATGCTGAGCTGGGGAAATAGACAGGACCTAGATTATGCAAACTCTATAGACTATTTAATTTAAAGTGCAATGGGAAGTCACTGAAAAGTTTTAATGAGGAAAATGACATAACCTTATTTATGTTGTTCATTCAGAGAGATTCTGGGAAGATACCATTCTGAATTCAGTTCAGAACACCCACATTCCCAATTTCCTGTCAACTACGTGTCCTTTGGAATTCTAGAAACTGGATTCCTAGTTTGACAGAGATGCAACAGTATGAAATGTTCAAGGGCTTTGCCAAATATTTGAAGGAGGAAACATGCAAAGTCCTTCTGTTGAGGCTAAGGTGTGCTGAAATTTAGAATCTTCTGAGACACAGAAGTACTGCAAGGGAAGACAAACAGGTAGACTAAGATAATTCTTACACCCCAGACTGGAAATGCATTGAGATTTTAACAGGAGAGAGTAAAGATCAGAGAGGCCTCCTTCTGGTGTCTCAACAGAGACCTGGCATTTGGTAGTTACATATCACCTGCTCACACAAAGCCAGTGTACCTACTACTACTACTCTTAGATTTTCCATCACATGAATAATTCAGGAAATATTATTATTCAGGAATAATACTGGAAACCTGATCTAGCCACTAGAGTTGAGTGAAGACATAAGTAGGTGAAGAAAAATATTGATACTTGCAAAAAAAACCAAGTGGATCTTTAAGTGGCCCCTATGAATTAAAATTTCAACATGTAAATATTAGGACTTCTGAATTAACAAAGGTAAAATGGGGAATCAATTATATAGGAAAAAATAAGAGAAAGAAAAAAAGCATAAAGTAAACATAAACACTAAACCTAAAATGTAAAGAAAAATAAATATATCAATTAATCCTCTAATGTCAGCCTTGGAGTTTAAACAAGTTTTGTGGTTATTTTTTATGAAACAATTAAAACAAAACAAAACAAAATGTGAAAACAAAGGCAGGAACAAATAGATAACAGGAATATATAGACAAAAGAAGAGTAGTCATATCTACAAAATATCCAAAGACCCGAACAGTTTCAAAGTGAAAGTGTAGGGAAACATTTTATTGCCTTTAAAACCTGTTAATAATAATAAAAAATAAGATAAAAATTTAAGATCATAACATTTATTTAATTAAAATCTACAAACAAAAATAAAAAACTTAAATTAGAATAATGTAGGCTGTGATTAATAAAATTTAAAAAAATAGAAAGCCAGTTATATGGAAAGACCAATAATATAGTTAAATTATTAAATGAGCCTGATTAATGACAAAGTTATGAGAGCAAAAATACATACGATTTGAATAAGATTAGAAACATAATCAGAGATTTATAAACAATAGATTTTTTAAATTGCAACTTTTGGCAACAAATATGAAAAATTGAAGGAAATGGATATTTTCCTAGCAAAATATAGTTGATAAAATCAACCCAAGAGAAAGAAAACATCATAAGTTAATAATCATAAAGTAAACTGGAAAATGTATTTATCATTAACCATTTAAAACAGGCATCACACTCACATGAACTTAGATATGCTGTGTAACCTCTCTGTGCTTAGGGTTTTTTCATCCTTAAAATGTGGATAATAATGTTTACCTCATATAATTACTATGATGATTAACTAAGCTAATATCATTAAGTGCTTGTAAAGGTCTGTAATATATTAAGCTTCATATAGCTACTCTTGTATTGAAGAAGATATAATCCTAAAGCTATTTAAATGATTCAAGCCACAGAAAAAAAAAGAAAACTTCCACATTGAAATAATTCTTAGATTTGATCATTATAAGAAAAAACAGAAAATTGTAGGCCAATTTCACTTATTAATAAAGCTGTAAAATTCAAGTATAATATTAGCATATTGAATTTGGCACATTAAAATAATTACACATTACTACAAAATATGGTTTATTTAAAGAGAGTTACAATGCTTATATTTACAAATAAAATTAATCTCATCAATGAATAAAAGGAAGAAATTCTTATGAATATGTAATTATGCTTAAAAGAATTTGATCAAATTTAGCTGCCATTCTTAATTTTTAAAAACAAATATTGAAAGAAACTAATTAAACATAAAAAGATGATTCTTTTCCAAATTAAATAACACTCTAAATAGTAAGATTCTGTATTCTAAAATAAAAAAATAAGACAGAGATTCTTCCTGTTATTATTATTTTTAGCCCACCCACAACATTGTCCATGATCATCTATGTTTTATTTTCATGGTCAGCACACAAAACTGTATAACACATTGTATATTTTGCTTATTTTTCTAGTTTATTGTCTGTGTCATATCAACCTCCAAAATGTAAACTCCATGAGGAAGAGTTTTTATTGTTTTGTTCTCTGTTATATCCTCTGAGCCTTGTATAGTGCATGGCATAGAAAGTAACTAAGCAGAAAATTTAAATAAATTAAATAATCTATTCCATTTTCCTTTTGAGAACTAATGCAATAAGATAAGATAATTAGGTTTTAAAAGACAGTATTATTTCTTTGTTCTGATGATTGCATATATCAAGAAAACCTAAGGAATCAAAATAAAAATTTTCAAAAACGACTAGAACTAATGAATTGGTTGGTAGGAGCTGTATCTTTCTTCCATAAATTTGAATCTGTAAGGAAATTTAAATCTCCACAAGTGGTAGATAAAATTGGATTTGAGTCCTTCTGTTAAATGTAGCCTAAAAAATTATTCATAGGCCAGTGCTCCTGAGGTCCTCTAATTCATGTTTCTCAAATCTGTGACCCAGCAATAAATTTAATTTTTATGGTGTATGTTAAAGTCAGTTTTTGTCACTTGATATCAATACATCCTACCTGGTGTAATGAGTAAAAATTAATTTTTATATATTTCTTTAATTTATAAACCAATAATACAGATGGATCTTTGGCAAACCTGATTAAAAAATATAAAGAAAACACAAAATGGAATCATAAGAAATAAAACAGAAGCATCACAGCGAAAATAGCATCAATATTAGTACTGGAATTGACTAAAATTCTTTTTCTTTTTTTTTTTCTTCTTTTTTTTTTTTTTAATGTAGGTATTTCCCTGGCTGGGAATCAAACCCAGGCCACAGCATTGACAGACGCACTGAAGTTTTAAGCCACTACACCACCAGGGAACTCCCTGAAATTCTTAGAGAAGCAGATGTTCTGGTTATTTTAATTTTGTTGTTGACAAATAGAAAAATGTTCCCAACACTTGAGAGAATCTTTATGAAATACATTTCTTCATTTTGTTGTTTTAATAAGAACATAACGTATTTCTTAAGTGATACCAGCATTGTGTTTCAATTTCACCACATTCTGACCAAATTGAATATTGTTATTCCAATATTCTATTTTCAATCTATATGTTTATAAATTGCCCTCTTATTATTTTGAAATATTAATATTTTCAAAAATCAATTATTTACAAATTGTTTACTCAAGTCATTATACTTATGGTGACCTTACCATTACTTGTTTCTTGCCTTTTAATTCTAAATTTTTTTAACAAAGAAGAGGTTTTCTTGAAAAGTATATACTTTTAAACAGTTAAATGTATCTATGTCTTTCTTGACATTATCTTCACATACTTTTAGGCTTAAGTGGTTCTGGTTATCTAGATATTCTGCCATATTTTATTGCAGATAGTCATAATTTCTTCTACCCATTAGAAATTTTGATATACCTGGGCTTTATTTTTGTTTTGGCAATGAATTTTAACTCTAAATTGATTATTTAAAAATAGAAATATATTTTTTGGACTAATGTTTCTAATTCTGACATGTAATATTATTTTTATCACATATTAAATTCTTGTGGCTAAAGAGTTTATGAATTGTCTGTTCTCTTTTACTGATTTTTCCATATATTTTATATCTATAGTACATTAATATTTTTGTTCTTTTTGTTGATTACTTTTCTAAATAAAATTTAGAAAAAAATGTGTATACTCACTGCCAAAAGTGAATAAATCACTGCTGTATTTTTGTTAGAATGGGTTAAAATTATACATTGGGGAAAAGGGATGAACCTCTTAATAGTAATCATTTCAAAATGTATTCATCATATAATACTATATGGTATAAGAAGTTAAATAGGATATAATCCTTGATTTTGAACACAGAGAACTTATATACAAGCCAAACTATGACTCTTTGAAAGATTCTGGGAACAGATGGTGTTCACCTATTTATTATTAAATATTCGGGATTAAATAGAAAATAAACAATCTGAATAGAATAATTTTAGATTACTTCAATAATTAAAAAATTATAACATAATTATAAAATAAAATTGACTTTGTTTTCTAGTATGAAAGAAAAAAATAAATGTACCCAATCAACATAGTGCCTTTTTTTTGTTTAAATGAAAGTAAAGTATGAATTTAGACAACCATATACATATATAATCACATAAACTTTTCTTCCTCTCTTTTTTCTCTTTTGATAATAAAAAGAATAAACAATAAACAAAATATAAATTCTCCATTTGGGATATAATAATTTTTGAAAATATAAATAAGTATAAAGTAAAAATAAAAATTCCTACAAGTGGGTCATCCAATGATTATACTGAGAACCATATACCATACCTATAGCTGTATTTGTATCTGTATACCAATATAGAGATTAGAATAAATATATTGTTTATTGGCCTATTTTTTTACTGGAGATGTAATCTTTATGTTTTAAATACAGTAGATTCTCAGTCAACCAGATGTGGTGAGGATTGGTAGATGCCAGATAGATATAGTTTCTGGTTGCTTGAAAGTTACTATTAAAAATAGCCTAATATTATACCCCATACTATACCATACCATACCATAAATTCTGTATTGCCTTGCTATTAATATTAAAAGCAAATTAAGACAAATAAAGATAAACTTAATACAACACAGTTGATTAAACAAACAGCTTTGTGAATGCAGTGTGAAATTTTAATTAAATGACAATCAATAAACTTTTCAAATTAATAAACTTCACTAACAATTATTTTAACTTCAAGTAACTAAGGAATAAAACATGCTCTTAACACTGTTACAGTAGATGTGGATAATTTACTGGGTAGACATTGCATCAGGGTCATCAGGATTTGATGATGTAGCTAGGACAAGATCAGGAAAAGTGCATCGTTTTGGATCTACATCTGTAGTTGATGCTATACTAGCAAACTTGGGTGCAGCTTTCTTTTTATTTCAGTTTTTTAAAATTGTTAAATTTATTGGCGTGACATTGGTTAGCAAAAATTACATAGATTCCAGGGGAACAATTCTACAGTGCATTGTCTGTGTTGCATTATGTGTTCACTATCCAGAGTCAGTTCTCTTTCCATGAAAATTAGATAAATATTAGCTTGCTTTGAGGCCCTATACCTCTCACACAAAGTCAGCTTTTACATGATGTGCAAGGGTGAACCAAGTTTAAACTCACATTTCCACCTGAAATTGATTTTAATTTTTATTTAAAGTATTATTTCTTCAATATTTTTGCTGGTTGCTTGAGAGTGTGAGTTGTTTGAGTTCTGGTTAATAGAGAATCTACTGTATTCTTCAAAAGCAAGATTTTAATAGGTACACAGGATCCTAGGCTATGAACACCATTGTGAAGGTCTTTGCATTAAAATTAGTATGGATAATTTGTCTAATCATTGTTTTCAGAAAGTTATAATTTTCATTTATTCTGATGAATCATATATTTACCTTCTATAATTTTGATTATTATTAACCATGCCAAGCAATTACTTCTGGTAATAATTCACCATAAAATAAGCTGCTTCTTTAGACTGCTCTTATTCAAAGACAACAATAATACTCATTCATTCTATTTGTGACAGTTATGTAGAAGAAGCCCAAATACTTACTATATAAAACTAAATAATATACACACATATAAATCTACCTTAACTAATTTTTCATAGAGTTTCCATTTTTTGGAAGATAATGAATTCTTCTTTCTGTTAGCTTTTAAGAAACTGAATAAATTGTTTAGAGAATCTGGAAAATTTATGACATCTGTTCATGCTTTCATATTTACAGAGCCATCCCTTGAAAACATCAGTCATTCTACTATAAAGTAGATGTAGAAGAGACCTTTTTGGTAGCGTGTCACCAAAGTAACCCAGTTGCTGATGTTTAAAGAAGCTTACATGGTAATATTATCTTCCTGAATTTGTGATATTTAATATTTTTGCAACTCTAAAAGAAGTCACTTTTTTTAGTGTTACAGATTTTATTAGACTCAGAAAGTTGATCCATATTATCTTAAATTGCAACAAATAGAAAGTTCTTCAAGACAATTCACATTTCAAAATTATAACAAGAAATATAACTTTTAGCTGACCTTTCCATTCTCTCTAGATAGGCATATATGTGGGGAAACAGAGCTGCTACTTGAATACCTTTTCAGATGTCATGCCCTGGTTTTTAATTAATTTGATTTTCAAGGTGTAATTTCACTTTCCTTATTTTCAAATTATTGGAGGACAAGTCTCTTAACCATATCCTTAGATTCCACCCAGTTACTTTCTTTCAAGGATATATATGAGATCAGACAATTAATTTTGTTAACTCATCCTAGAAAATTGCTTTGAAAGGTGGACTAGGCACTGGCATTTGTGCATACCTTCCCAAAGGGAGTAAGTACTTTGAGGATGACCATAGTGATTTTCAACAATTAGGTATGTGGATTTTTTGCTAGAATGAGTTCAAAAAATTAATTGTCCAATCTTGTCCCTGCATGTCCACACACAGCCTCCGATTTCTACATTTGACAAAGGACCACTTTGTCAAATAGAATAAACATTTTGGCTTTTGTAGCATGAGTATTCATAAAAACATCATTACCTAATGATTTATGACACAGCATCCACTACATTTCAGTGTGGAAAAAATGGTCATCTATCAGGAGAGAATGGAATAAAAGGGGGAAATGGTAGTAGGGTACTATTCCACGTATCTCCTAAGAATAGTTTATTAATAGTTTGCAAAAATACAATAAAACAAAATTTATTCTTACTTTTTCTCTCTACCATTTATAAAATAGAAAAGTAGATGGGTTGGAGATAAAGCCTTGAGAAGTGATTCCAACTAAGAGTAATTGGAAAACTTCCAGTCTTCACAGGTTTTTTAGTTCCAGAATTACTTCAGGAGTTGTGGGACTCACAGAGAATGAGTTAGAAAACTTATGACATCTCCCTTTACTTCACCTGAATCTTTGTCTTCCAAATCCTTGGCTCATATGTAATGGTAGGATCCTGTCCCTGTGATGACTTCATTATTTTTTTATATGATGGCTTATTTGAACCCTGTTGATATAAGATAGTATTAACTGGACATATATTCCAGCTGCATATATTTGTAAAATTTGAATACAACCTGACATTTAAATAACACAATTTGCACAGGAATGCTAATGGACTTGATAAAAACAGGACAGAGTGGTAATGGACTGCCAAATCATTGTTATAATAATTTTTCTTTTTTTCAGTTTTTTTTATTGTTAGACTTATTGGGGTGACATTGGTTAGCAAGAATTACATAGGTTCCAGGTGTACAATTCTACAGTGCATTGTCTACTTGTTGTATTATATGTTCACCACCCAGTGTGAGTTCTCTTTCAGCCATGCTTTCAAGTATTATCTCAATTTAACTTTCCATTTCTGTGATTTGAACTTGGAGAGGCTTGGACTTTGGAAAGAGCTAGGTATAACAATCCTGCACTGAACTAAGATATGCTGAACTGAACTGATTAGCAAATCCTAAACTATTCTTGTGTTTATTCTTCAGTTTAAGCAAAAATAATGTTTATTTATTGAAGATTATTAAAAAGAAAAAGGAGCATGAAAAAACTTAGGTGGAAAAATTACAAAAAAAAAAAAAAATGGGAAGACTCTCTGATCTTATCCTGGCATCTGACCAAATGGTATTTGTGGCAGAAACAATGCTATGTATTTATCAAACTCCATTTTCTTTTAACCTTGGGTACACATAATATTATATATCTCCAAGCGTCCCCCATCTAGTAGAGTAGGTGTGACCATGTAGCTAATTTCTGGCCAATGAAATATAAAAATGTAGAAAATCATATATACAGCTTTTATGCATGGTCCCTAAAAAATACCCATATGATTCTGTATTGTTACTCTCCTTTATTTCCACTTTCCAGATGCAATAAATTCACTCAAGACCTTCAAGGAACAGTAAAACCTCTAGATGAAAGAAATCTGATTACCTGAATGACTTCATGGAGCAGAGACCTCACTAACTTCTTGTATCTATTGTGAAGTCAGCAAGAAATAAACCATTACTATGTTAAACCACTACAATTTAGCATGTGTATGCTAACAGCAGTTAATAGGTTCGGTGCATATGAATATTGCAAAATATTTTGTTTTGACTGGAGCTGAAGTTAAGTTCTCTCAAGTCTTATCTGCCTCTACTTTGTGTCTGCTATGGCATTACTTCCAGTTGAGCAGTCTGAAGACACTAGTAATATCCCAGCATATAGATAGCAATCTTGCTCCTTTCTTTGGTCTAACACTTACAGAGTAAATAAAAGTAATTTAGAGTAATTTAAATTTAAAAATCATATCATTTATAATATCAGTGGGTATCATTCATTTATAAGCTCAAACATTATAATATATAATTTTTACAGCAGCACTGTGAACTGATATTATTATCCTATTTTTATGGATCAGAACTCTAAGACACAGAAATAATGCAAGGCGGGACACAAAAAAACCTGAAATTTATTTATAAAAATTTGTCTATTTATTCTTACATGTTTAAATTTCAGTCACCTTCACAGTACTTTCTGTTTGATGTAATACACATTTCAAGTTGCATTTTCCCACTTCTCGAACACCTTTTGAACTTGTCAAATTTGATCTTTTAGTGCTTCTGCTGTTTTTTGTTTCACCTCTTTGACATCAGCAAAACATTTCCCTTTGAGAACTTTTTTCATCTGCAGAGATAGAAATAGAAGTCCCTTGGGGCAAGACTGGGTGAATAAGAAAGATAGGACATGGAAGACGTGCCTTTTTTGTAAAAAAAAAGAAAATGCTGAACACTCAGCATTGTGTAGGCAGCTGCATTGTCATACTGTAAATATGCATCATGAAGTGGGCAAATGCATAGACAGAGCCTCCAAAAAAAATTTACTGAAGCCAAATGCAGCCTCTCATATCAATGCCAGTTGATACACTGATGCCGATGGGTTCCTAGATCACTCACCTGGTTAGGGAAGCTTGTACTACAATAGGCTAGTGGGGCAGAGGGTGGCTTACATTCTTTTTTTCATACATGTCTTCTGTTATGCTTCCTGAAGAAGTTCACCTTCTAAGTCCAGAGGTAGGATGAAGTCATGATATGATATTCAGACTCCTTCTGCTCCTAGGTAGGGGCAGTATAGTATTGTCTAAGTAAGTATTGAGAAAAGTGGACCCCACTACAATACACTTTGAAGAGCTTTGGGGCCTTTCAGATTTTATTTTAAGTATAGGTCTATGCCATCTATAGTAACAGATTGGGCAAGTTATTTACAAGTGGAGACCAAAAAGCCAGAATTATTTTATGGAGGGTGGGCCCCCACTAAATGCACATTCTCGGAACCCATCTGCATCAGTGTACCAGCTGGTATTGTTGTGAAAGGCAATGTTCGGCTTCAGTGAGTTTTTTTGGAAACTCTTTTAACACATTCCTGTGTTAGCCCATTTTATGGTGGGTGAATTACACAAATAACTTGTGGCATGACAATGCACCTGCCCACACATTGAGGCTTCAGTAGTTTTTGACCAAAAATGACATGAACCCCATGCTCCATTCTCCTTATTCATCTGATCTCGTTCCAAGCAACTTTTTTATTTGTTTGTTTGTTTTCCAGATGAAAGAAATCATCAAAGGGAATCATTGTGTCGATACGGAAAAGGTGAAACCAAAAACAGCAGAAGCACTAGAAGACTTCAAAATTAATGAGTTCAAAAACTGTTTTGGGTAGTGGAAAAAGTGTCTCAGTAGGTGTATTGCATCAAATAAAGAGTACTTTAAAGGTGACTAAAGTTTAAACATGTAAAAATGAATAAACATTCCTAATAAATAAATTCCAGTTTTTCTGGGGTCCCTCCTGGTACAATAGATATTTAGGGCACCTGATTCTAAGGCCACACTTTAAAAACCAATGTTTCATTAATCTATTCACTTATTTAGAAACAGAAAAATTATTTCTTTCAGATTTTTACATCAGCTCTGGTATATGTTCCAGTATGAAAAAATTGCCTGGAAAGCAGTCAGTTATCTCTCGCTCTTCCTGGACATTTCCCACCACTGAACAATATATGTATGATTCAGTTAGTGTTAGGTTGCTGAAGGATTTTTTTTCTTGTCCAGTATCCATGCATTTGGCAAAACACTTTATTCAGTTTGCAGAATACAGTAATACTGTAATTTTTTAACAAATATATATATATATTCTTCATTTTCATTGAAATTTAGAGAATATACATTTCTAAAATTAATAGTTAATTGCCTAGCTTCTTTGTTTTTAAGTTTAACTAGACCTCAAAATCATGTTTTCCATAGAAAAATATCCAGGTAGGGTAATATTGCAAATGATGCAACTGGTAATACAGCAGACTTCACATTAAAAGTTACCAATGAGAAACCAAATTTCTGAAATTAATAGTCATTTTACTGCCCATTGATAATTTTAAGTATTTCTATTTTGTCATCTTTTATTTATTTTTTTAAGATTTTTACGAAAATAGAAATCCTTATTTACTTAATTCTAGATATTTTAAAAGTGGGGCCTTATTGTATGTTCTTTAACAGAAAATGTAAGTTATTTTTGTAAGGAAAAATAATGCCCTTGTGATGTCATGAAAGCTACAGAGCTTAAAAATACTATAATATAGTAGGATCAAAATGGCACACTATGTAAACACTGAATCTTATTCTTCTGTTTCAATTTCTTGGAGTGCACAGTAAAAATATTTTTAAACATCTATTATTGCACTGGAAAATAAGAAAGATATCCTCTTTTAGTCTAGGAACTATCAGCAATTTTAAAGGACCCAGAGCAGACGGCATTCAGTGGAATAAGAAAGTTCATTTGAAACAAAACAATGGACAAGTTAGAGAAAAAGATATATACAAAACCCCACCAAAACAAACAAACAAACAAAAACCCATATAAGTTAGAAACTTTGTAAGAAAAGAAAAATGAAGGGGTTCCCTGGTGGTGTAGCGGCTAAGCTTCAGTGCTCTCAATGCCACGGTCTAGGTTTGAGTCCCAGCCAGGAAACTACCCCCACCAAAAAAAAGAAAAAGAAAAAGAAAAATGAATAGCAATAGTAATATTAGACCAAGGAGAATTTAAGGTAAGCAGTATTAAATGGAGGCAGGAATATTGCATACTAATTAAATATAATATAAAAACTATAGCAGTATAGAGCAGTAAAGGTTCTTTATGTACCAAATCAACATAGCTACATAATATATTTAGAAATTTAATAAATCTATAATTATTTAATATCTACCTTTAGGAATTTTTGGTTTATTGAACTGGAGATACAATAACAATTAAGAATATAAAATATTTGCATAGCATAATTAACAAACAATATAGTATAACTACATCAAATTTTATAGAAATTTGTATTCAGTGAAGGATTTAAACACAAATGGAACACAAGAAGAGAAGAGAAAACAAGTGGTCATGTAGTAAATCACAAAATAAACATCAAAAAAGTTACCCCAAATATTGGTATCATAAAGGCTTTATTCACTGAAGGTGTTGCAAGAAAATAAGAAATTAACTACTAAAAAACTCTCCTCCAGGTTCTTTCCAAATCTACAAACCTATCAATTAAGGAAAATGTTACAAATAACTATTTATTAAAAGGAAAATAATATTAATTAAAAAACATTTTTAAAGGATAAAAGAAACTATTTATCAAAGTGTATACACTGTGTCCATGAGAGAACTCAGAGAGAGATATGGACCCAAATGCATTTTTAGAAAACAATAAAAACTAAAGTAGAATTAAAATACAGAATAAAAATAACACAAACTTAAAAAACACAGAAGTTGATGAAATTAAAACATTAATGAAATAAAAAATAAAAAAACATTTCTAAAGATGAGCAACATAAATAAAAAGCAAGATATTTGGAGTGATAAATATTTAAAAAATTGGAAAATGTAGTCATAGAAAAGGAAGAAATACATTAGGAACTCAAATTGGCAAAGTTACTGAGTAAAGTTTAAAATATTGTAAGAATGTACAACTTTATTCCATCAATCCTTGAACCTACATAAAATGCAAATTGTTTCTAGAAAAACGTGAATTTCCAAGTCTGTTAAAAAAAAAAAAAAGTGGAACAATTGAATTAACTCTTTAACCCTAGAAGAAATTGAAGCTGTAGCAAGTCCAGATAATTTTTATCCAGATAATTATTTCTGGAAAGATTTTACAAAATAAAAGATTTCTCATTTTCTGTGAAGATTCTCAGATCAAATAAAATAAGGGAAAGCTACCTAACTCATAAGATAGTAATCTCAACAGTTACACAAACTGAGCCATGATAGCAAACACACACACACACACACAGAAACACGCTATAATATGCCAATTATGTTTATAAAATAGAAACAAAAACTTATAAATTGTTAACAAGTCAATTCAGCAGCATTTATCAAAGCATGACTAGCTAGTGTTGTTTCAGGATAAAGTATATTCCCATATTAGCATATCTATTAATGTAATAACAGTAAAATGTTCATTTCAATGAGTAATGATAAACATGTAATAGAAATAAATATTCATTCACAATAAAAACTTCTAACAAAACAGTTCTAGAACAGAATATCCTTTTAACTTAAGAAAGCACCAGAGGTTTAAGTGAACATCATGTCACAATGGTGAAAAACTAAAAATATTTCAAATTACAGTTGATAACAAGATGAAGATTTTCTGCATTGTCTATATTCTTCAACATTATGTTGATGGTCCCAGCCAATGGAATAATAAAAATATAATGGTATATACATTTTAAAGGAAGAAACAACTCTGTCATTCATTCATGATTCCAAATTCCAAGATAGTCTATCATTATTTGTGAATTATTCCAAATTTTAAGATAATCAGTGGGGGGTTCCCTGGTGGTATAGTGGCTAGGCTTCCATACTTTCAATGCTGCAGCCTGAGTTCGATTCCCAGTCAGGGAACCACCACCAAAAAAAAAAAAAAAAAAGAGTAGCAGCAAACAAACTTTAGTAACAGTTAAGAAATTAAAGCAAGGGTATGACTGGATATAAGATCACTATACAAAAATCAATAGCTTTCCCAAAAACCGGTAGTAAGCATTTAGAAAATGTAATAGTATATAGTAAATACCATTGATAAAACCACAAAACTATAATATTAAATAAAAACTAAAAATAAAAGTACATGACCTGAATTGAAAAAAATTATAAAACTTAAATTAATGAACTATAAAAAGGACTAGTAATATGTATTTTCAAGAATAAGAATACTCAATATTGCAAGGCATCTAAAAATCAATAATGAATATCAGTGAAATATCCACCAACATGCATATAAGGTTTTCATAGAACTTGTAAAATTATTTTTAAAATACACATTAAAGTTGAGAGTCTCATATTTAGTGATATTACTGGGCTTAAATATTCCAATTGATTTCTAAAATTCTTCATGTTGAATTCTTCATGCTGAAAACAACTAAAAATGTTGGAGGTATCCATATCTAGGTCTAGATGTTCAAGGAGCTGGTAAAATGAAAGCATTTTTCAATCACAAATATAAGAGGTGAGGCAAATCATATTTCCAAAGATAGTACAATAATTTCTTCCATCCCATAGATCTTCTGCAATGTGACCTTAATATGCTGCAAGAATTTTAAGACACACTGAGAGGCTATGTATAAATCCTCCTCTCAGTAGTAGCAGATAAAGTCCAATCTAGTTTTCAAAACATCCTAACTCAGGCACCAGTCACTTGTGTAGAGGAGCTCAGAAATGATTCCAACTGCCAGTCACTTCAGTCATTTCCTAGAAGTTTGGCCTTCCCAGCTGACACCCTAGACATTGTAGAATAGGCAAGTACTTCCTGTTGAGTCCTGTCCAAATTCCTGATTCATAAGATTTTTTACTATAATGAAATTATTTTATATCACTAGATTTGTGGTGGTATGTTTTGCAGTAAGTTCATCAGAACAGCTGAATTTCAGCAAGTAGTAAGGATACTGAAACTCCTTTTGCACTGAAATTTTATGTCAAAAGTAGAAATTTCAGTGGTTTTCACAGACTTTAGCAGTCAGGGCCCATCTAAACTGGGAAATCTGGTAAGAAACTCACAAACATCCAATTGGAAACCTCAGTGTAAGGAGGAAGCAAAAATAAATACACTCAAGCTTTATCCTCAAAGGCCTATGGTTGTCCTGACACTGAGCAGGGAAAGGGAAAATAAAATCCCTAAGACATTGCACCAACAAACTAGACTTTGCATATAGTATCAGTAAGAATTTGAGGTTCTATACTTCAATTGAGTTTTAAATTATTCTACATTCTTACTGTTATAATGTACTTACAGTGGTGATATAATTCTGCTTTTGAAGACTGCAACTCCTTCTACATCATCAAAAACCTGATAATTAATTTTCAAATAAAATTGAGCAGCTCAAAACTTCTGATTACAACTATGTTAAATAACAGAGATCAGATATAACTAAAAATTTGGACATCTCAAACAATGGTTTTTAAACATCAGACATTAGGCAGCCCAGGACTGTGATTCCTGAGGGAGAGAGAAAAATAAGGTGAGGGCAAGGAAATGCCCCAACCCTTAGCTAAAAGGATGGAGTCAAAAACAGGCAAAGCAAAGGCAGCTACAGTTCATAGGAACAAATACCACACAGGAGGGTGCTGCAGAGTAAGAGCTCTGAATAGATACAGAAGTTACATCTTGAATTTCAAGTGAATACTCATCAGTGAAGGCATGTGAGAAAAGAGCCTGGGTTTGAGAAAAGAATAATAAGCACAGAGAACAATCCACAGGGCTACTAGATCGTTAGGAATAGTTAGTCTTCTCACAAGCCAAAGTGAAAATACGTCATAATTCCAAGGGTATTGGTTAGAATAAACAGGAGTGTATTCAATCAGTAGTGGGGAGAGATTAATAGACTGAAGGTTGCTCTGCTCCTACCTAATAAAGCTTAAAACAATCCTGAAAAGGATTAAATTGTTCCTAAGTAACAACTGCATTGCAGAACAAAGCTAAAGAGTAATTTAGAAGCACAAACATACCTAAGGCCTAACAAAGTAAAGTTCAAAATGTCTGGCACTCAAAAAAAATTGATAGATATGAAAACAAATAGGACTCATATAATGAAAAAAAGAGTTCAATTCAATAGTTATAGACCCCAAAAGTGACACAGATGATAAAATTGGTAGGCAATAAAGATAATAAAAATTATTATAATTAGCTTTCAAATGTTTAAAAAGATAAAAGACAGAATGAACATATTAAGGAAAGGCATAGATTATATAAAAAAAGTGTCAAACTGAACTTCAAGACACAGAAAAATATCTGATATAAAAATACACTGGATGGAATTAACAGTGGAAAATATAAATGAACTTGAAATATAAAGCAATGGAGCAATAAAACTAATCCAAAGTTATGCAAAGATAAAAAAAGAAAAACATGGACAGATCAAGTAGCCTAATGTATATTTTGGAGTCCTTGAAGGAGATGAAAGAATAGGGAAACAGAATAAATATTTGAAGCAATAATGACTCAAAATTTTACAAATTTGATAAAAATTATAAACCCATAATTCCAAGAGGCTTAACAAACTCCAAACACGAGAAACATAAAAAAATTATCATGACTTATGATCTAATTGCTTAAAATGAATGATAAAAAACAATTTTAAGGCAGAAAAAAAAGAATCATTACTTATAAAAGAACAATGTAAGATGAAAGCAGATAGCAGACTTCTTGTTGGAAATAATGTAAGGCAGAATAATGTAGGGTAACATTTTTAGAATACTGAAATAAAAACTGCCAACTTGGAATTCTATACCCAGCAACAATATCTTTCAAAAATGAAGGCAAAATAAAGACTTAGTCAGGCAAACAAAAAAGTGAAGAATGTATCACTCGTAGGCATACACCATAAGAAAGTTTCGAGAAAGTCCTTCAAGCAGAAGGAAAAAATGCCAGATAGAAACATCTACACAAAGAAACGAAAGAACACTGCAAATGATAAATGTGTGGGTGAGTATTAAAAAAACGTCATATTTTTAAAATCTCTCTAAAGAAAAACGGAATTAAGAGTAAATAATACATACTGTTGATTTCATAACATATATAGAAATAAAATGCAAGACAACACTAGCACAAGGGCTGGAGACATGGAAGCATACGGTTTTAAGGTTCTTTTATTCTATGTGAAATGATACAATATCATTTCTTTCCTACGGGCAGAGATTGAGAAGGCCACAAGAGCAGGCTACCTGGAGTAATACTTCATATACAACTAGTTATCCCTGGTTGTGAGGGCTGCTTTTACGTTCACGGTTGTTGATTGGAGATGGCGGGCATGAATGGAGAATGGGTATCTCTAAGAGCCCAGCTTGTCAGAAATGGCACAGTAGAGGTAGAGCCAAAGGAAGATAGGACCAAAAGCCAAAGCTATCTTTCACTTTCTACCTCAAATTGTGTAGGAACAACTAGTGATTTCTATCTCCTCTCTTTTCTCAATCAAAATTCAATTCCTGGCCCTAGAGACAGGTCCTGAAGAAGACACAAAGCTTAAACTGGTAAGGTACCCATAGGTCCCATCACACCTTCACATCTTTTTACACAGCCTTCTATGGATCCCTGAGTTAGTTGCTATCTTCAGCTTCATATTATGTGTCAAGTGGATGAGTGAAATAGGTCCTGTGGCTGACATCAAAGGACAGCCCAGAGTGGGCTGGAGGCCAGCGTGAAACTGCTGAGAATGCCAGATGCGATGAAGCTACTTGAAGTTTTGTACTATATGAGGCAAATTTTGAGATCTATATCTGGATACTCTCAGCCAACTAAGAAACTCTACTGAGAATATCTCCTACAACAATCAAACTGGAGACTTCATACACCTCCTAGACAATAATAAACTTCTTCCCCTAACATTTATAGGCAAGATACCTCTCCCTAAAATAAAGATCACAAATAGTGATTTTGTGTTGGTCTGGCTCTTTTGGAATGGAAAGAGCTCATTGTAAAAATACCTGAGGCTGAAAAGCCGTGGTCTTAGCCTTTTGCTGAATTGGATTGGAGTAGGAGTTATGGGCTATGTCACGGGTCTACTCTAAAACACCTCACACTAAAATAGGTGGAGGGTATATAGATCCTAGCCCTGTAGCTAGGGAATGAGTCCACGGTCCAGGGTGATTATTATTGAACATGTCCTTCGGGTCAGGGAAATGCTTCTGTTTTATACTGTCTTTGCCTAAGAAAGCCACCTGCTCCTGTAGAAGAGCTGGCAACCACATGACTGCTGCTGCTGATGGCATGGGGATGCCAGACTGTACCGGAACTTTGGTCTTCTGGCACCATGTGAGGCTAATGAGCAGATCAGGCAGGAGCTGATTGTCTGCAGAGGGTAGGATGGCAGCCAGCAGTCCGGTTACAAGTTTAACCATATATAGGGGAAGCAGTTCTCCAAAGCCAGAAACATCACAAAATAAATATACCAAAGTGGTATGGTTTGAGACAACAGATCCCAAACTCATGGGGGAACTAGTCCTTGGGTAAAGCAAAAAGTGCTGTAGGAGACCATGCTCATGCACATGCTCCATTATCTAATTAGATTTTCTTTACAATAGACAAGTTCAAAGATAAATTATCAAGAATTTTATGATGGCTACAGTAGAGCATTAACCTAACATGGGACCCTTCTGAGCATGAGGTCTTCTGTGCTTACACTTTTTAATGCCATGATGCTCGTGCTGAGGGGTACATCCTGTAGTTCAGAATAGATCAGGTGAAAGTTTTAGATTTTGATAAGTGTTCAGTATTGGTTGACCTTCCATTTGGTGGGACTGGGATTGGCCTTGTCTATTTTCTCAGTTCACTCCCTATCTTCATGGCCCAGGTACAGATGATAGTGTTGTCACTCTCTTGGTTGGGGTCATGCCATTAGGCGTGATTTCAAAAGATGTAGAAAGTTTCTGGTTCCCAACAGTCTCCCACAGAAGTCCTGTGTTCTGGCAGTTGTTAACCTGAGCCAACAGCCAGAGCGTCAGCTGTACCTGGTAATATAGTGGAGGAAACTCTGAGGTTATTAATTTAATTCATCACACCAATAGGAGAAGTTGAAAGCCATTATAACTTCAAAGTATGCAAAAAATTAATGAAGCCAACATCTACTTATGATTTTAAAAATATCTTAGAAAAGTAGATACAAAAGGAAACTTCCTCAACCTAGTGGAGAATACCATAAAAATATTTACAGCTTACAAATACTTGGTGATAAAATGTTTAAAGCTTTCCTTTAGAGAATATAGAAAAGATAAGAATGCTTACTATCATCACTTCTAATCAACATCGTAGAATGAAAAAGAAATAATTAATATTGAGAAAGAAAAATGAAACACTAATTATTTACAGATAACATGATTTTGTATAAAATAAAATAATGCAGATAATTTAAAAGATATGAAGGGTATTGCACTAAATGGAGTGTCAAACGAGAAGACAGACGCAAGTTGACTTTGCTTATAGGTAAAATCTAAAGAAGAAAATAAACAAGTGGACCAGGAACAGATTCATAGATAGGGAAAACATTTGGTTTGTTGCTAGATGGGAGGAAGGTTGGGGGAGGGGCTGAAATAAGGGAAAGTGATTGGGAAGTTCAATTTGGTGCTTATAAAGTAATAGTTATGGGTATATAGGGTATAACATGAGAATATAGTCAATAATGTTGCAATAACTAAGGGTGGCATCAGATGGCTACTAGATTTGTTGGGTGAGGGGGAGAGAGTGGGAGGGGTGGGTGAAAAAGAGAAAGAAATCAAGAAGCACTAATTCATAGTCATAAAATAGTCATAGGGATGGAAAGTGCAGCATAGGGCATATTGTTAATAACATTGTAATAACTACATATGGTGTCAAGGGGAACCAGATGTATTTGAATAAGGATTTTGTAAGTGATATAAATGTCTCAACACTATGCTGTACACCTGAAAACAATATAATATTGTATGTAAAATGTAATTGAAAAATGAAACTAAATGAGAAAAAAATAATAAAAAGTTTAGCAGAACTGCAAGGTACAAAATAAAATTCAAATATCTATGTGATATCTGCTTAATGCCATGACAAAATAGTTCATACTAGACTAGCCCTTCTACCTAAACAACTGTATAAGATACAGCAGGTAACATTGGGCAAGTGTCAGCACATTGACTGTTATCCCATACAATGGGATACACATGACATGAGCCAGCCTTACCACTGCAGCTGTCTCGGGCCAATTTCTTGATCACAGCACAAGGAGCTGAAGCATAGGCAAAGCATGTAAGTTCTACTGATCTGTAGAGGCAGATTTCAGAATTTGTCCTAACAGCCTCAATATGCCAGACAGGATATTAGAAGAAAGATGCACATAAGACTAGATCCAAAGGTCTGTTTGTGGGCTCCCTACAAGCCTCTGGCCAAGGATTAAGCTGGGCATATGCAATGAAAGACTCTGCAAGTCTTACCAAAGACTAGTTTCTATGAGATTGAGAGAAGAATAAACATATGAGAGGTTGACCAAAAATGGGGGATGAAATTCTAGCCGAAGTAGAGTGAAGAAACCTCAGAAAAACTTCAGGGCTAAAAGTGAGATACAAAGAGGCCACAGTTTAGATGCAAATACCACACTCTGGAGTAAAGGCTGCACTAGACCTACATGAGCAGAGGTTAAAACCCAACTGGACAAGAACATAAAGGAAATCAGGGTTTCAATTTGAGTATAGCCGTTGTAGAGTGTTTTGAGAAACACCTTGGAATTTCCAATAATCTACCTTAACAGAGTATGAAACCAAGTCTACACAAATGCAAGGTGATTGGATATAATTGAACTTGCTGGGGAAAAAAGGGCACTCTTTTCAGAGGAATATAATATAATTCAGAGTCCCTGTAGCATATTATCCATAATGTCCAGTACACAATAAAAGGTTACTGTATACGCAAAGAAACAGGATTGAATGACCAACAGCAAAGAAAAACAGCAGTCTATAGAAACTGATCTTGAGAAGGCCTAGATGTATTAATTACCAGGTCAAGGATGTAAAACAACTATTATAAACATGTTCAAGAACTTCAAGGGAAATAAGGCATTAATGAGTGAAGAGGCAAGAACTCTCAGTAGAGAAGTAGAAATATAACAAACATTTAAATAGAAATTCTCAAAATTCTACAGTAACTAAATTGAAAATTTTACTGAATAAACTTAAGGGCAGATTAAGGACAGCTGAAATGGGCATTCAATTTGATGAACAGAGTAATGGCTTAAAAATTAATAGAGCCTCAGTGGTTTGAGTAACATAATTATTATTCATGTAACTTAAAACCCAAAATAAAAGAATTGTGATGGGCCAGGAAAGTTATTTAAAAATGCTAAGGCCAAAAACTTTCAAAATTATATAAAGCATTGGCTTATAAATCTAGGAAGTTCAGATAAATACAAAAGAGAAGCATAACTACACACTTAGACACATGGTAGACACATGCTGAAAACCAAAGATAACATCTTGAATGAAATTATAGGTGGAAAAAAAAGAGACAGATTCCAAGTAAACAAATGATGGCTAAACTTACATCAGAAAAATGGAGGCAAGAAGATAATTTAATGACATATTTAAAGTGCTCAAAGAAAAATGGCTTCCAACCCAGAATTCAAAGTAACCTTAAAAAAGGAGAGTGCAGAAAGAAATTTTCATACAAAAGAAGCTGAGAGAAAATCTCACCAACACACCTGGCTATACAAAAATGTTAATATGAAGGAAACTGATAACAGAAACACTAGAAATGGTAAATATATATTATTTTAATTTTCTTTTAAAAAGCTGTCCATTTACGTAAAAAGTAATTACACTTTAAGTTGAGGTTTTATAATGCATTTAAAAACATGCATAAGAACAATAATATATCTAGATGTTTTCATTTTAAATTAAGCAACTTATTGCTTGTCCAGTGTTCTTAAGGTATATTTTATTTCTTAATTGGTAAGTTTGTTCTTCATAATTTCTTTTAATATACATTGTGTCTATGGGAGAATTTCAAATTATGTATGTTCTAAGTATTGAAACAAAAACATAAATTGGAAAATAATTGAGGCCTGGATAACATGAGACTCTTACTCCAAAAGGGAAAAGTACAAAAATTAATTTTAAAAATTACTTTTTGGAGTTTAATTATTTTGAAAGAAGCCAGATGACTTTGTAATGGTCCTGTTCAAATAGGGTAAGTTGGCTAATGCTCATTTAATAGATCAGTAAACTCTATGGAAAACAACTCGTTAAGACAAGCTATTTCATAAGATGTTGTTCAAGATAACAAATTCAGTAGCAGAGACTCATTATTTACTGTTTTAACCTTATTTTCTCACTGTGGATAGAGATTTAAAATTTATTCCTATGCATCTGTAGCACAGTATTTTCTACTGGATGTTTAACTATAGATATCAAGGTGTAGTGTTCCAGAAATTTGAAAGCATGCTTCAAACATCTGGATCTATATACATATGGGGAATATACAGCTGTGTTTATGTCAATGATTACACATTTATAGGCATATAATGCATTTATTTAAATGTAGAATCTCTATATATGTGAGAATATTTAAACAAGTGCATTTGCTGTACTTATTTGAATATGCAATTGAAAAATTCAAATAAATCATTCACTACCTTCATTTAATCTTATAGCACTTATTTATATAACATATACTTATTAATATATAACATAGCACTTTCATTTTAGTCTAAACCCAAATATTTTTAAAAGATTAGAGAAACAATGGGTAACATAAGTCATGCAAATAAAAATATTTGTACAGAGGTATCCACAGCTAGCAAGCTTTTAGAAGAATTTGGAATTCAGCAAGAAAAAATATAATCATTTGCTATTGGAAAGCTTCTTTTAGTCCAACAATTTTATAGTATGGTAGACATTTTAATTATTTCAAAGCACTTGTCCAGAGGTATTGTTTTTATTTTTCTTTCTTACTACTACTGTATCTGACAGAATAAACACTTCTGGGTATTGGTTTAATAATAAAGAAAATAATTTCACTATCTTAACTCCCATTCACCAATCTAGTTTGTGAGTATTAATGTAATGTCATTTAACTTTACTTCTGAGAAAGGAACTGACCAGCAAATGATATGGGAGAGAAAGTAAAATTTCATCTTGGATTCGATTCCTGGCCTTGATATCTGGGAAGATTTCAGAGAAACTTCTAGCTAGTCTATTTATATTTATCTCAATTCTTTTGTATGCTATTTCCTTTCTCAAGGGCATTTAAAAAAAATCTATGATGAACTGGACTAGAGGAATGGGATCAATACTTGAGCAAGAAAAAAAATTAAATTGGAAGTTACATAATTTTTAAAAGAATTTTAAATTTACCACAAGGATAAAAATGACTGCAGACATTTTTTCATTAGTCGAATGATTGAATAAATTCAACCTCTCTGAGCCTCAATTTATCACTTGTATGTTGTGGATAATAATATCTCTCATTGAGTGTTGTAAGGATTACAAGAATATAAGGTATAAATCATTCAATTGTCAAATGCTTTCCAAGTTATAACTAATATTTCTTCCGATTTTGTACATGCGAAAACTGGCTACCTGGACATATCTACAAACCTTGTTGGTTATATTTCAGGAATCACCTTTCCTATATTGATTAATCATCTTGTTAAAATCTTGAATTGACAAACGACATTGTTTTCTGAGACAGTTCATACTTTCATCAAGGGATGCTCCTAGGAGACTGTGGATGAGTACTGCAGGTGGAAAGGGTTCAACAGTCAAAAGAACGTAGTTTCTGTTTTATATTGATAAAACAAGTCACAATTCTTATTTTTAATTTCTACCGTCATATTTTGAGACAGGTATCAGAACCCAGTACTCGTGTTCAAAGGACGGCAAGGCCACAAGGGTCTTCATATTTCTGTCCAGGAGCAGAGCAGAGACGGAAGAGAGACAGACCAATCAGAGGGCATGGTGAGGAGTGGTCCCGCCCTTCCAACGAGTCCTCTCTTTTTTGTGTACCGCGCGCTGGGAGTAGAAGTGTGCAGCGGGATCGGCCCGCCCCTGCCTCTGAGTGACAGGACTGTGGACAGCAACATTTCCATCCGGACTCGAAGTTTGTCGACCCTTGCCTTGGCTGAGCTGAGGTGTGTGTGTTTCCGGCGAGGGCGACTTCTGGGGAGGCGGGGGAGTCCCTACCCGGGAAGCTTAAGATCAGGGACTGGGGGTGGGCGCACCGACTTATTGTGCTCCCAAACCGTTTGGAGATGATCGGTCCTTTCCTGGGAGCCGCAGCTGGGCGGGCTGGGCTGAGGGAAGCTCTGGAAGAGGAGGAAGCTGGGCCGTGGGAAAACCAGTAGACACGGTAGTAAATTACGGACCCCTTCTTGCGAGCACGGCGCTCGCGGTAGAGGTGGGTTGATTTGAGGGGGCTTCTGGCGGTAGTTGGTTGTGCCCTCTGCAGTTGCTACGGTTTCCGCCCTGCCAGCGTGTTTGGCAGAGCGATTTGGCCCTGAAAACCTAGTCCCACCCACCTCCCGAGGCTTTCTGCGTGGCTAGGGATTGGCTCCTTTGTGCTGTCCGTTAATTTGCGTCCCTTCACTCTTCAGTTTTATGGGTTCTGTAGTTTTCTTAGGCCTTCCTTTCGTATTTTACTCCTCTCCACAGTTTTCCCTGCCTCCTCTTATTATTGAACAAGTTTCTACAGACCAAAACATTTTAGGAGAAGGCTTTGGGGAGCATGAGATGGGGCATGGGGGTGTCTTTTTCTGGTGCTTGATTAATCTCTGAGCACACAGGTGTTGGTGTCCACGTGGATGACTAGGAAAAGGGGGCTAGGAGAGCTCATTTTTTTCCTACCTGGAATTCTTTTCATTGCTGCTGCCCATTTGATCTCGAGGAGATTTTCTGGATGTTGAAGCAATTCATTATTGGCCAATATATGCTATCCGTTTCCCCCTTAACGTTGGAGAGGGGTAATACTAAGTGTACAAATCCCCTTTTGGCCTTTTGGTCCTTATTTAATAATTATCTGTGAGATGGTAATCACAGATAACCATTTCAGATCTCTTCTTTGCTCATAACATCTGGTCCCAAATGAGTAAGGAGAATAAACATTCCAGAGAGAAAACAAAGGGGCTAAAAATCTGCTTTTACTTCCTTCTGCTCTGTTTACTGTATACATCCCGAAGAAGGAAGCTTTTACTGTTTGTTAACACTGGGAAGAGTCTTAGCCTTTAAGTCAGGAAACTGCCAGGGCTAGGTGATATTTGTCCTTGGACAATAAACCTCATAATTGTTATTTGTGAAGTGAGGGTACTTATGTGCCCTTTATTCCTGAAAAATAAGGAGGAATAATTGATTGTGGAAGTATTTTTAAAGTAATGATGTACAAAGATATAAAATATTATTGATTACACTTTTGTCTTTTTGTCTACTTGATAGGAATTTGTAAACACAGATAATTATGATCATTCAGCTTAAAGTGTTTTCAAACTTCCCTGTAGTTTCATTTTTATCTTTGGACTATTTAGAAATGAGGAAGAAACTCATTCATTTTTCCATTATTGATTCTGTTTTTGGTCTGGTTAGGTAGCACCTGAAATGTTTTGTATGGCTTTTTTTTTTTTTTTTCTTTGACATCAGCTAGGTTTTTTCAAGAATATACATACTTTTAAATGATTGGGGAAGATTATTTTATAATCCAATGATAAATGACCTTTTTGGTAACTCTGAGAAGCCAAGGAAAGCTATTTATTCTCTACTTAGAAAAAGATAGGAGCATAAGTGGACTCTAGATCAAGAACGTGTTTTAGATCAACTTCTTAAGGAATATGGGAATTATTAATAACTCTACCCTTGTCTAACCCCAAAGAGAGACTGGAATATCTGACTTCTAAAGCTCTTTTCAACTTAAGTGAATAATCTTTTATAACATTCTAATTTCCTGTGGCTAAAAAAAATATTGTGCTTGGTTCCACTGTGGCTCTTTTCATGATTTCTGTATTTAAATAGAAGACTATACATAGAGGTATTTTCTTTGCTCAAGTTCCTTTATCTAGCTTTATCAGTAAAAGTGGGCATCAGTAGCAGATATTATCATTAAAGAAAACATTGAAGAGGGAAAATATATTGCTTTTGTAATAAACATAAGAGTATATAGGAGCACCTGTTGTTTCTTTAACAAAATTTTATTCATACTGTTTACCATGTTAAAAAATAAACTGCGGAATATTAAAACTTTTGAGGGTTTATTTGAGCAAAAATTGAATTGGGCAGCATCCAGTCTAACAGATAAAAAGAAACTCTTGAGGAGCTGTGCAAAATGACTTTTATAGGCAGAAGGGAGAGGGAATGAGGAATTTATACTGGCAAAAAAGATTACTTTCCTTTTGGGGGTGGCAGGGGCCTATCAGCAGAAACCTGACTAGTTAGTACTAATGAGGTGGTTCTTTGTAAACTAGTTTGAGATTCCGTTTCTGGGAGAGCTGAAATTATAAATAAGTCTTGGTTTGGTGATATGGGGCTTAGCAAAAGCAACTTCATTTGCGACCTGTTAACTTGTTTTTACCAGGTATTTAATGATTCCTTCCTTTACACTTCATTTCTTATGGAGAATCTGCAATAGATTAGAAAGAGCGTTCTAATGGAAGTAGTTTTTAGGGGATCAGTAAATAATAGATCTTTCTTTCTCTTGGGTTTGTAAACAGAGAGGGGTTTTCCTTTCACTACTTCTATTCCCTTTTGCAGAGCCTAGACTTCATTCCAGCTGACAGAAAAGTTTGGTGTGCAGAGTAGTTACACTTACCCAGAGTTACTGTTCTGCATGGTCCATGAAAGAAAGTAAAGTAAAAGAAGGCAAACCTTTAGTATTTATAGGTTTCTAATAGCCTAGTTCTTCCCATTGGAGTAATAAGAACCAAATGGATTTCTGCCACAGATCAGATAATTCTCCTATTGGGAAGCTGTGAATAAGGAGTGGGAGGCCAGGGCTATGAAACTAGTGCTCTGGTTTTCCATCCTAGGTGTTAATTCTGGGTCATTTGAAGTATGTGGGTGATTTTAAATTATTACAGTGTCTTTAAAATCTATTGGCTTTGGGACTCTAATGTTTAGGGATGCTGAATATAGAGATCTACCAGCTCAATGAAGAATTTCCTTCCCCTACTTTTGTGCCAGAAACATCTCCAATGAGAACCATTGTTTCAATGGAAGGAAGTTCCTTCATGTAGAATCATGAGGCTAGGTCAGATTTGCCCCTTGTCCTTGTTGATATGTATCCATGTTTTTGATATCAATAGATTTAGCTCTAAGTGTGAAAGTTTTAATAAAAAATACTGCTTAGAATATATTTTTTGGTATTCTCCCAGAATGAGTAAAATATTATTAATGGAAAATAGTGATACATATTTTATCATACTTGATATTCAGGACATTTCTTACTTAACAAATAAGGATCATAGAGTTTTAGAGCCAGATCTTTCTGTAACTATTACATACTTTCTTATATGGTAGAAATGTTAAATATCTTTTCAATAATAGAATAGGATAGATATATATTTTTATGAAAAAGAAAAGATGATTTTTTTAGATTACTTCTTACTTTTGAAATGTGAAACAATAATAGAAAGGTAATACTCTGTACTCAGAAGTTTAACGAACTATATTGTTGAATCACAAGGTAGAGACAGTTCTATAAATGAGAAGATCTTAATCAATTTCATGGCTTTCAAGCTACTGAAAGTGGAAACTGATCTCATGAATAAAATAGTTTAGTTCTTCTATATTAATATTATGTAGTGACATGTAATAGTTGCAAAATTACAGACCAGTTAGATTGCACAACTTAAAATTTGGCAAAGACGAAAAGAAGATGGTTTAATGCAAAGAACATTTCTTTTACATACTTTGAAAATATTCAAATATCTCAGAATATGGAATGGTAAATTATATGGATACTTGTGGCAAAATCCTAATTGTGAATTCCACTTTATAACCTACACCAGATAGAAGGTACAACAGAATGAAAGACTTGACTCCTGTAGTAGATACATAATTTGTTGAATTTTATAATGTTTCCAGGCATGAAGTTTTTTCCTTATCCATGAATAGAGTTGAAGATTTGTGATATGCTACCATTTTTTTCTGAAGAATATGATTACATATTATAATAAATTGTCATATTCACAGTGATTCAGTAAAGCACCAAATCTCACTGGACAGGGGCATATAGATTTTATTCAGGATGAGAAGTTATAATTTTAAAAAGAACTCCCCAATTTCTAATTCTATTTTGTTTGTTTTCTAGAGGTTCATTTTCTGTATCCTCTCCTCTCCTCAACATCCCCCTGTCCTTATACATAACACACATTCAGTAAATGCTGGACTATGTAAAAATGATCAATGTAGTCTCTTTCAATGCCAGAGTATTCTGGATAAATTTAGCACGTGAAATGAGTAAAGTAGAAGAAAAAAGTCCCACAAAACCAAGAAAAGGAGAAAATCAGCGAAAGATTCAAAGACATACCTGTGAAAACCTAAGAAGAATTTTAAGCTAAGAAGAACATTTGAAGGAATTCTTTGACATTTAATATCTATGGATAGAAAAATTCTATATAAAAAGAAGAGACAATATTTAAGTGACAGTATGAAGATAGTAAGATAAAAAATAACAAAGTAACTAAAAATGTGAGAGCTATTAGTTTTATATACCTGCTATAATGAACTACTATAAATTTAATGACTAAAATGATACAAATTGATTTTCTTATAATTCTGTAGTTCAGAAGTCTGGTATAGGTCTCACTGGAATGAAATCATGGTATGGGCAGGGCTCCCTTCCTTTCTGAAGACTGGGAGACAGTCTGTTTCCTTGCCTTTTCCAGATTCCAGAGGCTGTCCATATTCCTTGATTTATGGCTTCCACCCTTCATCTTCAAAGCCAGCAATATTACATCTCTCTATCTTTCCTGTAGGCAAATCCCCTTCTTACCACAGCTAGGAAAAGTTATCCATTTATAAAAAGTTATCCACTTGAATAATCCAGGATAATCTCTCCATTTCAAGGTTCTTCATTTAATCACATCTGCAAAGACCCTCTTGCCATGTAAGAATATATTCATAGGTTCTGAGGATTAGGACTTGGACATCTTTGAGGGGTGGCATTATTGTCCCTACCACAATATCATATTAAAATTCATATTTGATGTAGTAAAGAGCAGAATTGATATTGCCGTGGAAAATTTAATCGGTGTGGAAAATAGACTTGAAAAGTTTATCTAAAATGTTGAATTCATGAAAAGAAGATGATATATGAAGAAAAATAAATGAGCTCCACTATCTGAATATTTGGAGTTTTTGGAAAAAAGACTATAATGTAGATAACTATCCCTTAAGAAGAAAACAGTATTTGGAAAAAAGTGGTAATTAAAGAGATAACATGAAATAAAAATTTTCTGAGTTGAAAAAGATCTGTGAATGTAGAAAGGGCTTTTCTTATCTGACATGACAATTCAAATAGCAAAAAATTTTCAAATTATGATGATAAAAATTCATTATATATGTAGAAAGAGAAAAAATACTGTATCATTATAAGGAAACAAAAATTTGACTAGGCTCAAATTTTTTTCCATAGCATTAGATGCTAGAAGACAACAGAGCAATATTTTTAGAGTAAAAAATTTTTTTTATGCATTTGTATTTCTTGTGTGACAACAATAGAAAATGCAGTATATTAGGGACTCTAAACTACACCCTGTTTGCTTTTGGGGGGAAAATAAGACATAAAGCAATTGATTAAAAGATGATATAATATAAACACAGAAGCCATGGTGTGTGTATGTATGTATACATATATACACATTATGTATGTGTGTATATGTGTATATGTATACCTTCATAAATATACATACATACACACACACAGGGTGACAAAAATATATACATACATTTTAAGAAAGGAAAAATCTGTATTAAAGTCATGATACTTAATGTATACCGACAGCAAAAGATGAATACAAGTCACATTTGACTTCTGCAATTACAAGAGGTGTTTAAAGTGGTTACCATCAGCATTCAGACACTTCTGATTACAATGAACTACTGCTTGAACAGTGTTGACCAAAGTGTCCACTTGTATCGCTGTACGTGCTATTTCAATTTCTTCTACAAGTACCGCCACTGTAGCTTGTTTTGTATGGTATATCACATCCTTTAAGGTCTCCCACAGGTAGGAATCAAGGGGTTTAAGTCAGGAGAACATGAAGGAAACTAAAAACAATGTTCTTGAATTTCAAATGCCACTTTAAATGGTCTTGCTCACCTAACACAACAACCATGCCTCCACCATTTTCTTTGACTGTCCTATCTGTTGCATGGTGATGCTAGGATTCATTTGATTAATAACATCTTTTGCGTGAATGTTATACTACATGCTACTACTGTAATTCAATTCAATTTCAAGAAGTATTACATAGATAATGTCTCTTAAAATGCATATACATTTTTTGGCATCCCCATTACATACATACAGTGTGTGTGTGTGTGTGTGTGTGTGTGTGTGTGTTTGTGTGTGTGTGTGTGTGTGTGTGTGTGTGTGTGTGTATGGTATCTCTAGGACACACCATACCTACTGACGGTATATCCTAGGGATTTAGAGTATAGAGGTGGCTCTAAATAATTGTTAAATATAGTTAAAAAATAGACTGCATGTAATAAATTGCTTGCAAGCAAACATATATAATGTAAAAATTTACACAATAACAATCTAGATTTAAGTAAACTTTCGTAATCTTACTATTTATTTGTGCCAAAAGTGAAAACTGGTAATTTAAGAGTAAGAATAGATTTTGAAATATACCTAAACCATTGATTGGCAAACCGTGACCCATGGCCTACCCAAATCTGGCTCACTGCCTATTTTTGTTTGACCCACAAACTAAGAATAGTTTTTACATTTTAAATGGTTGAAAAAAATTAGAACAATATTTTGTGATGTGAAAATTATATGAAATTCAAATTTTATTGTTTATAAAATAAAGTTTTATTGGGACACAGCTACACTCATTTGTTTGCATATTTTTCTTTGGCTGCTTTTGCACTTAAACTGCTGTGTTGAGTTGTTGCAACAGAGATGCAAATTTGGTGCTTTCATTGCTTTGCAGTGCTTCTCAAAGCACTACAAATCTGTAGTAACACAGTTACAACTTGATTTTGTGTCTTGACCCAAAAGGCTTAAAATAGTTATGATTTGGCCCTTTACAGAAAAAGTTCACAACTCTTGATCTAAACTTAAACCTTAATGTGTAAGACTGAACTTTTCTTTTCAATTCAAGGGACCCAAATTTACTCAGTTATTGACTGAGTAAATTTGGCTCTGTTTACCCAACTATCTCTTTGGTATTATATGGACTGGGGTTAAAAACCAAGAATCTATTCTTTACATTTAATAACCCAATCTTTTTTTATTTTATCTCTGCCTTAAATGAAAGAAAATTTATGTAAAGATTTTAGAATTTTATTTCCAAAGGCAAAAACCAGTCATTACTATTAATGTAATAGTATAAGAAATAATGAATACTTATAGAGTACTTATAGAGACAAGGATTACAGTAATAAGTAAGTTACATGTCAATCAGCAAAGATTTACTTGGCAAGTACAGGTGAATTAAAAGAGGAAATTGCATTGAAATGTTGTCTTGAAGGAAGGTTGTGCATTCAAGGTAGATAGACCTGGGATTAACCCATTTGTTGGGATGTTCGTATATATCCGAATGAATTTTTCCATCTGCTGTCTCTGATATTTGAGTTTATCTCACAAGCTCAAAATGTTCAGCATTATGCCTTCACAGTGTGCAAAAAAGGGGAAAGGTGTTTGCAAATGAAAACAAACCACGTATTATTGTGCTATGTGTCCTAGAAATCCAGCAATGATTGTTGTTCCTTGTTTGGAGAATTATCACTTCATTGCGTTATTTGTATTTTACTTTTGAGTTGTAAGAGTTCTTCATTTATTTTGTGTATTTTGCAAAGTATTTTGTCCCATTCTTTGGGTTGTCTTTTCACTTTCTTTATCATGTACATTATAGCACTTTGATGAAGTTCAATTTATCTATTTTTTAATTTTGTTATTTGTGCTTTGGAGTTATATCTAAGAATCTATTGCATAAACCTAAGGTCATGAAGTTTTACTCTTATATGTTTCTCTAAGCATTTTATAGAGTCAGCCTTTTCGTCTAGGTCTGTGATATTTTTGAGTTGATTTTTTGCATAAAATGTGAAGTAGGAGTTCAACTTTATTCTTTTGCAGTACCATTTTTAAAAGAAGACTGTACTTTCATATTATTATTTTGACTTGTATTATTATTACTATTTAAAAGTAGCTGACAGATTGAAGGCTAATTTTTAGTGATAGAATTAGTAAAATTTGTGTTTTTAAATATGTGGAGTTAAATTTTGAATTGCTATTATTATTATTAGTCAGTGTTTGGAGCTATTTAAATTTGATTCTCATATATGCAAGAGCTGTTCAGAAAGTATCCAACCATCTAATGTGAAAAATAGAGGCATTTATAGCTGAAATTTTTTTAGACAGCCCCATATCTGAGAACAAGGCAAAGCTAGAGGTAAACTCAGTGGCTAGCACATAAAAGTTATTTAGTAAGTATTCATTGAACAAAAATGAATAAATTATACATAATTTGATTATTTTCCTTGTTGCTTTTAAATGAGCATTTAGTTTAGAAATTCACATATACTGAGAAGTTTATGGTATAAATTATTTTTATAGGTCAACTCTGTACAAGTTGCAATAACAGCAAATAAATTTATATCAGTATTTTTACATTCATATTTAACTCAGTGGAAGCATGTCTCTATTTTTCAGATATTCGCTTTACAATGAACCATTCTTAAAAAGAGTAATCTGCAAAAATTGTGTTAACTATTTATTACAGTGGAAAAGGTGTTTGCTTAAATGAATGTGGGACACACTGAGTCACATAAATTTGAATAGAAGTTTCTATTACAGAATTTCTCGGAGCCTTTTTATGAAAGTGTGCCTTGTTAAAAAAAGTAGCATAATATGCACCATTTTCCAAGTATATTTGGCCATAGAAACTTAATTGAACATAGAATCTTTTGGAAAATGCTACCACAGTGATTTTTTTTAATGGACAGTTAGGGAACTGCAGATCATCCACTTAATACTGGATATTAAAATTTGAATTCCAGTAAGAAAAAGCAACCAAGAGCGTTATTATTGGTATCTGGAATTGAATTTGCCAGGAATGTGAGCACAGCTTCCTCAGTGAAGACCTCGCCTTTGGAAACATCTTAACCCTTGGCATTTTTCCACAGTTCAGACTTGGCAGCATCAAGGACACATCGCAAGGTGTGTTTATTTAATTTAACATTTAGCAAAAGGTTTCTTGACTTGTGGTTTGTTTTCTTTCATTTTGTTGTCTTGTTTTGGTTTGTTTCTGGCAATGAACTTGGGTTCAAAATACCATTCTTTTTATGGAAGGCAGTATAACAATGGGGAAATGATTTTCTTTGTATCACTTTGTAGTATTTGGGCAATACACAAATGTAAATGAAGCATTAACCATAAGGCTATGAATCTTTATCTGATTTATTTGTTAAATCATTTAGAATTATTAATTGTTCACTAGGATTTGTTGCTACATTAATTATTTGATCTCTTGATTTTGATATACCGTGATACTTTTGCACATTGCTATATTTTGGTAATTATATATTGTTTATAATCAATGTCCCTGCAGAGTAAGTAATAAACAGATTAAGATCCTCATAAAATATCAGTTATTCAACATTATATTTAATGTTTCCTGATTAATTGGTACATTTGTGTTTTACATGTATTGTGGGGAGAGGAAATATATATCATAATACAAATATGGGCCTCCATTATATTTTTAACGGTATCTTCATTCTACTCAGAATTTTTCCATGGCTCCCCAGTTCACTCAGGATCAAAGCTGAAGTTCTTAAACTGGCTTATGCATCTTTGCAAGATCTGTCCCCTCCTTGCTACCTTTAATTTCATCTCTTAAGTACTTACTTGCTCAGCTATACTGGCTCCTCTGTTCTTTGAACATGCCATGCATGTTCCTGTCTCCGGGTTTTTACAGTATTGTCTACTGAGTTGATATTCCCAGATATTGTTTACATAGTTTACTTTGAGATTTTATTAAAAAGGTCATCTTCTAAAAGAGGTCTCACCTGGTCTCCTTCCAAATAACCTGGCTCTATATTTTCTACTTAGCATTTATCATTATCTGATAAACTATGTATGTTAGACTTATTTGTCTTGCTTATTGTCATTATTCTTCACAAGAATATTAGTTCCTATGAGGGCAGGATTTTTTGTTTGCTCTGGTTTTATTCTGTCTCTAGCAACTGTAGTAGTCCCTGGCTCTTTATGAGTGAATGAATGAATGAATGAATGAATGAATAAACAGTTAATTAAGCACTTATCATGACTGGGCACTACAATAGGTATTGAGCATACAGGGATGAAATACCTAGTTCCTTCCCTCAAAAGTACAATTTGAAAGGAGATGGATAATTACTTATAGCAGCCATCTTACTACAGTGTTGTGTTACTGTAAAAATATGAATAGAATGGTATCATCACATGGGAGAAGCAGTATTTAAATCAGACTGTCTTGGGCTCATCAAAGGCTTGAAAAAGGTAACCCTTTCTATTAGTCAGAATAACCTAGGGTATGTTGTAGGAGAAAACAAGCCCCCTTAAAAAAGTCTTACACAGACTGCATATCCAAAATGGGTTTGTGGGAATGCTCAGTGACCCAAGACATTGAAGGTTTCATCTGATTTTACTTCCATGATCACTGCAACAGTGCAAAGAGAGTGACTCATTACAGACTGGCATTTAGTGTTTCATTGGTCAAAGAAAAGTGCTTAATTTCAAATGGGGGACTGTGAAGTGCAATATTGCCTTCTGTCCAGAGGGAAAGGAAAATTGGAAGATATATGAGTAGAATTAATGACTGATGTACCTTTCTACTACTTTAAAGGAGTGTAAGATGTCCAGGTAAAGAAGTATTTGAAAGCATTTTCGGAGAGAGGAAAAGCACAGGCTAAGGCAGTAAGCTGTTATGTAGTATACTTTCACAATGTGTATGGGGAATAAAAACAAATGAAGGTATTGGAGGGAAACAGGTTAAGATTATATCAAATTGTGGATTTAGAGTTTTATCCTAAAGGACACAGGGAACTTTGAATGACATAATATACTTCAGGAGAATTTCTTGATTAAATTTTATTTGTGAAAGATTATTCTGCAGGCAGTATGGGGGATAAATTTGAGGGGAGGAAGATTGGAGACAGAAAGATGAATTATAATGCTAATGCAGTAAGGCTGGTGACACCCCCAGAGGAAGACAATGACAGAGGAGATGGAAAAGTGGGGAACAAAAGGTAAAAAGGCAGGGGAAATATGTATGGGGTGGGCTCCAGGGCAAAGAGTAAGCCTTGGCAGTGGAGACAGGACACTTCTTAATCTGAGATTAAAGCAGAGGTACTGACATGGACAGTGTTTGTGTCTGAATATGTTTGTGTGTGGTGTGTGTGCTAATATATATGTTGGTGTGTGTGAGAGAGTAAGTTACAACAGTTTGCAACATATGAGTGATTCTTCCAAAGTAATCTCTATTCTCCTTGTGATGGGAGACAAGCTCATATGTCTAGGCTAAAATGAAGGTGGAGGGAGGACTTCAGGAAAGGTGGAATGACTATTGAATCAAACTGCAGACTTGGGGCAGAGAGATTGCTGGGCAGAGTTATATATGCACTCGTAAAAAAATTACATATTTTACTGCAAAAATTGCGTTGGGAAGCTCATTTACTTTTTTCTTTAAATTGCTTTAGAGTTTATCAATACTTCAGAAATATACACTTCAAAAAGAATTTTGTGTTTGCTCTTTTCATTAAAGGGCCTTATTAGATATAATCTACCCCCTGCCCCCAAATTTTGTTTAATGTGATAATAAAGACCCAATAATTTCATAACAGAGGAAATTTTCTTAAAACTAATAAAATAGTTATCCAGTGGTTTTATAAAATAATTTCTTATGATGAACTCTAAAGTAGTATAATGTTATAGTCAAGTTATTTTTAAAAAGAATTATAGAAAAGTGATTAGAATACTTATGGTATTTTCCTTAAAGGTTTTTAGAAGACATTGTTAGAAATGTACTATAATTTAAAGGATATTCTCAAATTGTGTTTCATTTTTAAAATTGTGTGTTAAGCCCAATGTTATTTTAAACATTTGGGATGCTAAATTTATTATTAAAGTTTTGAGGCCTCGATGACAGAACCAGTGTTATCTAATGTCAGAGTACTGCTCTAGTAGAAAGAACTGTACTGACCTGCTCAATGCCTGTGGTAGATATGTAAGAGAAATTGTAATATCAAAAGCTTACAACTCCAGAGGAGAGAATAACAAAGAATTGGTGAAAGTGTTGTCCTAACAAGATTCTTTTCTTGGACTGGAGAATGGGACTTCCAACAAAGATTAGAAATTCAGTTGTGAATTTTAAAAATTGAGACTATGGTTTAAGTTTGTTGTTCAGAAGCCTTCCATTTTAGAAAGTTAACATTTTTGCTGATTATATATACATATACATATACACACACACACACACACACACACACACACACATATATATGTATTCCAGTGCTTATGTACAATATGACAGCATATGTAATTTGGCATCTTAAAGGTTATCCACAGATACTTTTCTTGATGCCAAATAGCTGATGAAAGAAGATGGTTAGGAGACCAAAGGATAGCAGAAACTGTGTAATTTATATGTAATGAAGTTATTATAAGCTTAGTATATTATGAGACTATAATTCTTATACTCTAAGGACCTTACATATAAGGGCATTCTGTACCCATTTAAAAAAATGGTTAAGAGCTTAGCTTGGTCAACTAAAAAGTGGCAGAACCAGAAAGGAAAGAAGTTAAAGTAGGGAAGAGTTAACCCACCTGTTATCAGGCTCATTCTTATAAAAGATAGGTTATAGTACTATTTTAAAACTCAAAGTATTTTTAATTAAGTTTATAATAATTAAGCTTAACCTGTGGGATTTTTAAGTTAACATAACTGCCTTGTGGAGAATATTTACTATAAAATATGTATTGAGTGTTTACTATGTGCCACATTCTTTTAATTATTTGGATTCTTCAGTGTATGAACAGAAAGATCCCTGCTCTTGTGTTACTACATTCTATAGGAGGGAAATTAGAAAATAAACAGTAAATTAAGTTTAATATGAAAAATGCTTTTTAATTTTAAACTAGTAGTTGATAATTCTAAGATAAAATAACATTTCTTTTGTAACACTTATCTAATTATTAAATCATTTTGTAAAGTCTACATCAAATCATGAAAAAGATGAAATATTGATTGCTATAAAAATAATTAATTTTAAATAATTAATTTGAGATTAAATATTATTGACCATTGCTTTGAAGAAATCATTCCCTCTTCTTCCTTCTACACACAGAAATTACAGCATTCTAAGAAAGCAGTTAAATGTCATTTATTATTTGTAAAAGAGCAGTGTTTTTTGTAATTACAGACCTAGGTGGTCCATGGTTAAAACAGAATAAAAGTGAATTAAAAAAAAATTTAGGACATACTTTTCCTATGAAGGACACATTTAAGTGCATTCTTAGGCCCTTAAAAACTGCAGGTGTACATGACTAAAGATTCAATTTTGTTGTTTTTGTTTGCAATATAGAGCTATGTCTTTGTATGTGTGAGAAGAAGAGGAAGGGAGAGAGTAAATAGGGGAATGAGACAATGAATTACACTACTTTTGTTTCAGTAGCTATTCAGAGTCCTACCACTGTAATTTTGGGAATGGAGTAAACATTTACATATTTGTTAAAATAGAGGATGCAATTTTTCTCTGGCTCATATTTCTTCTACTTTCTCTCAAGTTGTATCAGTATTATTCCTTCATGACTAGTCTAGTATACTACTCTGAACTATTTGGTAAACCATCTTGCGTTAATCCTTTTTTTTAATGAATGATTTGAAGAGTTAAATAATGGATATGGTTTGTGGACTTAATTATTGAAGTAGTGATGATGTGATACAGTAAAAAATTAATTTGTTCAATCACAAGGTCATCAACAAAGAATGAAAAATAATCGAGGGCAAGACAAGAGAGAAGGATTTAAGATAAATAAAAACTTGAGTATAAGAGACAAAACAAAACACTGTGTTGACTGAGGCATAAGGACTATTTTTGAGGAGGATAGCATCTGCATTAGTAAAAGAGTCCAGATTTGTTACTAACTAGATTTTTGTACTGATAGAAATAATATGAAAGTCTTTGAATGGGCTCCAAAAAAGCTTTGGAAAAAGTAGAGGTAACAACAATGACAAATGTATAGTTAAAAAATAAACGATAGTGTGTATGATACATTATGGAGAAATAGTCCAATCAGAGATTGTGATTATGGCCAATAATGTGAAAAAGTTGGATAACAACATTCTTTTTTATTTCTTTGTTAATTGCTTCATGCAGTTTGTTCATGGAATAAGAGTTGTTTGCTTTCATGAAATTCCATTTTCTAATCTGAACCAAACAGGGCAAGTTTAAAGGCAAGGGCTCAGAGTCATTCATTGCCTTTTACTACATTCATTTTTAAATGCCTTATTTGAAAGAGAATGTTCTGGTTTATGATCTTCATATTTTTTTTTCCTTTAGAAGGAGGCAGATGGTATGAAAACTGGACTCCCTTATTTAAAGGGAATGTTGGTATTTATAACCAAGCTTATCTCCAGCAAGATTTGTTTTTTTGCAGCTGTTCCAGGTTGGGAAAAAATATTATATTAAAGCCCTGGCTTGTTTTTCTTTCCATATTTAGGGGGACGAATCTTCAGAATGTGAAAAAGTGATGTTTGATTTTAAACATGAATGCAATGTAAACTGTGATTTTTTTTTTTTGCTTCTATATGTGAATTTTCTGTTTGTATGTTTTGATGATATTACTCTTTGTTTTCACTGATCTACTTCCTAGATATATCCACTTGAGAAATAATTTACTCACCATTTTCATATTTTCAGTATTTTCTAGGTATTGTAGATTTTCATTAAGCATTAGACTATCTTATCAAGTAAACTACTTTCTAATTTTCTGTTTTAATATTTTCATTCTGCCCAGAGCATTGTTTTTTACTGGGAAATTAACTTTTTCTGATCTGTTTTGTAGTTACATTATTTACTATACGATATATTTTTTCTTTTTATTTTCTATTCTTTGCTTCTGTTTTCAATGACAAGAGATGCTATTATTTTTCTCTGGACTTATTTTAGAAACTTTCTTTTATTATCCAATTGAAAATTAATTGTATTTTATGCTTTAAACTTAATGTATGGAGCTTTCTCTTTGTGTACATTATAACAGTAGAATGAATGTCTATATCTGTGTATATGTAGCCTACATACATATGTGCTTTTATATGTACCCACACATAAACAATTTCCATACACTGTTTTTATAATAAATATATTGATTTATTGTGAATATATGTAATTATTGACTTATGTGGAAATAACTTACACAGCTTGCTTGTCAGATTAAAGGAAGCTTCACTATTTATGTAGAGACTACTGTCCTGAATATGAAATAATCAAATTATGATTGTCAGTCTTGTATATTTTTCCATTTTGATAATTAAATCAAAATTTTTATTTAAAAAATGTTACTGCCTCACAGTTAAATTATTTACTTTAACTGCATGAAGACTAGAATATTGCTTCAATTATGAAATCAACTATTACTAGTATCAAACAATTTAATTATCTCCAGAGAGTTTCTAGCTGTTTTCTGAATAAAGTCTTTAAACTTCAACCCTCAGTTCATGAAATCATCACTCTCTCTTTAATCACAAAAAATGTGAGTGCCTTTGTAGATTTTTATCACTTTGGTTTATTTCCCATTTTCTTTTATTCTTCCTTTATTCTTTATAATGGTATTCATAGTTAAAAGTGTTAAGTGAAGAACATGGGAACTCTTTGTTGGTGTATGACCTCTATCTTTTTAGTAAGGAATGCTCTCCACGCTAGCGTAATTTTATAAATTATAAATTTGCATAAATGACATTCTTTTCTTGGATGAGTGTTTGTCTAATACGAGTTTAATAAAAATTTGAATGGAATTCTCAAAATTAAGAAACAAATCGACATATAACACAGTGAAAGCTGCTAGCCTTCTATTGCTCTGTACTCTTACCTTGTAACAAAGCTACTGATTTTACAAATGGTATGAAACTGTGCAAGTAGAAATCTGGTACCAAACTATTCCTGTTTTTGTTGTTATTGCTGCATATTCCCAGTAGATACCTACATGTGAGCATTTAAGGACCATGTGACCAGGGGTTATTTATATTCATTGTATATTTCTTTAGCTAGTAGGTCTAAAATATATATTCCTCAAATTCTTTGTAAATAATAAAGAGGAGAGGCTGTATTTTCAAGCAGTACCTTATATATCTGAATGACTCAAAAATTCAGATACAAAGAGCTAGGGACAAAAATAAAATACATTATTATATGACATGGCTGAAGGAGATGCTGTGTTTGGTCATACAAATATAGAAGTACAGTGTATAAAAGGAAAAATAAAATTTATTTATGTTATATTAAAATAATTGATCTAGTTTTTATTCAGAAAGATTTATGTATTTCCCATGCTTGTGGCCTTTCATTATTAATATAGATGACCATCATTTTATTAGTTCATGGGACAAATAGCAAATTGCTGATAATAATCACCCTCTTTTTGAGATATCCTTCAGAGGAAACTATTCAGGTAAAATGCTAGCTTATTTGAAGGAGGGTCTGGTCAACACTGTTGCAAATTGACCAGTGGGAAAGAAAGAAAATTTGCAGAGTACTACTGCTATTTTATAGTAGCATAAAAATTGATTTTAAGATAGAAATTATTAAAACATATGAACATATGTTAAAAGAGTATAATGACATTTTAATTTCTTAATAAGAATGTAATTTAGGAAAGGATCTAACATTTTATACATTCTTTTATCTTTTAAAGTAATTACTAATATTTAACCTGCATGGCTGTGTTTTATTGAGTCAATAATCTAGATATTAGATGACTCATTTCCAGGTATGTATGAGTTTCTATTGTTGCATAACAAATTGCCATAAACATAGTGGCTTAAAATAACAACTATTAGCTCACAGTTTTGTAGTTCAGAAGTCCAGCATGGCCTGACTGGGTTCTCTGCTCAGGGTCTTACAGACATGAAGTTAAATGCCAACCAGGCTTTTAAGGTTCTGTGGAAGAATCCACTCCTAAGCTGATAGAGGTTATTGACTGAATTTATTTTCTTGTGGTTGTATATAGGACTGATGTTTTCATTTCTTCCTTGGCTGACTTACCTCTTCCAGGCCACCCATATTTCTTGCCACATGGTCTCATTCATCACTGGTGAATTTCTCACGCATCAAATTTCTTTTACATAGAATATCTCTGACTTGTCTGACTTTGATCCTCTAGAATAGTGGTGTCCAGTCTTTTGGCTTTGCTGGGCTACGTTGGAAGAAGAATTGTTTTGGCCACACGTAAAATACACTAACACAATGATGGCTGATGAACTAAAAAAAAAAAAAAAAAAAAGGTCACAAAACATTCTCATGATTTTTAAGAATTTGTGTCGGGCGCCACATTCAAAGCTGTCATGGGCCACAGGTAGGACATGCCTGCTCTAGAACAAGATTTAAAGTGCTTGTATGATTAGATCAGTCCCACTTGGATAATATCCCTATTTTATTAAATTAAACTGATATGGAACATTAATTAAATCTTTGAAATCCTATTGCCCTTTACTGTAACATAATTGCAGGAGTTATATTTCATCATATTCATTGATTCTACCTGCCCTCGTGGTTGGCACATATACAAGGGTGAGAGCATTGGAAGTTATCTTAGAATTCTACCAACCACATTTGATATTATTTTTACTTAGCAATTTGAGTACGTGATACATAGACAACATAATTGATTATGTGCTCTAGAATTACCTCATTATTTTGTAGCTAATACCATGCAGTTTTAAACTTTACCTGTTCAACATTTTTGTATTTTTATTTAACATTCCACTTTCTACATCTCTGCTACTATCATCATAGCTTCTTTTTATCTGGGTTTAGAATAGGGTAGACATAGAGAACCCATTGAGATTTCTGTATTTAAAAGCAGCTTATAAATTTTTAGGGAGAATTATTTTAGGTCTCCATTGGACATTCCAAATTGTTTTGAGAAACCACAGAATACCTCACTTAATTGTAAAAAGCCTTATTATATTTAAGAAGTGATGGAATAGAAATAAATTAATGAATTATCTTGTTACATGTTCCCCAGACAGTAGAGTCTAAGGCACAACTTAAACTTGGATATAATATTAAGGGGACAAAGTGAGTGAAAAATCGAAGAAAGGAAAACAGTAGGTAAGGAGGAAAAACAAGTATAAGGCTGTTAGTTATGAAGATTACCACAACTGCATGAGAAAACATAGATTGTTGTTTAGTCAGTTGGGACACATAGGCTGGAAAACCAGTTAGTTAGATTGAGGAAAAAAAGACATGTATCTGCCAATATATTCCTATTTTTTTATATCTCATTGGTCAAGGCGCACCTCATGGTATGTCAATATACTTGTACTTTTCAGATTGCTATTGGGAAAGTAAGATCTAATATTGTGCTATGGGCTAGTGCTTAAAACTATGGGCTTTGTGTTGCTTAAAAAATGGTTTAGGGCATGCTGAGACCAAATGCTACTAGCCCTCACCCTGAAACCAGACAATTCAGTTTCTCCCTGTATGTCCCTGGCATTTTTTGGACTGCTTCCCCAGCTCTATAGCTCAGAGTGAGTGAATTTGTCACTAATAAGTCTATGCACAGGCCCTTTAAGACAAACACCTGAGACTCCAGCCCCCTTCTTCACTCAGCCACAATCTCCACTGGTTTTCACAATCAGAAGTTGTGGGGATTTTTTCCTGGCCCTGGGACCCTGGCCCTGAGACTTTACTCAGTGGAGACCTCCACAGCTGAGGTATCTCCCTTATTTCCTAACTGCCATGTGGGGTCAGCCTGTTCTGCATCTCATCCCTTTCTACTGGTCTCCCACTGGCTTCTTCTGTATGTCCTTAGTTGTAGGATTTCTGTTCAGCTAGACTTCAGGAAGTTTTCAGTGATGATTGTTCTATAGTTTAGTTGTAATTTTGATGTGGTCGTGAGAGGAAGCTAGCACAACATTTACCTACTCCACTATCTTTACTGGAAGAACTCTGTAGCTTTAATACTACCACTCTTATTCCCAAAAGTAGATGTTTTTATATATCTTTTAGCTAAGTGCCATCGTTTTAACTACTAGCTAAAGGTCCTGGAATTATTTCCTTGAAACTAACTTTATATGTTGATTTCTGGGACTATTTTTATTGACTTTTGAAAAACTCTTAACTATGAAGAATATAATACATTGCTATCTAAATTCTGTGGTTGAGTGAATAAACAAACTAAACAAGTTTGGATAAGATCTAGTAAATTTGCATCATCAGTTGTACGTGCAGAGCATATTATCTGTTTTATAAGGAAATATTTTATTAGTCAATTATAATTAATATTTAAACATGTATGTCTCACACACAACTTTAGAAATAAAATTACAAATTAAAGATTCTCTTTTTCTGCCATGATGGAATAATAAGTGTCAGACTTTGCCTGCTATAATAACAAACTGGTATATTTTAGCAATTTGTAAACATTGGACAGCAGAAAGCATAGAATTGAGATTCCTGAGAAAAGGGAAATAAACAAGGTAAGCACTGGCTTTCTCCCTGGAATTAATTTCCTGATTGAGGATATAGAGAAGAGGATCCCAGGCAGTTCACAGCAACTTCACTGAGTTTAGGTGATAGTGATTGGGGTTTTGAGAAACTTGAGATGTCTGTATATTGTGGGGCAAAGTTCTGGATGGAGATATATAGCCAAAGCACATCAGAAATTTGCATAGGGTTTTCTTTCAGTTTTTGTTGAGTACTAAGTTATGTGTAAAGGAGTTTTAAGTTTAACAATTATGAGAACTTACATGCAATGGGGAGATAATAGAACTTTGGCCATTGACAGTGGTGTGACCTCCTTATCAACCTGGGTGTTTAGTGGAGACTCCAGAATGGATAATTCCTTAGAAGTAGAGCTAATGTATTTCTGGAGTAAAGTCTGTGCCAGATCTAACCTAGAAAAACAAAAATAAACCCTGATCAAACTGATCTACAAGTAATTTAGCTACTTCCTTTTCCTTCCAACAAAAACTAAAAATGTTTCAAAGGGAAAAAAAAACAATATCCAGATACTCAACAATGTAACATTTATAATGCCTATCATTCACTTAAAAAACACTACACATTACTAAGAAACAGGCAAATTTGATCCATAACCAGGAGAAAAACATGTCATTAGAAACTGACTTACAAAATAGTCATGGGCATGTAAAGTAAGGTATAGAGAATATAGTCAATAATATGGTAGTAACTGTGTATAGTGCCAGGTGGGTACTACATTAGTCAGGGGGATCACTTCTTAAATTATATAAATGTCTAACCACCATGCTGTGCACCTGAAGTTAATATAGGATAATATTGAATGTCAAAAGAATAAAAGTAGGAGGTAACACTCAAACTCACACCCCCACACCCCCAAAAAGGTCTAAAGTAGCCAGAGCAGGGGAGGAATGTGAAGTAAAGAAAAAAATATAAATTTGAAGTGTTCATAAAAACTATGCCAGCCAGAAGACAAAGTTGAGATATCTTTCAAGTACTGAAAGAAAATAGGTGTGACCATAGAAGTCTCCACCCAGCAAAAATATTCTGTGAAAATGAAAGACAATACTTTTCTAACAGTAAGCTGAGAGAATTTGCTTTCCAAAGACTGGCACTACAAGGAATGTTAAAGGAACTTCTTTAGCAAAATGGAAAAGGAAACATACAAGAAATAAAGAATACTAGAAATAGTAAACATGTTGGTAAATAAAAAAGACATTTTTCTCATTAAAAAATTAAAAATATTTGATTAGAGCACACATATTACTATGGCTTGTAATATATGCAGATGTAAAATATGTGACAATAGCCCAAAAGATAGGAGAGGGGAATGAAAGTTTACTGTTGTAAGACCTTAAATAATATGAAAAGTAATAGAATATTGTTTGAAGATAGACTGTGCTATTATATATGTATATTATAAATTTTATAGTAAGCATTAAAAATGTAAAATAGAGAGAAATAATTGATAAATTAGAAGTGAAGATGGAATACAAAAGTGTTTAAATAATCCCAAAGAGGCAGGTAAAGAAGAACAAGGAAAAGAACAGATGTGACAAATAGAAAATAAATTTCATGATAGTAGATATAAACTCAAACATCATAATTCCATTAAAAAGATCCTAACACTCCATTTAAAACAGGTATTTTCAGACTGGGTAAGAAAGCAAGAGCCAATTAATTATATATACTGTCAATAGACACCATTAAATACTGTTTGCAAGCTATCTCAATTTTATCTTTTTCCTTGTTCCCACCAAATAACCAAAGAATTTGGTGTTTTGGTGTTTAATTGAGAAGGAATAATATATTTACCTAAATGTTATCAGCTATTGATTTGAATATTTCAAATGTTATATAAATGCCTTAATACATATGTCTTTGTCCACACATTTTAAATGCTTTATATTTCATTGATGAATAAATTGTGATGGATATAAAGGACTTTTATTTTCAAAATTTTTTGGTGTTATTAGAAATGCTGCCATAACAAAACAGTGACCAGCAACAAAATGGCAGTGTGACAGGGACTTCTGAAAAACTCCACAACTAATAAAACACCTATACCTCAACCAAGGACCCTCTACATAACGCACAAGCACAGCTAAGAAATCCACTCATTATATTAAGGTAAATGCAAGTGGGCAGCGGGTTAAACAAAAGTGAAATAAAAGGGGAAGAGCAGAGATGTGGCTGCGCATGACTCCCCGCTTGGAACTCTACTGCTGGGGGAGGAAGGAGGAAGAAGGCAGTGGGAGAGCACTCTAGGCCTCTTACACAGTCCATGCGACAGAGGAAAGGGGACCCAGAGGCAGGGGTGTGAGATACCACACCCACCTCACTTTGGCCCCCAGGAGGTGCAGAGCAGTCCACAAAATGCAATGGCTAGACTTCATGCTGGTTCCCAGAGGAGGGGGACTGACTGGGTGGTGAGGAACCACAGCACGAATGCTCCAGCTGGGAAGGAGAAGGGGAGAGGAAGCTGCACGCGCGTTTCTTAGCCCCAAACCAGAATGACCTGAAAGACCAGCAAACAGGACAGCTGACGTGAAGGCTCAGGGCAGAGTCCACGCGTGGAGCAAACCAAGAACAGAAAGGCGCAATCACTCCCAAACTCCCTGCAAGACCCCCAGAGCCATAGGAAGAAAACAAAGCCACAAACGCCCCTCCACCACAGACCTCTGCCCACTCAATATCATTTGCAAACACCAAAAAAAAAAAACAAAAAACTGCAGCAGCAAGGATCCAGACAGGCTGCTAAAATGAGAAATCAGGTAAAGGGAGATCAAATTAAAGGGATGGGGACAGATGATCCATCAGAAACAGAGCTCAAAGCAACCTTTATAAAAATGCTTAAAGAACTAAATGATAATTTCAACAAAGAGATAGCAAGCATTAAAGAAGACTTACAAACCATTATAAAGGACCAAGGAAAGATAATGACTACATTAACTGAAATGAAGAACGAAATAAAAGTCACTAGACTAGATAAAATAGAAGTGCAAAACAGTAATTTGCAGGAAAAGCCAGCAGAAACACCCAACCAGATCAGTTAGAAAATTATTTCCAAAAAAATGAAGATGAATTGAGATTCCTGTGGGACTATATCAACCGTAAAAATGTCAGAATAATAGGGGTGCCAGAAGGGAGAGAGGAAAAGCAAGGGATCAGGAAATTATTTGAAGAATAATTTTATTTTCAAAATTTTTGAAATACTAGGTTTTCCTAACCTGGTAAAGCAATGGTTCTCAACGTTCCTAATGCCTGACCCTTTAAACAGTTCCTCATGTTGTGGTGACCCCCATAAAATTATTTTCATTGCTCCTTCATAACTGTAATTTTGCTACTGTTATGAATCATAATGTAAACATCTGATATGTGTTTTCCGATGGTCTTAGGTGACCCCCGTGAAAGGTTCGTTCGACCCCCAAAGGAGTCGCGACCCACAGGTTGAGAACCACTGTAAAGGAAATAGACATACAAGTCTAGGATGCACTGAGAATTCCAAACAAGATGATCCCCAACAGGAATACACCGAGACATATCATAAGTAAAATGGCAAAAGTTAAAAAAAAATTCTAAAAACAGCAAGAGAAATGGAAGTAGTAACTTATAAAGGGACACACATTCGACTCTCAGAAGGGATTGGTAGAAGATATTTAATGTGATGAAAACCAAGTAGCTACAACCTAGAATAATGTAGCCAGCAAGGCTACCATTCAAAATTGAAGGACAGAGAAAGAACTTCTCAGATAAGAAAAAGCTAAAGGAGTTCATCACTGCCAAACCAGTACTACAAAGAATGTTAGAGGGACTTCTTTAAGATGGGAGGAGGGAAGGGAGAGTAGGTAAAATAAGGAAAAGGGATGGAGAAATGTAGTTTGATTGTTAACAGAAAATTGAAAGCAACACAAAAAATTAATGGACACAGTCAATAATTTATTAGTTACCTGAGGGTAAGGGGGGAGGTGGGCAGGGGTGAAGGATCAGGGAGGCAGATATGTGGTGGTGATCAGGAGCTGACTTTAGGTGATGGGCGGGTGATATGGTGCATGGAGGAATTGTACACCAGGGACCTGTGTAGTTTTGCTGATCAATGTGACCTCAATAAATTTAAAAAGAGAAAGAAATGCTGCAGTGAACACTCTTGCTAGTGTTTTGTGTTTATATAGGATTGTTTCTGTAATTCACATAACTAGCAGTGGAATTGATGGTTTTGATGTATACATATCTTGAATTTTAGTAGCTATTACTGCATCACTTCCCAAAATACTTATTAATTACTGCTCTTATTTCATTTCAATAACCTCTTCTCTTAAAAAAGTTTCATAATTGGTGTTGCATATATTTTAGAAGTATTCATAGTATTTATTGGTATTTTAGTGCTATAGAAAATACTGATTTTGGTATATAGATTTTATACATAGTAACCTTGCTGAGCCTCTTGTAAAGAATGTTGTACAGATTTTAATAATTTTCCTGAAGTTCCTTTTCTCTGCCCCTGTGCGACTTCCTACCTCTGTCATATTATTTTTGATAACTTTTTTCTTTTCCTTTCTGATCCCTAAGTCCTTATCTCTCCTTGTTTTGCTATATTACCTGGATTTCTCATTACAATGATTATTTCTGACTTACGATTTTCAGTAGTAAGGATTATCTTTTCTTTGTTTGCCTACTTATCAATTTTCTTCTTTCTTTTTAAGAAATTATTAGGTATTGAATTTAACTATTTTTTTTCTGTACCTATTTTGGACTTCCAGTTTTTTTCATTCTTAATCAGTTAACATGGAGAATATTGTTAATGTATTACCTAATGTTAAACTACCCTTGCATTTTTTTAAATTCATTTTTATTGTTAGAATTATTGGGGTGACATCTGTTAGCAAGGATTACATAGGTTTCAGGCATACGATTCTACAGTGTATTGTCAACTTGTTGTATATTAGTCCAGCTTCATTATGATTAACTTTGTTATTATGATTATACATACTGGATTTGGGTTTTAATATTATGTTATACTTACGATTTTTATATCTTTCTTTATAAATGAGATTGGTCTATGATTTTTCATTCTCTTAATGTCCTTGCCTTGTTTTCATATTTTTGTTAACCTCATGAAATGAATTAAGAAATGTTATGCCTATTTGTGTGTATACGTGTATACATATGTATATACATGGTATACCTTTTTATAAGGATTATGTGTTCCTTAAATGGTTAATGGAACTTACCTCTAAAACTATATAGTCTCTTGTCTGCTTGGGTGTGTGTATGTGTGTGTGTGTGTGTGTGTGTGTGTATGTTTTACTTTTAAGGGTAGATTTTTAAACACTCATTGACTTTCTTTAATAATTATAGTTCTATTCAGTTTTACTCTACCTTTACCTTCTTAACTGCTATCGGTAAGTCTGTTTTCTAAGAAATGTATATTCTATCTTAATTGTCAAATATATTCACAAAGGGTTTTTCATAGTATACTCCTATTATGTGCTATTAAAATCGGCTGAATATTTAGCCATGTTCCCTTTTTTATTTGTAATGCTGAGGTTTTTCTGTATAGTTTTTCATATTTTATCATGAGAAGAGTTTATATTATTATTTTTCAAAGGACCAGCTTTTTGTCAATTTTGATCATCTAATCTCTTTTACATCTTTGTTTTGTATTATATTATTTATTGCTTTTAGTTTATTGTATCACTCCTTGTAATTTGGGGAACTTTTTCTAGTGTGTGTGTTTTCTTTGTTTGTTTGTTTGTTTTTTATTTTTTTACAATTTTTGTCTATGTTGTTTTCTTCTAAGTATTGTGTTAGCTGAGTCCTGTATTTCATTGAACTATAAAGCATATAGCATGTATATACAAGAGTATATATGGTGAACTTTCACAAAATAGACACTCAAATTATTACCAGAACTTGATAATTTCTAGGTATTTTGCTGTTGAAATGTTTTAATGTCTGTAGTTCATAACATTGATGGAATTTGAAGGTTTTTTATTGCTTTTTGACCATTTATTTTAAATCTACATTTTCTGTGTTTTCATTTGATAGCTTTTCTTTGATTATTATTTTGTGTGTGTGTGTGTGTGTGTGTGAAACTGAATGCTCTTAAAAAGGCCAGCTATCAAGCAATACTTTGACATCTTTTTAAGTGAAATGCTTTATAAAACGCATTACACATTTGATATAAAGGAATTAGGGAATAGGAGACAGGAGATAGAACCAGCTACAAAGTAGAATTTATGCTTTTCTAATTTGTGTTTTGGTTCATATCTGGCATATCCTTTTCTTTATTGCCTTTATTTTAGGAACATTTAAATACTCTGTTTAGAATTGTACTTCCTTCTTTATTTATTTATTTATTTGTTTGTTTGTTTCTGCAGTGTAGAGTTATATTAGTTAATAAGCTAGTTCTTCTGTACTTTAACCTTTTTCCTCATTGTTTTCTTATATTTTTAAACTCAAAATTCTCTGTTGCATTTCTTTAGTAGTATAATTTGGTGGTTTTATAAATGTGTAATTTGCATTATTGTTTGTAAATATAAGTTTTAATAACATAATCTGTTTGAAAACTGCCAATTTTAAAAATTCCTATATTGGTAAAGTGGTAATGATATAATTACATGGGACTTCAACATAATGAATGAATTTTATGCAACTTTAATGAAATTGGATACATACTAATTTTTATGCTTGTATCTATTTACTAATAAAGCTATTTTTTAAGTAAGTCATACAGAATTATGAAACTGCTAGAAACAAAATAACCACAAAAGGCATTCTGATGGCTACCACTAGCCTTATATGCCTTATATGCTGAAATTAAACTTACCTCAGCAAACATATCTTTCATTGGGCTTAAAGGCTATGTTCCAAAAATATATAGAATTATTATTGGTCCTATCCTAATACACAAAGATGTGTTTCTAGGCAGAAAAATAATTATCCTTAACCTGAAACATATGCTCATGTATACTAGGTTTTTAAATTTGAAGGCAATTTAGGAATCGTTTGAGAAGGAAAACAACTTAATTTTGTCGGTGTCATCTAGTCTTTTATTGAAAAGACATGGTTTTATGTCTTCTAGTCTGTTTGTTTCCCTACTATGATTGTATTTTGTTAAAAGGCAATTATTGAATATGTCTTGGAAATCTTCTGTTTGCCAAATTAGAACTTTCTTTTTCAGTTCACTATTTCTGAAGTAGTTAGCCAAAAAGACAGAGAGTGAAAGAAAGACAATTCTATGTTATTTTTTGCTCTCTCTAAATGTACTTAAGTGACTTTTCCCAGGATATATATTTTTTTAATTTGGAAACATAATTACTTAAATAGATAATATGCATTGAAATGACTAATAACTAGGATAAGTAATGTTTGCTATTGAACTAAATCAAGGAAGTTCAGTGAGTTATCTATATATTTTACAGTCAGAAAGAGTGTGAGAATTGTTTTTAAATCTTAGATTAAGTAATGAATTAATAACATGCATATGTGTAATTTCATAGTACTGATTTTGAATGTTAACAATTTATATATTCAATCTATTTTTTAATGTATGAGTATGCACATATAGTATGGCTACACATTGAAATGACACTTTTACTTGTCTGTTTAGACTCTCCTGTTTACCCCTTATGTTCAAAGAACCTTGATTTTACTTTGTTTTCTACCCCTCCTACATATCCTGTGTCCTGCATTAGGGATAGGCCTAGTTGGTATAAGAGCAATCTCATTTTCCTTACAGTACAGTGGAGCAGATATCTATCTGTAAGATGTGAAATAATGTCAATGACATCTATGGGGTATTTAATATTTGATATTACTATTATTTTCAAGTTGTTATAAATCAGCACAAGTTGGTTATTTGGTAGATTTAATTCAAAAAGGCTATTGTCCATTGTTTGATAGATAATTCACAAATTAAAAAATCTTATGTATTAACTTTTTATGCAAAACATTATGTATGACAAATTTACATTGATAATAATGTTGAATTTCTCACTGTCAAGGAAGGTAGTTACAAATATAAATGTGGAAAGGGCAAAACTAAAATGAATTGGAAATTGGAAATAATGAGTTCACCAATATTTCCAATAAAATACGCATATGTATATTACCTAGTTCTATCCACTGAAAAGGCTTGGATACATTAGCACTTCATTTGCAATGATCATATCTTATCCTCAGATCTTAATTTCTAAATAGTATTCCTCACTGAAAGGGAACTGGGATTTTGGGAGAAATGGCTGATTCCAGGGAAGAAACAGGCAAAATATAATATAAGATGAACCTCAGATATTTTATTGTGCTAGAAAATAAGGAGATTCTTTAAAAATCATGGTAATTTGTAAAAAGGACACAAATCACTTGAAGGATCTTCCACTGGCTAAATCCAGGACAATTTGAGTATCAAAATAAATACATAATATAAATGAGTTCTAACCAATTGACTAAAACAGTAATTTATGAGTACATTCTTCTATAAACACAAAAATGAATAAATAATTTGGGAGAATTAAACTTTTTCATTCAGTAGAATACCAATTAATAAGTGTAGAAAGAATGATGAAAATAGAAAATCATTATTTGGCAACCATCTGAGTGTAATTACTTCAGTACAAACATCAATAGATGCTAAACTAATAGTTGCAAATTTGATGAACAGGATATTTAAATACTTTTAAAGTACCTCCACACCAAATACTTATTAATTACAAAGGGGAAAAGACTAAATTTATAGTGTAGAAATCCAACGGAAATCACCTTAATCAGGTAATGAAAGTTACCACCACCAATTGAGAAAAACATTCAATGAGAAGAAAACAATATTGTTTCTGTGATATTCCTGTGAATTTAGTTGGAAAATAAATGAAGTAGAAAATGGGAAAAAAACAAGTTAGTCATAGGGAGAAATGAGAAATTCAGATTGGTCATACTCAAGTAAAATGATGCTTAACATATGATGAAAGTCAAGGCTAAGGATGGATATATGGGCTGTCCAGAAAGAAATCCAGGAATAAATGTCTCTAAGTTTCATATTACATGACTAGATACTTTTCAGATAGCCCCTGTGTGTGTGTGTGTGTGTGTGTGTGTGTGTGTAAATAAAATGAACTATGTGAGGAGGAGCACTAAAGTTTAATAGGCAGATTGAGGAAGAGTACTTATGAAGGCAGTCAAGAAAGCAAAATGGAAAAGGAGGAGGTTCTGGAGAGTGCTAGCTTAGAAACTAATGGGTTAGAGCAGGGGTCCCAAACCCCCCAGGCCACTGACAGTGCTACACAGTAGGAGGTGAGCGGCAGGTGGGCAAGCAAGGTAAGAAACTTCATCTGTATTTATAGCCACTCCCCAACACTCAAATTACCACTTGAGCTCTATCTCCTGACGAATCAGCAGAGACATTCAATTCTCATAGGAGCATGAACCCTTTTGTTTAAGGGATCTAGGTTTCATGCTCCTTATGAGACTCTAATGCTTGATGATCTGAGGTGGAGCTGAGGCAGTGATGCTAGCGCTGGAGAGTGGCTGCAAATACAAATTAACATTAGCAGAGAGGTTTGACTGTACAGAGACTAGAATAAATCAATTCCTTGCAGACTCATATCAAAACTATATCAGTGAGTAATGAGTGACAATTAGCTGCATCTGGTGGGAGACTTTAGAGTGGCAAGTGAGTTGTATAATTATTTCATTATATAGTACAATATAATAATAATAATAATAATAATAATAATAATAATAATACTAGAAATAAAGTGCACAATAAATGTAATGTACTGAATCATCCTGAAACCACCCCCTCCAGTCCATGGGAAAATTGTCTTCCATGAAACTGGTGCCAAAAAGGTTGGGGACCCCTGGCTTAGAGTTTCAAGATCACGTACTCAGTAGTGTCACCTGTCACAGAGAAATTTAATAAATAAGGACAGTTTCTTCCATAGCATAATGTGATTTTTGTGGTATTCTCATATCTGCAGCAAGTATTGTTTAAAATAATCATCTGATTCCTGAAATGTGACAATTTCAGAAGACTCGCCATTCTTCCCTTGTAGTACAACACCTTATGAATGACAAAACTAGTGAGCTACAGTGTATTGTAAAAGTTCTTGTGTGCTTTATATTGGGGCAAGAGTATATCCCAGTTGGCCCAGGAAAGCCCTGGTTTATACTTATTGTCCAGGTGTCATAGGGTCCCCTTTCATCTTAAAAAGTGCCCAGGTTTGGATGGTAAATTATATATGGTCACCATTTTCTAGGTCTCTGTTGATAGAATATTACTTTCATATCTGAAGCTGGGGACCTTATTGATAAGCATGTCTCTTAGACAGTTCTTGACATCTCTTGTTCATTAACCAGATGCTATTCCCTCCCCTTAAAATCCTTCTATGTCAGCTTTGTAGTATTAATCCCTCTATTTCACCAAACTTTACAAAGGCTTCATGGGATAATAATATGAAAATTAGAAAAGTTAGATAAGTCACATTGTAAATGTGCCATATTCAAGTCCTTTCTTAGAGTTTGGCAAGGTATATGTAGAGACTCCCAAAAACTTTTCAGTGGATTTCCCAAATTTATTAATATTAATATATTGTTTTAATACTACTATATTTTGGAAACTTGGTTCATGTTTGCTTCAATGTAAAATACATGTAAACTAAGAAAAAAATTACACTTTGTTTGAATAAGCCAAACTTGCTTATAAATAGTGGTTTTGATAGATTTAGAGTGGATCATAGCATTTCATCTACACTGAACACAGATAAATGATTTCGAAGTTCCCAAATGCATTTAACATTTGGGCTAACATCAAAAACGTTTTTTGGTTTGTGTTTTTGCTAGTTAACCTGTGTCTAAGGTAACTTATTGAAAGCTCTGAATCATAAGAATTTGCTAATATTACTTTACAACCAAGAAGAGGGAGTTCATATTGAGTAATCATGATAAAAATATATATGAGGTCAGACAATTAATTTCACAAAATCATCCTAGAAAAAGTGCTGCATGCCTCATTGCTGAATATCACTGGTCACCTTCAGAGTAGTCCCCTTGGGAAGCTATGCCCCGATGCCAGCGCCTAGTCTGCCCTTCGTAGCAATTTTGGAACTCTTTTTCTGGAATGGCCATCAGAGCTGTCCTCAGACCCAGAGGTTATGACACCTTACTGAGATGCTTGTACAGTGCTGCCAACGTAAGCGCAGGGTGGCAAGTTAGCGAACTTAATTGTGAGATTTTGAGGACGACGACAACAGCTCTGATGGCCATTCCAGAACAAGAGTTCCAAAATTGCTTTGAAGGGTGGACTAGATGCTGATGTGGGCTCATAGTTTTCCCAGGGGAATACTTCAAAGGTGACCACAGTGATATTCAACAATGAGTTATGTAGCCCTTTTTCTAGGATGAGTTCACGAAATTAATTGTCCAACTTCGTATATATTTACTTAGTAATTACAGAGATAAGAATAGATGTCATTAAGATGTACGCATCTAGAGCTTATTGTTTTTCCTCATCATTTAGCCACCACATGTACCATGTGGATGAAATAAATTTTTTTATTATGGATATGATAATTGAAGCAATCTTAGGTTTCATGTAATTCCCTTAGAATAACTTAGTTTAAAGGGATTGTAAGTATTGAAAAATCAAGATTTGTGACCTTTAGATCTATAACTATTTTTATTTACTTTTTGTCTCATCAAGAAAAACAGTCTTAAGGTGTATTAGTTAATAGTCCAAGAACCTGCCTTTTCTTTACTTCAGAATCCCTGATGCCAAACATACACTTGCTTCTTCTCATTCCTCTTCACTTGTTAAGTTCTTAGCATGCAGTAATACAAGCTGTCTGCCTTACTGGTTTTATATTAAAATTATAGATATGTTTTCTCATTTTTACATGAATGGATTATGTGCCTTGTATCAGCTATTTGTAATAGTAAAAACAGGGTCTACAGTTTTATTTATTTGGTGCCATATTATTGTAACCTTTAGAAACTTTTTGAAAGTACAGTTTACATAAAAAATAACCTTTATTTGAAAAATAATATGATTTATGTCCTTAATAATGATATTTTCAATTGACTATTAAAAATTGTATCATGCAATAATCCTAGCTTAACTAACCTATCTCCTTTTGTAAATATAGTACAAGAAATTAACTGAAGTACATTACCCATTTTGCTGAATTTAAACCCTGGTAAATAGTAATGATCATTTTTTTGCTTAGGAAAATGGTCACTTGCTTGATAGAAATTCTCTCTTTCCCAGATTTGAAATGCCTATTCCACTTATACTGTGTAAAGTTCAGAAAAAAAAAAATCCATGGGACCGAGCTAAAGCAGAAATCCTATCCCCAATGATGAGCATTATTGATGGTACATCAATATGTTTTTTGTCTCTTCTGGGCAGTATAAATCTGATGTGTTGTTTTCAAGTATATCATGTATGTGAATGCCAAAAGAATCTGTACACTAACAAGTCATTAAATTAAAAGTAAGTAAGTATTTGTGGGTATTTTTTGTAAGCACCTGGGAATTTGTGATGTAATTATGCTTGGATCGACTAATTCTATAAGGTTTCTGGAAAAACAGGTGCATTGTTTTCTTATAACAATTATAAACATTTTATAATATAGATTTATAATTTCTTCTGCCCTCACCACCTCCCCGTATCTACTTCTTCCTCTACGCTACCTATTTCTGTTAATGTCATTAGTATCTAACTCAATATTTTGCTAAGTATGGTCCATGAAATAGCTGAATTTGAAAACCCTGCAGGGAGTTGGTGCTTGTTTAAAATGCAGGTTCCTTGGCCCCTCCCCACCCTTACTGACTGGTTATCTCTGAAGAGTGAGGCCTGGGAATTTGTATTTTAAGTATCACTCAATTTCAAAAGCACAGTTATTTTCAGCTTTTCCTGTGCCTCATACCCCACCCCACCCCCAAATCCATGCTCTTCCCAAATTGTAAAAGTTAAATACCAACTATCACTTTCTTTCTTCTTGCTGTATTTTTGCCTTGGAACATAACTAGATTTTTTCCAAGCTTATTAATTGTCTTAAAACCTCCTAGCCTTTCTAATCTTATTAAAAATTGTCTCATTTGGTCACCTCACTGCACAATATCCTTTAAAGTTTCCTGTTGAGTTCAGAAAAAGTGTAAAGTTTCAATCGCTGAAAGCTTCCACAATTCAATCATACCACCCCATTGCTCCACCAAAGAATCTTATAGTCTCTGCTCAGGCCTCTTTTCTGCTTCCGGCCGTGTTTCTCAGATGCTGGCATACAGAATTGCCTACGAGTGTTTAAAAAAATATTAGTGATTCTCAAACATTAATGCCCCTATCCCCTCAGAAATCAGCAAAATACAAAAAACTGGAGAATCACGGACCTTAGCTCTGGAGATTCTGCTTCACTGGGAGTGTGATGAGGCCCAGGAATATGCATTTTGAAGAGCTTCCTAGACAACTGTGTTGCTGGTGATTTTGACAGCTGTGATCTGGGGCTCCTGGTCAATTGATGTGCCTAACTAGAATCTTGAGACCTGAGTTTTCCCTTTGAGATGCTGTGTTTTAGCCAGCTGACCTTTTCTAGAGGGACTGGGATGTCCCCGTTTTACCCAGGCCTCAGCTGACTCCTGAGAGGCCTGAGTATTCAATGCAGCACTCAGTACTTAGTACTTTTGAGATAAGCTAGTTCAATATACTACCCATTCCTTTTACCTTTGTTCACTGTCCAAGATGACCCATTTGGCCATTTGTCTTCCCCTGAACCCTTGTGCTGATCTTATTCTGTGGTTTGTTTATTTATTTATTTTTACAAACCAATCTCTTGATATTTTCTTCCCTCCCTATATTTTTCTTTATGTTCTTCTTAAATCACATTTATTCTCAAGCACTTCAGTGACTATTACTTTCACCTCTGGACATTAATTGAAACCCTATTCTCTCAGAGACACCATTTCCTTAAAGCTGTCTTAAGTGGAAACTTTTTTAACCTGTGGCTCCAGCAGCTATTGTTTATCTATCTATCTATCTATCTATCTATCTATCTATCTATCTATCTATCTATAATTTTTATTTATTTATTTATTTATTTATTTATTTATTTATTTATGATTACTTATTGCCACTTTCCAGATTATTTACTTTCCCATGCATATAAAACAAAAAACCCCAGGTCTTTTGTGGTTCATTACATTTGACTGTAGTGCCCTCTGCCTCTTTTTACTGTTGTTGTGGACATTCAGTTCACTCCTCAGTCTTCCTAACATAGAGTCTTTCTTTCTACTCTAGCTCAAATCCTGCCACCATTCTGGGTGACTTAACTATTCACATGTATGATATATGTATTATCTTGGTCTCTCATTTCCTTAACATTATCTGCCATAAGATTTTTCTATCAATTTGGTCACCTTTATAATCTACTCCATCTCAATAATTCATTCCATCAATTACCTCACATTTTCTCTTGACCTTTGTTTTTCTGTAGTTAGAGAAGTTCTTTTGCTCCCAATACTTTGGTTACTTAACCTTATCCAAATCTTTAAGTCCAAAAATTGGTCTACTTTCTGCTTAACTCTAAATCCCCTGCTCTCTTTACTTCATTCTCTAGCTTTAGACTCCATGGTACATTATGTCACCCACTTTTTGTAGTATCCTAAAGTTTTTTGCCCTACTGCCTTCTATCATGCCTGTCTGAGAAAACCTAAACTTTGCTTAGTCTAGCTGTCAACCCTTTCCCTATGATAGCAGTGAGCAGCTGAGCATTCAGAAAGAAATATATTATTTGCAATCATGTAGTTTGCTGCTACCATGGATTTATAGTTACCAGGTTAATTTGGTCTCTTAGGTGTGTCTCATTAATCCTGTTTTTCCTTTGATCCTGTTTCCCTGAACAACTCTTTCCTTTCCTCCACAGTATAAATTTTAGCCTTTATACTCTTAATCTCCAATTTGCTGCCTTCCATTTCACTCTCAGGAGATAATTTTGCCTTCTACTTTACTGTCAATGAGTTCCCTCTACCTTGGGCTACCAAACCTCAAACCATCCATTTTTCCTCTTTCCTTTTAAAGTGAAAGAGGTAGCCAGTTATAATTACTTCTTCAAGTGTGCACTGAGTTCTATCCCCTCCTATCTACTTGGAAATGCCTATCATGTTTTACATTTTTTTCTTCTATCTTCTACTGACTTCTACTTATTTTGACTGACTCAAATTTTCATCTGTGTTCAAAAAAAAAAAAAAAACAACTCAAGAGTAAAACAAAACAAAGCATAACAAAAAAAACATCTCTCAACCTCTGTTCTCTACAAACTATCCTGTCTTCTCCTTCCTTTTATTTATTTATTTTTTTGTAATAGATTTGTCTATACTTTTCATCTCTGCTTTCTTACTTATTATTGATTCCTTAGCCCCTAGGGAGCAAGTATTTCAATGTGTGTATCAGGGAAGGAGCAGGTAATACCATTGTTAAATGATGTTACAAGGACCTGTAAAACTGATGAATGGCCATCCAATTTAGGTGTAAATAAACCATTGCTCTTTTACTCAGCAGAGTATTTTTGAGATTTATCTCCATTATTAAATATTATCATTTTCTTTACTGGGCAGTATATTACATTGTGTAAATCACAGATTATCAGCTCTTCTTTTAATCAATATTGCAACTATTTTCAATTTTTGGCTATTATGAATAAAAATGCTATGAACATCCTATACAAAGCAGTTTTGTGGGCATATAATTTATCTCTTTCAGATAAATCCATAGGAGTGGAATTGCTGGTAGTTATCTTTGTAAGAAATTGCCAAACAGTTTTTCAAAGTGGTTGTATGATTTCACATTCTCATCAGCAGTGTATGAGAGTTTCATTTGCTCCATATCCTCCCAATATTTTATATTGTAAACCTTTATTTGAAACATTCTAATGAGTGTGTAGTGATATCTCAATTCTAATTTCAACTTGGTAATTATTAATGGTGTTGAGAACTTCTTCATGTACTTATATGTCATTTGTTTATCTTTGGTGAAGTTTCTGTGCAAATCTTTTACTTAAGTCTTATATTATTGAATAATATTTTTATACATTCTGGATGCAAGTTCTTTTGTCAGATATAGGTATTATGAATAGGCTGACCAGATACACCATTTTAAATGAAACAGAAAAACCGGTATCTTCCTGTTTCAAATGGTACGTATGATTGGCCTAGACTCACTGGGCTAAATTCAAGGTTACGGTAGACTGACCATACATACATACTGATGGAACAGGACAGTACATTGTTTTCTGTCTCTTTCAAAACACTGCATCTGGCCAGACTAATTATGAATATTTACTGATATCTTTTGATGAGCAGAAACTAATTTTGATTAAGTCTAGTGCATCCTTTTTTTGGTTTTATGGTCTATTTCTGTATTCTTTCTAAAAATTATTTGCCTACCCCAAGTTTGTTAAGGTAATCTCTTTTTTTTTCCCCTTAGTTTTATTATTTTACCTCTTTATTTTTAGATCCATGATCTATCCTGAATTGATTTTTGTATATGATGTGAGATAGGGTTCCAGATTTTTTGTTTGTTTGTTTGTTTTCCCCATAAGCTATGAATGAAATTAATTAGTGAAGTAAACATGAAGTGGTCACTTTGATCCCTGAAACATTAGGAAGACCACTGTTTAGCTCCTCAATTTTATACAATAGAAATTTGTTCATCCTTGTAATGACTTATCTCAGTATTATATTTATGTCAAGGTAATCATTGTTTATGTGGACGCTGTGATAGTCTTCCAAATTAACTGTTTTCTTCATTTCTCTAAGTATGGAGAATTATCCGTGGAAATCTGAATGATGTACTTTTGCTTGAAATATTAAAATATAGATTCTGCAAGGGGAAGAATTCAATTGTAAAGTAAATTGAACAGCTTACATAAATTCATGAAACTGTGAATGAGTTTGTCAAAATTATGGACCTAAACTGGATTTGACAGTGCATGGGAACATGAATAGGGAACAAAAGACAAACTTGGATCATTATTGATTCTTTATACTAAGGATTTTTGCCTTATCTAGGAAATAGGTCATCATTTACATGACATAAGTATGTTAATTATATGATCAGCTTTGAATTTTTAAAACATTACTCTGGGAATGATGAATGCACCATAAATCGGGACAAGTGTCTTCTTTATTCACGACTCTATTCATCTGAGCATCTATTAATAACATGGGATTGTTATTTTCAATATTGGTTCTCAATTGCAACCTAGCCATAACCATCTCTTCTGTCCACTTATAGCTTCATAATTAAATAAGAGACTTTTTTTAAGTCAGGTTCTTTTAACCTTAGAAACTGAGGTGATTAATTTTTTTCTGGGACATAGGTTTAGAGTTTTTTAATAACCTGTGTTTTAATGTCTGTATTTTAATGTAACAGTCTGGATTGAATGCTTTTCTGGAAGCAGCGATATATGATTCTAGAAGAGTTCACATTTCTTATTTTTTTACTTGTTCTTTCTAGCTTTCATAAAAAGGTATAAATGAGCAATAAAATAATTGGTTGAAATGTGATTGAATATAACACTACCTTTGTTTATAAAGGTCACATATTATGCTTAAATATATGTGGCAAATTGCTACATAAAATCTGTTTAGGAAAGGATATTAAAAACAAAATATTCCTTCATCTTAAAAGTCCTAAAGAATGTAAAGTTTTTTAATTAAATAAAAAATTAGTTATGAATTATTTTAATATGCAATTTAGGTATTAAAGAAAATTAACATTTTTTTCCTTAAATGTGTTATCAAGTTTCAAGAATGTTAAAAACTTCTCTAATGATTTAATCTTAAGTTCTACAGCAAAATTCATAAATAATAAATATTATCTTATTAATTCATATTTTAGTTTAGCCAGTTCCCAGAGCAAGTTAGTTCCTCAGGGAATGTAGTGTTCTTTATAAAAGAAGGTGATGAGATGTAGTCTCCAAGGAATCAAATTGTGAAAACAATCTTGGTATTGTACATGCTAATATAAGTCTGTTATTCCCTTTCCACATCTATCACAACACATTTTAAATTGTGGCTGATCTTGTATGCAAATAACTGTCTTATTAAAAATTGCAGCTGTATGTGCTAATGTCTCTCTGGATTTCCTGGGAGTTGCTATCTAACCATCAAAGTAATAGAAATGAATGATGATTACTGCAAGGCTTTAAACAACAAAGAAAAGTCAGAACATTTTAGAGGTTCTAGATGTCTGAGGCATTGACAGTTTGCACCATACACATGCAGGGATATATATTTAGATAATTTAAAATAGCCTCCTACTTTTTTTTCCTTTTGAGACTTTATTTTTCACTTACATTTTATCTACAGTATTTTAACAGTTTCTGGTGTACAGCACAGCGATATTTATATCACTTATAATTCCTCATTCCAGTATATCTGGTTCCCCTCTAACACCATACATAGTTATTACAATGTTGTTAACTATATGCCCTTTGCTGCATTTTACATGTCTGAGACTATTCTGTTACTATTAATTTGTACTTGAATTCTACCCCTTTTCACCCATCCCTCCAGCTCTCCTCTCATCACCCCAACAAATCTAGCACCCATCTAACACCACACAAAGTTACTGCAACCTTATTATCTGTATTCTCATGTTATATTCTATATCTCCTTGATTATTGCCTTGTAACAAACTAAACTTCTCCATCCCTTTCCCTTATTTTTCCCACTCTCATCTCTCCTCCCACCTTAAAGAACTCCCTCTAACATTCTTCATAGGACTGGTTTGGTGGTGATGAACTCCTTTAGCTTTTTCTTACCTAAGAAGCACTTTATCTGTCCTTCATTTTTGAATTCTAAACTTGCTAGATACATTATTCTTGGTTGTAGATCCTTGGTTTTCATCACGTTGAATATTTTCTGTCATTCCCTTCTGGCCTGCAAAGTTTCTGATGAGAAATCCACTGAGAGTCAAATGGGTGTCTCCTTACAAGATACTGCTTTCATTTCTCTTGCTGTTTTTAGAATTTTCTCTTTTTCTTTAACTTTTGCCATTTTTTTAAAATTCATTTTTATTGTTAGACTTATTGGGGTGACATCTGTTAGCAAGGATTACATAGGTTTCAGGCATACAATTCTACAGTGCATTGTCAACTTGATGTATAAACAGTTCACCACCTAATGTGACTTCTCTTTCCAAATTTTTGCCATTTTAATTATGATGTATCTTGGTGTGTTTCTGTTTGAGTTCATCTTGTTTGGGATTCTCTGTGTTTCCTGGGCTTGTATGTCTATTTCCTTCTCCAGGTTAGGAAAATTTTCAGTCGTCATTTTTTTTAATAAGTTCTCGATCCATGTTATTCCTAAGCACCTTCTGGTAGACTTATGAGGTGAATATTGTTGTGCTTAATGTTGTCTCAGAGGACTCTCAAACCATTCTCATGTTTTTTGGATTCTTTTTTCTATTTGTTGTTTTGATTGGGTGTTTTCTGCTTTTCTTGCAAATCACTGCTTTGCACTTTTGCTTCATTTAGTTTGGTGACTTTTATTCCATTCTTCATTTTAGTTAATGTAATCTTCATCTTTGCCTGGTCTTTTATAATGAATGGTTTCTATGTCTTTTTTTATGCTTGCTATCTCTCTGTTAAAATTATCATTAAGTTCCCTGAACATTTTTATAATCATTGCTTTGAGCTCTGTTTCTGATGTGTCTGTCCCAACCCCTTTTACTTTGTTTTGTTTTTTTTAAATTCATTTTTATTGTTAGACTTATTGGGGTGACATCTGTTAGCAAGGATTATTGGTTGTTTGGATTTATTTTGAGCTCCCTTTCTCTGGTTTCTCAATCTGGCAGCCTCTCTGTAGATATTCTGCTCCTTAACCAAACAGTCATTGCTATAGTTTCTTTTGTGTTCACTACTGATACTGGGAGAGCAGAGGTCTGTGGGGGAGAGGAATTTGGGCCTTTGTTTTCTTCTTGGGACTGTGGGGTCGTGCAGGTAGTTTGGGTGTAATTACACCTTTCTGTTCTCAGTTTGCCCCAGGGACTCTACCCTGAACCTTTGGGTCAGTCCCGTTTGATGGTCTCTCATACTGTGCTGGTTGTGAGCCAAGAAATGCTCCCACAGTCCACTCTTTCTCCTTCTCCACCAGATCGACGTCGCGCTTTGGCTCCTCACTGATCCCCTCACACCCCTTCCTCTTGGAACCAGAGTGAAGTTTGGCCACTATGTCTTGCCCATCCATTCTGCACCTCTTAGGGGCCTAAGTGAGATCTGTTTGTGGTATCTCATAGCCCGCCTCTGGTACTCCTATCCTCTGTCCCATGGATCAAGTGAGGTCCAGAGCGCTGACCCACGACCTTTTCCTCCTCCCTCCCATATCAGTAGAGTTCCAAGCTGGGACCCAAGTGCAGCCCATATCTCTTCACTTTCCCTTTTATTTCTTCTTTATTTAACCCCGTGCCCACCTGCAGGTATTATACTTTAATGCAATGGGTGGGTTTCTTAGCTGTGATTGTGCATTGGGTAGGGAGTACTTAGTTGAATTATAGATATTTTATTAGTTGTAATCTCCAGGGGAGTTTTTTAGAGGTCCCTGTCATGCTACCATTTTGTTGGTCTCCTTTTATATTATTTTAGGAAAGTAAAATATTTTCTACCTTCTTGAATCTTGTTTGCATGTATATTCTCTAGGCACTTTTCATTTCAACATTTGTTAGAATGTTGTTTTGCTTAAAAAAATAGAATATAATAATTTCAAGACAAGAATAAAGTATAAATTTTAACATTTTAATTGGGATTACCAATCACTAAAAACGTAAGGAACAAAAATTTAAAACTTGTTTCTCTTTAATGTATTTCCTAGATTAAAAATCTTTTAAAGGCTTTATATTCACAGATTATTATACATATAAAATTTGTCTGTTCATAGAATATAGGCCCTTATAAAAATTTAGGTTCCTTAGCGTTTTTGGAGGTACGAGGTCAGACAAAGAATTTCACAACCTCATCCTAGAAGCAGTGATACATACCTCATTGCTAAATATCACCATGGATACCTTCAAAGCACTCCCCTGGGGAAGCTATGCACTGACGCCAGTGCCTAGTTCACCCTTCAAAGCAATTTTAGAACTCTTTTTTTCTGGAATGGCCATCAGAGCTATTGTCTGACAATTAAGTCTGCAAACTTGCCACCATGCTCTTACCTTGGCAGCACTGTACAAACAAGTCAGTAAGCTTATGACACCTTAACCAAGAAAGGTGAAATGGCCAAGGTTATGACACCTTACCAATGTAAGTGCACAGTGGCAAATTTGTGAACTTAATTGTCATTGTTTGGGGATGACAACAGCTTTGATGACCATTCCAGGACAAGAGTTCCAAAATTGCTTTGAAGGGTGGACTAGGCACTGATGTCAGTGCATAGTTTCCCCAGGGGAGTACTTTGAAAGTGAACATAGTGATATTCAGCAGTGAGGTATATAGTACTGTTTTTAGGATGAGGTCATGAAATTAATTGTCTGACCTCATATAATTTTATTTAAAGTACCTTTAAAAATAAATAAACCCAATTTACTTTGGTGAAAACATAGTGTCTATGGGTCCTTAATTCTTTACTTATTACAGGTAATGAATGAATAAAATACTGTCCTCTAAAGTGTTATCTGTGTTGAGATGTTTGTTTAAATGTCCAGGAAGGAATTGGGGGAATGACTATTTTGGTAGATAGCTTTAGTAATTTGCTTTTTAAAAGTTTAAGTTATTCCATAAAGGTAAAAATAAATAAATAAATAAATAAATTGAAGAGGGAATAATGTGTTTGTTCATTTAAACTACCTTCTTTGCTAAAATTAAGTGATCTATTTTCTAGCCCCATACTATCAAGGTTAAAATAACTTTACTCCTTTTTATAATTAATAAATGCAAAACATTCTGCAAATGGTTGATCTAAAATAAATTACTTTTGGCATTTTTATGGTACTCCCATTAATAAAATTATTTTTAATGTTCTGAATTATAAAAAGTGAGAATATTAAATTAGGTGATGTTGTGGTTTTATTTCTGGAATTTTAAGGATGTGTTGTATTAGATATAATAACTGCATGGTTTATGATGGATGAAGACTTAATTTATTTGACTTTTTATCTTAGTTGGTACATTTGTAAATATTGCCATAATATTAAATCTGAAGATTATTAAAGTGAAAGATATATTTTTATCTGAATTTATAATTTTCTTAAACATAAGTAGAAATTATTAAATTGGGGAGATCTTTTACTGACTGTATTAGGTGGGATCTTGGTTAGCATTGCTCTGTGTGACCACATATATAAGTAAATAGTACAGTTTGTATTTTAAATTTATTTCACAGCTGAGAACCTTAATAATGCTCATTAGGAAAATTACAGTTTGATAATTGCATCGTTTTGTACACATCTGAAGTGTGATTGGGGGTTAACCTCCAGTGCGACATTTACTTCCAGAGTGGATGATGGAGGAGAGGAAGTGGGGTGGGGGAGGAGAGCCAATTCCTCCTTTTTTTTTTTTTGTGGGTAGTTCCCTGGCTGGGAATCGAACCCAGGCCACGGTGTTGACAGAGCCGAAGCCTAAGCCACTACACCACCAGGGACCTCCTTGCATCGTTTTGTATGGAGATATCTAAACATATTTGTTTTAGCTAGAATGATACTACCTACTAATAGATGCAATATGTATAGGGGCTCAAATGTCACAAGTTTATTTCTTATTGTTACAGTAGTATGAAAGAGGAAGATAAGTTGAGTAGCTCTACTCTATGCAGTCATTCAAGATCCAGGATGTCATAATCTCTGCCATCTTCATCATATTATTTCCATCATCACTCTGGAGATCATCTCCATTTCAGCCACATGAATGACTATAGATGGAAAGGTTTTATAGGTTAGTTCTAGAAGTAGCAAACATTAATTTTGTCTTATTCCATTGACTGAAACTCAGGCACATGCCCATAACTAGCATCAAAGGTGGCTGGAAAATATATTTCAGTGTGCTCAGGGAATAAAAGAAAAAGAAAAACAACGTATTTTAGCCCACGGTTTTTCTATAGTCCACCTATCTGGTTATGAACTAACCAGGCACATCCTTTTTCCTGCCTCCCCAGTAGGAAGTTCCTAAAGTTCTCCACTTCATCCAGCACAAAGTTAATGATAGCAAGTCAATGCACAGTCCTCCCTCTCAAGTTGGAATGTGGTTCCTTGACCTTTACAGACTATGAAATTTACCTACTCTTTTCCATTCTCACCAATAGCCTAATAAATAATAGTGAAGCAGAAGATAACTGTTTCATATCTCCAATAAATAACTCCCATTTAGAAAGAGAAGTATGGGAAACAAATAGGAGTCACTGATCCATTGTGAGGATGAAATCTACCCCACAAGAGACCACTAAGAAGGCCTATTGTACTGACAGTAGAAGTTTCTTGCTTATGTTATCAAACAAAGTTTGTCCACCTGGAAATAGCAGTCAAACACCAAGCACCCAGAATTGCAGTGGAGAAATTAGAGTCACTTTATAAGCAGCACCAAGCCAGCACAGCAGGAAAGCTAGGGCTTAAAAATCCAAACTCTGCAATCAGATGTTCAGGGTGGGTTTTTAAGGACTATGGGAAACAGGTATGTAGAAGCACTGCTGGGACAGGTTTTAATTGGAGAAACTTGGAACTTGGCCATTTATGGAAAGGGGTGTCACCAATGGACTCTTCACTTCAGAAAGGTTTCTGGTGTTCAAGTTCTGGTTATGTACCAGTTCTTTGGTTTCATCGAGGGTGATGAGGGATGAAGGGCTGAGATTTTGGTTCCACGTGCAGCTGGAGGTCAAGTTTCTGTCCTCTGTGAATGCATTGGTTGCATGACTTGAGGTTTTGGTCTGTCTCTGAAAAACAACTCAGTATCGTATTAAATAGGGTACAACCATTTAAGGCTATTTATGGTCTTTTTAGAGAAATTCTCTTGTCCATTGTTCTCCATGGCTCTGCCTTCTGGATGGTTCGCCTCCCTGGTCATATATAAAATGAACTTTACAAATCTATAGAGTTTGCCTTCCTTGAGGGCTGCACTTTGCTGCTTTAAGTTTAAGAGACTCAAGGATTGGTTTTCATTCACAGATAGTTTTAGATAGAGTTTCTAGTTTCCTTTCTAGTTTGTAAATATAGGTCCCTCAGATTTATGAGACTTCTTATCGATTCTAGTTAGTTCCCTGTGCCAGTAACCACATTGCAATTTTTTTTCCTAGACATAGTTCTTAAATCTCCTTTTTTTTCTATACTTCAGAACTCCTATGTTTTTCTCTTTCACCCAATAGTGGCTGCCTCCAGAGAGAGGAACATCTTTAATTTGCTCTTTGAATTAAGGAGTCTTAATGACCCTTTGTCCTTCAACAACCTTTGCACTTTTATTTCATGCTATTTGGTTTTTAGAAGTTGGCTTTTCCAACCTTGTTTGTCTCCAAATTATTGAACTATGTATTCCCTTATATTTTTGCTTACACACTGGTCAGTTCTTGCCTGATCTCATCTTTATTTTGTAGCTTCCTTACTAGAAGCAGTATGGAACAACTTCCAGGCACCACTCTGGGGAACACTTAGGTCTGTAATAAATAGATTCCACATATGTGTAATGACTGAACTATACTAGAAGTGCATTCCTTCTTTAGTAGAATACTGTGATGGTAAACAAGTTAGAGAGAGTACCCTCCTCCAACCCAGGCAGACCAAGGTTCAGACAGATGAACCCTTAAGATTTGTCTAGGGATCATTTCTATTCTAATCAATTAGAAGGGAAAAGACAATGCAGTATTGACAAGGGAGATTTTTAATGCTCAGGTCTGCAAGTGACTTGTGTCACTTCCATTCATACTCTGTTGACAAGAACTCAATTATATGTTTGAACTGAAGCTAAGTAATACGGTCTAACTATGTATTATACCTGGAAGAAAAGAAGAATATGGATTTTGGTAAGTAGGTTGTCTCTGCTACAATATTTAAATTTAATAAAAAGAATAGGATTGAAAGACAGTTGTGGATTAAATCAAACAGTGCGCATAATGTAGTAAGCATGAGAATATTAGTAAATGATAGTAGTTTATACTATTTACAGAAAGAGACAGAACTAGAAGTCAGATTCATACACTTTTGTTACCTACGCCATGCTTATTAAAACAAAATTCAAAGTACCTGAGATTCAAACTTTAGCCTTTTTGTGTAGCATAGTAGGTAACTGGAAAGAAACATACTGTCAAGAGCATCCTTATAGCCTCAAACCATCTGAATAAATAGTAAATGATTTTCACATTTACAAAAATGCTCTCTGACAGCATGTTTTAATTAAGCATTGATAGTACTTGATAAAATGAGTGTTACCAACAACCAAAGATTGGGAATTTAATTACCAGCAATTGTATTCTTGATAATTTTTTTGAAAAATTGTTGTGTTCTTTACTGATATCTAATGGGAATGTCAAAGGCATTTTTACCCATTGCTTTAACAATGAATTTTATGGAATAAATTACTTCTGAAGTTTGTAGTTAATCCTTTTGGTTTTTTAGTACTTACTCATAAGTTTCTTTCTTTGCAGCAGGCATTTTGGAGATCAAAGATGGGTAGAAAAGATGCCTCCACTATAAAACTTCCTGTTGATCAGTACAGAAAGCAAATTGGTAAGCAGTGAATTCTCTTTGATACATTTCTATGACTTAAGATAAAGAAGAAAAGCAATTATGTCTGGTATTAAGAAAATAACTTTTCCTTAATATATATAATATACAGAATGTGAATAATGAAAGACTGTAAAGAGTTTTTAAGTAGCAAAAATGAAGTGCAGCCCTGCCTACCAATGGAGAAATACAATAGATATACTTGTGATTTTTCTATGCTCTTACAATGTTTATTAATTTAATAAAAGCAAAAAAATTATTTTTAAGGCTAGATGCTTTATACAGTGAATATTTTAACATTATACTCTATTCAATATTATTGTTCATGTAAAAACTTTTAATTCTATTGTCTAGTAATGGTAATAATTTGATAACTTCAATATTCTCCATTCAGATTTTACCACAGTAAAATGATGAAGTAGAGGGAAGTTCACTCTTCAGCATAGAAAGTTAACAGGCTTATCTGTTTTAGACTATGCTCTAAATGTGGAGTTTTCAAGGATGTATGGAATATTTATTAAAAAAAAAATTACTCAAGGAGTTCCCTGGAGGTATAGTGGCTTAAGGTTTCGGTGCTGGTGCTGTCAACGCTGTGGCCTGGGTTCGATTCCCAGCCAGGGAACTACCTACATACCAAAAAAAAAAAAATTAGTCACATACCAAGTCCCCCAATTTTAAAGAATCAATGTCTTACAACCACAGCTTTGGATAACATGTAGTAAATTAGAAATCAGAAGTTATATAGATAACCTTTTCTTCTCCACACCCACTCTGTCGTTTTATATGTTGCTTTCCATTCCTACCCATTTCCACTCCTTTGGAAATTAAAAATAAATAAATAAAACTTTTATAGATAGCTGAAGGATACTTCTATAAAACAAAGGAGAGGCAAAGTGAAAAAGTATTTAGAATACATATAATCAGTTAAAATTTATATGTAGAAAACTAAAGTCCTATAAGTAAATAAAGTAGTCTAGAAACCCAGTGGTAAAATGGGCAAAAAATACAAAAGATAATTCATAAAAGAAGCACTATAAATAGACAAATAAAAAAATAACACACACAAAAAAACAGCAGTTACAAATAAAATGAAACTTAAGAGTCTTATATAAAGTTCTAACTCACCTAATGGTAGTCAGATAAATGCAAATTAAAAAATAGTATCTCTAACTGGATTAATTTCTTGAGGGGGGGTTTATGATTTTTTATTGCTTTTGTATGTCCTTTCTTCAGTTACAGAATGGCTTATAAATAGTATGAGTTCTTTTGTTATTTGTATGTTTAAACAGGAGAAGTGACTTACCAGATTGAATCTGTGATCAAATGTGATGTGTTAAGCACATAAATGAAGAATCTATGGTTCTATCCACAATCCAACTCCAAAATATACAATTTGTAGAATTTTGACAAGTGTATCTACCCATGTAACTGCTTATTGCCTATCAAAATATAGAACCTTTCCATCTTCTCAGATAGTTTCTCATATCTGCTTTTGAGTCAGTCCCTACCCAACTCAATATGCAACCACCGTTCTGATTTCTATCACCATAGATGAGTTTTTCCTATAAATAAAAAAGGCTGCTAAGACTTTTATTGAAATTTAATTTTATCTAATAACCAATTTTGAGAATAGACATACTGAAACTCCTTTTATGAAGTTTAATTCGTATTTATTATAGCTAAGGAAGAATAAAACAGAGAAAAGAGTATAACTGTGAAGCCTCAGCCTTCTTAACACTCAATTGTTCTGAGGGTACTATGATGTACAGATAACTCCTGTATAACACAGCTGTTAGGTTCCTAAAATGCGATGTTATACAAAACAAAGAACTAGTACAAAAAGGGGATTAGTTTCCAAAAATTTAAAAAACATACTATTATATTGTTATAATTAAGAGAAATATCTTTATTAAAACAATTTTCACCAAAAGTATAACATATTAATATGTATTAAATAACGTTTCCTTTGTCAACACTACTAAGCACCATTAACCTAAGGCATTTTTTTTTTGACAAGATATCTTTATCCTCTGAACTTCAGCATAATCTTCTATTCTGTACTTTTTGCAAAAAAATCTGTTATTTTAGATTGCTTGCTCTTAGCTGAGAGATCTTTATAAATTTCGTTATATGGTGTTAAGCACTTGTGACGTTCTCTCTTAAACTTTGTGCTTCTTTCAGTGGAAGGACCTTCATTTAGTAAATACAGCTCCAACTGTTTGGCTAAGTCTAGGCCTTTCTTTATGCTTTTTAGAATAAAGTGTTTAACTTCTTCATTTTCACCTGTGCTATTGTCCCCTGAATTATCTTGGCATATTCCAGATGTTGTTTCCACCAAATTTTCCCTAATTTCAAATGAGATATCTTTTTCTCTTAAAAGCTCTTACTACTGTTGTTCAAGGATTTCCCTTATTTCAAATTAGATATTTTTTGCTCTTATAAGGTCTTATTGCTCTCGGTGTTATTCGGGGATTTCTCTAATTCTCGAACCATGTTAGAGCAACACCATGATATAGAAGTACTGTGTTATACCTGGGTTACCTGTACTTTAACTTCCCATACAAAGTTCTCTTTTCTGTTTTACTTCGTCTTCGAAATATAAGTAGGCACATTATCTTCCTGTCTCACAGGGTTCTTGTGAAATCCACAAGAAGTGTTAGAGCAGTTTCTAAACTAGAGTGTTGCATAGATATGAGTTACTCTGTGTACTTTGCAAATGTGATACTCATAATCAAACAAAATATGTTAAAAGTAAAATAGAGTATACTTTTGTTTACTTTTTTTAAGGATAGTGCACTGCAGTATTAAGATTCTCATGCATGAGGTAGAGAAATAAATAGAAAAGCTATTAGTTAACTAATAAAATTAATTAATTAAGATAATAACTCATCCAAAGATTTTTTTCAAGTAAGAATTTTCTGATTTTCTGTGTCAGAGTTAGAAGGTTCTACAAACCTGAACTCATTCTAAGGATGTTAGATCTTCTGTAACTGATACCATGTCTTTTAAATAGAGTCTATGCAGATGTTTCCCAGATATGATCTAAAATGTAAGGAAGAAATAAAAGCATGTAGAATCGTCTTGGGGAGATATTTCAATATTGGTGTTAAAGAAAGAAGTACAAATAACAAATGGACTGAGTAACACAGTGTTTTTATGAATATTGAAATTCTTAATGAGCTAATTTAGATTGCTAGTAAACTTTCCACAAAGAATAGTGGCATCATATGTATGTAATGTCCCCTTGTTACTAAACCTCACTTATTAATGTAAATTTTGTATTGTCAGTCAGTAATTCTATTTGGCAGAACCAAGGCCATTTTTTGAATGACGATTTTAACGTTACTGTTTAATAATCTTCTGCTAAAAGTCTTGCCTTTTTAATTATGTACTAAATGACAGTGATTAATGGTGTTCATAAAAGCTTTTTTTACAGTAGTCTTTGCTTACATAAAAATCAAATGAACTGACACTGTGACTGGAAACACTATGTAGTTTTAGAATCTTCTCAATAAGTGGACACTGTTTTCATTACTATAGCATGATCTTGAAATGTATAGTGAATGGAGATGAAAACCTTCTCACTTTCAAGGCAATAAATTAAACAAAACTGAGTATTGTGAAATATTGCTGACTTCAAGGGGAAATAAATTGGGCCTTCTAATTTTTCAGAAATAATTTTTAAAACTTAGATGATTTGAGATTGGCTAATATTACATGTATTATTCTCAAGATAAATGATTTGAAATTTGGAAAATAAGATAACTTTAAAAACTTTTAACATAATTAAAATATTTTATAAATAGATGAATTATATAAAATACAACTATTTTACTTATAAAGCTCTATTTTTCTTATATAATAGAAATAACTAATAATTATTAGGCATATTCTGCTGGACATATTTTATCACCACAACACTCCTATGATATAGGAAATATTATTGTCTTCATTATTACGGATCAGGAAAACTTGGACCAGATGAGTTTAAGAAATTTCCCAAGGTTCTGTAATTAGTAAGAGTTAGAATCAGCATCAATTATGAGAAATTAACCACAGAAGCCCTTCACTGTACTACTACCCTGGCTCAAAGACTATATTAGGTACCAGCAAAAGCAAAGATAATTAAATCAAAAGATCTGAGTTCATGAAATTGATAGTAAATAGCACTATAGCCATCATGGGGATCTCAGGTACCTCTGTTCTTAATTAAGAAATACAAAGGCCAAAATATGGTTCTTATATTATTAATTCTCTCTATATTTATCAAACCCCTTAGATATTATTATAGTTTATTCAGTCAGAATTAATATACAGTTGTATACATATTTACTACTTCCTTTGATCCTAATTCTCATTTACATCTCAGATGTTTTGTGATCCTTGAAATCATTTTCTTAGTGCCTGATGGAGGCTTTGTTGTTTCAGAATTTCCTAAAATCCGTGCTTGCTTCCAACAAATTCACAGTTTCTTTCTTTTATGATATTGACATACCATTATTTTCGAAATAATGTTTTCCCTGGTTATAGAATTCTCATTTATCAAGTTTCATTTTAATTTCATCATATGTTCTTGCAATACATGAAAATAACATTCCACTGTGTTTCAGCTATTATTTTTGCTGCTGAGAAGTCAATCTATCTGCTGCTTCTTAGAAAATAATATTAATATTTTTAAAATATCTACTGTAATTTCTATTTTAAATTGATATTATTTAATTTTACTATATCTTCTTATTAATATTAACTAAGATTTGCTTTTGTTACACCAGAGTCTTTGTTTCTTTTATAATTCTACTCTTACCTGTATGATTTTCTTCATTGTAATTTTAACTCTTTTTTGTAATTGAGTTGAATAATTTGCTATTTATTTTTCAAACTGTTTTTACTAATGTATTTAATGGATCTATTTTATTCATTATATTATTGGCACCGTTATATTATTTAGAGTTTTTCTGAATTACTGAATTATATATAACATATAATTATACAATTATGTATATCAACATATATAGAATTATATTATATATATATATATATATATATATATATATATATATATACACACACACACACACACACACACACTGTACAAACAACTCGGTGAGGTTTCATAACCTTGGTATATCTTTGTCTCACAGCTGTGTTCATGTCAACATATGGTGGTGTCTTGCTAAGTGGTATTCATTATTGTTACTTGTTTTTGTGTAACATCGTGAGAACATCGGAATTTGAATTAGAGCAACGAAAACACATTAAATTTCTTGTTAAACTTGGCAAGAGTGGAAGTGAAATCAGGATTATACTAGTCCAAGTTAATGAGGATAATTACATGAAGAAAACGGCAGTGTACATATGGATTAAATGTTTTTCTGAGGGGAGAGAAAGTGTCACTGATGAAGAGAGGTCAAGGTGGCCAGTAACAATCAGAACTGATGAAAACATTGCAAAAATTTGTGGAATTGTGCATCAAAATTGTTGGCTAACAGTGAGAAGCATAGAAGACTGAACAATGACAGAAAAACAGGAAGATCTTAACTGAAAACCTTGGCATGAGAAAGGTGTGTGCAAAAATGGTCCCAAAGGAGCTAACCAATGAACAAAAGTAAAGGAGAATTGAAGTCTTCTGAGCCATTTCAGAGAGGCAAGATGATGTTTAGGGCCATGTTATCACTGGTGATAAAACCTGGGTGTACTAATATGACCCTGAAATAAAGCATCAAAGTGCACAACGGAAGTCAGGCAATTCTCCACCACCAAAAAAGTCACGTCAGTCCAAATCAATAGTTGAAATGGTGTTCCTTAACCTTTTTTAATATCAGAGATTGTTCATTATAAATTTGTACCAACTAGATAGTCAACGGAGTTTACTATTTGGAAGTGCTGAAAAGGCTATGTGAAAAAGTTAGACTAAAATGACCTGAGCTTTTTGCCAACCACGTTTGTCTCTTGCATCATGACAATGCACAAACTCTCACAGCACTGTATGTGAGGGAGTTTTTAGCCAGTAAACAAATAACTGTATTGAAAAATCCTGTCTACTCACCTGATCTGGTCCCCAATGACTTTTTCTTCACCCGGAGATAAAAGAAATATTGAAAGCAAGACATTTGATCACATTTAGGACATCAAGGGTCATACAATGACTGCTGTGATGGCCATTCCAGAAAAAGGGTTCCAAAATTGCTTTTAAGGGTGGACTAGGTGGTGGTGTCAGTGCTTAGCTTCCCAAGGGGAGCACTTCGAAGGTGACCATAGGGATATGCAGCAATGAGGTATGTAGCTCGTTTTCTAGGATGCTTTTGCAAACTTAATTGTTAGATTTTGTATGTATTTCAAATTTATTTTTAACTTGATTGTTTTGTTCAAAGAATATGTTCATTAGGATGTTAGTTTTTGATATTAAGCCTTTCTCTATTACTTAGAATGTGGTTGGTTTTGTTTATTTCTGTCTATGATTGAAAGAGAAAGGAGTTTTCTAACATTGGGATACATTACTGCTTATGTTCATTGTGATGCTCAAATTTGTTTTGTACTCTACATGAATGTTTGAACTGTCTTTCTGTGAGAAAGGATAATTAAAATATCCTCACTAAGACAATGGAGACTATGGAGCTGTTAATTGTATTTTTTCAGTTTTTGCTTTGTACGTGAGAGCTGTGCAAAATGTATCCCCATGTAATAGGAAAAATAGAGGCATTTATGGCTGAATTTTTTTCTGGACAGCCCTTTATTTTGAGGCTATGTTTTTGTTGCATAGCTTTTCTAAATTGGAATATATTTGTGATAATTACTCCCCTTTCCATGAAATAATAGTCTCCTTATTTATAAAGTGCTATTACATATTTTTACAGTCCTTTATGTCTTACATTAATATTGGTAAATACCTTTTTTTGTTTAGTATTCTGATAATTTTTTCCTATTTCTTTACTGTCATCTAGACCTTAACACTGTGTTATGTTTTTGATATAGTATAAGATTCTTTGTTTTTGAGCAAGACAATTTAATCCTATATTATTTATTGTAAATTGAACAATGTAGCCATCTTTTCACAATTTTATTTTGTATTTTTTATATGTAGTGGTTTTCTCCTGCTAATTTCTACACTAACCTTCTTTTCTGAAAATTTTAAAGATTTACATTCAATTTCTCTGTTTTTTTTCTAATTAATTAAATCTACTGTCTATCAATATCTTTATCATAAACAATATAAAGATTTTTAAATCTTTATCTGATTACTTATTCCTATTATTCGTGTTGTTTGTATTTCTTCGTTTCTCATTTTTTAACAGCACAAACACAATTATAATTATTAAGTTTTTAATCACCAATAATTACTTAAATCCAACTTTGTTTGCTAACTGTGCTCACCACTACTTTTTGTATTTCACATCTTCTGGCAAAGTTTCCTTGTTCCTTTTCCCTTCATGTAGGTACCCATTAACAGCAAAATTTCTCAAGGTCTGCTTATGACATTATTGTTACATTGTACTCATACCTGCATTATAGTTTAGCTGGGTGCATAATTCCAGTTGATATTTATATCTGCTCAGAACTTTGAAATTTCCTGTTCTGGTGTTTCTGATGAGAAGTATTCCATTAGTCTACTTGTCTTTCTTTGAATTATATTTTACTCTCCTATAAGTCTTCACATTACAACATCCATATCTCTTAAAATCACTTTTTTAGTTTTTTTTTTTTATATCTCTGTTCTATTCTGGGTTTGTTATTTCTCAGATCTAGCTTCTCTTTGATTAAAGTTCATCAATTCTCTCTCTCCCTCATTTACTGCTATTTCTAGCTTGTACCCATGGATATATAATTTCAGTGACCTGTGTTGTCATATGTAAAATGTCTATTTGATTTTTTAAAAATTATTTTGGATTTTAGTTCTTTGTTTTTCTTCCATAATTATTTTAAAAACCAATTTTGTAGATTCTTTCAGATTCTTTCACTATTTTGTCTTAGGACACCAACTTTCCCATTTGTGGTATTTGCTTATTCTACCTACTGCTGTAATATTTTCTTCTTCCTTTTCCTTTTCAATCCCTTTGTGCTTTGTGGTTCTAAGTCTCCCTCTCCCTTCTCTCCCTTCTCTCTCTCTCTCTCTCTCTCTCTCTCTCTCTCTCTCTCTCTCTCTCTCTCTCTCTCTGTGTGTGTGTGTGTGTGTGTGTGTTCAACTTCAACAGAAGTTCATTTGCTTTTGTTTCTGTTTTCTCTCTTTGTGAGAGACCTACCAGTCTGAATTGTGAAATATTCTTACAGAATGATATTCCATTGACAATTTATTGACAGTAGGGACTTTATAGATTTTTAGACCATTACTCTGAATTTATTTCTTGGCCTAATATTTCTGCAATTTTGACTTCACACCTTGTTTTGGGTTGTAAAGGCTCAGTATTTGTATTTTTCACAAGAGACACATTTTTCTTCCACACCCAGACCTTAAAGAAAGTAGAAAGGTTCATTGCTATTTCTTCAAACAAGTGCAGATTATTTTTCTGTCCTCTTTGTATGGCTTCGTCAGTCCTTTGAGGATGTCACCTTTATTTATCTGAGTTTCATTTCCTTTTTCACAGTGGCACTGTACATGACTGGGCCTTAAAAGTCAATGTGCAATCCTCTTGACATCTAAAACCATGGATTAATACACCACCCACCACCTTCACACCTAGGGTTGCCAGAATTATCAGCTGGAACTACGGGCTGTCTTGCTTTGAGATCATTTTGTTGTTGTTTGTTTCTGGCATTTGACCATTTTCTTGTATCATAAATGCATGTATATAAGGTATCTGTATCTTTGTAATGTGTACATATTTAATATTTATAGCTTTATAGAATGGGTTTATTCCTACTGTTTCTATATACTGTATCAGAGAAGGGTTCACCTCAGCTTAATCTACCATGTTTTCAAAACTAGAGGTCCTGTGAACGTTTTACTTCACTGATTGCACATACCACTTTCTTTCTTATTTGATAGGTGTGTGTGTGTGTGTGTGTGTGTGTGTGTGTATTTGTACCTCCTAGGATTTAAACATTTTTGTATGTTTGCATCCCTACTGATTTTCCCTAATGATAGAAAGTATTTAATAAATATTTGTTAAAATAATAAATAAAACAGTGTCTCTAATTCTCAGGTAAAATTACATACACCTTTTGTTTAAACTGCTTTGTTTATATTAATCTTAAATGTTCTATCATTTCTCTTTAAATAATAAATACTCTCTTTAACTGACTTATTGATGCTTACTGAAATATTGTTTGTTGAACTTTTCTGAAGTTTTTATTTTATTTTTCCTGTGATGCTTTTTGTTGTTTACCTTTGCTTTTATCTCTGTACCCCCAAGGGTACATTGAAGATAGCAGCTACTTAAAAAAAAAGTTTGTGGAATTAACTGTTTTGGTTAAGTGCAAATTAAGCATTGATATACTTTCTAATGTCTTTTATTTAACTACATTTCCCTGCATACATAAGTTGTTGCTTAGTTAGCATTTTTAATGTAATTTTCTGGGAAATCAATTTATATCTCATGAGCAACTTGCTGGTTTATCCAAAACATAGTACTTGTTCTTAGTATTTAATGTGTTTTTAAGTGATGGTGTATCCTATGCAATGTAAGATTAATGTCAATCTGTTCTATCCAAGCATTGAAAAATTATCATTGGTTCTAGTTGCCTCTATAATATAATTTTAAAAGTTTGCATGAGATTTTCATTTTAGTATCAATTTCCCAGCTTCCTCTCATCTGCCCAGATATTTCTAAATAATTTTGAGAAAAATACATACTGCAAATTTTACTTTTATAACTAACACCTTTTTAAAAAGAAAATATGTGGCATCATTTTGTATGTCTGTCTTGCTAAATATAAAGATTTACTATGCTGGTGATAATTCACGGAATCTATATTTTTATCTGGTTTTTTGTTTTGTAATAGTTTTGTTTTTATTAACTTGATTAACATTTTCATTATTTTTTGCCTGTGACCATGCCATTTGTGATCTTATTTATCTTGCAGCTATCAAAAAGCAGACAGGGAACCACCCACATTAAAAAAAAAAAAAAAAAATTCTTACACTTTCGGAGTTCCCTGGTGGTGTAGTGGTTTAAGGCTTCGACACTGGTGCTGTCAGTGCTGCGGCCTGGGTTCGATTCCCAGCCAGGGAGCTACCCACATACCAAAAAGCAAAAAAAAAAAAAAAAAAAATTATTAAAAAAAAAAAAAAAAAAAAAGCAGACCATTTGTTTACTGACATAACTACAGAGTTTGCTATAGGGTTTTATAAGACTATTAACACTTGCTTTTGTAATGTTTTTTATAGTTATTTGTAGTTTTTAATGTAGTAACTAAAAATTGTGTTCATATGGCAGTTGGAAAATTACTTTATATGCCAAATTGTATTGCCCTTTTATATGTAATATTGGTAATGTGAGAAAAGTAAGATTCTAAATAACCTGTAGCTTTTTGAGGAAGGGAGAAGGGATTTGGAGTAATAATAAGCAATTATTCTAAAAATGTTGAAAATATAAAAACCTTTACTGTTGATTAGAAATTCTAAATTTTATCAATATTTTTGAAATGCTATAAATAATTCATCTTCCAATAATTCCTCTGAGCAATTAAATTTAGACTGTAATTTTTTCTTTTCAAATATTTTGACTCTTATATCTTTGCTTTTCTATTGTATTTTAATTCATATGGTCTATATAAGTGGACAATAAATTATATATCTTTGTTACAGAGATCAGACAGTGAATAGAACTTGGTCTTTATCCCAGACAGAATTATGATTGAATGTATTTGCAAGATTAAAGCACTAAATTCACTTTTTTCTAATTAAAGGCAATTAAAGATTTTCAGACACAGTAAAGGACAATGAATTGAGGAATAAGTGTAGGAGCAAGTCCATTTGCAGGTGAAAAGATGTGCCTTTGAAGCAGAACCAGCTGTATTTTCATTGAAAGAATAACAGTTTAGGAAGCATTTCTGCTTGTGCTTGCTTGATAGCATAATGCACTCATAAGCAGCTTATGCAGTATTCAGAAAATAACAGTGCATTAATTTTTAAAGCAGCAAAGGCAGAGGAAGAGCATACTGCCACATGATGATAATGAGTGTGGCTAGTATAAAATCGACTGTTGAGAAAGAAAAAAACAGTGGGTTTCTGAAAGATGAACATTTATAAAACAATAACCAGATATTCACATGATAATGAGCTTGGGTAGCATTATCGACAAAGGGCAAAGATACAGTCTTATTTCTGGGCTAAGCTAAAGAATCAAAAAGCAAAAGCCAAAAACAGTTAAGTAATCTATAATTTTATTAAAGTATTCTTACTCTCAGTATAGTATAGTTAAAACTGACTGTTGCATTAAATATGAAATAATTCATGACATAAACATAAATTTCTGTTAAATTAAATAAGCATATAAATTATCCTTTCCTAAATGTGATATGAAAAATGGTAAATGGTAATATTAAGGTACCAAAATACTTAAGATCTTTTTTAAATATATGATTTTATAGGTACTTGTGGTTCTTTATAGAAACAGTGCCCATACTGAATAAGAAAGGAACTTTTAATTTAGATAATACCTACTTATTAGATATTATAACTGAAAATGGCTCTTTAAAGTGTTCTGTTTAAAAAGTGGATACTAAGTAGATTATCTGGAAGCTATGTATAAATAAAAACTATGAATATGTGTAGTATCACATTTGCTATAAAAATTTAAGCATCATTTGAAAATTCTTTAGTATCAAATATTTTCTTTTTAGTTTTCATTTTGCTTTCAGTTGATACTCATAATCCCTGTTTAAGACTTAAAGCAGGGAAATCTTTTGATTATATACACTGAGTTTTCAAGTACAGTAGACTCTCAGTTAACCAGCGTACATAGGAATTCGTACATGCTGCATAAATGTAAGTAGACTCTCCACTTTTGCTGGTGGATTGAGATTTTGCCAGTTCCGGTTAATGGAGACTCTACCACATGAAAGCTGTCCGGAAAGTATCTGGCCATGTAATATGAAAAACAGAGGCATTTATGGCTGGATTTTTCCTGGACAACCCTCACATATATTTTCAGTCCATATTTAACAGGAAAAATCAGAGACAGATTCGTTTGATTTATTAAAGTGGCTTGAATAGAGAAGTAGACACACCTTATTGAGTTAATTTTACTAGTCTTCTGTAATTGGAAGAAACTTGATAATCTCTTTGACTATAAGAATGATCAAAATGAGCCCAAAGAAAAGTATCCATTACACTTTGTTGTTAGTTTTATAAGAATCTGAGCCAAAGCTGGAAATAAACGTGATTCCAGAGTGAAACAAGAAATGGAAACTGGTAGTGGAAAGAGAAAGTTTTGCGTAGTCAAGACTTGTATTCGTGTCTCTTGCGACTACACTCTTACGCTTCTCTTTTCTCCTAGAATCAATCAGTAATCAATTAATCTTTTCCTTTCCCCCTTCTCCTTTTTCTCCTCCTCCTGTCTCTCATTTTTATGCTCTTTCAATTTGGATTTCTATCTTCTATCATAAAAATAAACCTGAAGGATATCTAAGAAAATCCTCAACTACCTAGGTGTTTCCCATCGAAGCCTGGGACTGCTGTTCTCTGTATCCAGTATCTTCAGTGGTATTTTTTTCCTTCCTTCCTCCCTTCCCTCTTCCCTTCCCTGCTTCCTTCCTGTATGCCTACCTGCCTTCCTCCCCTTCAACCCTCCCATTATTTCCCCTCCCCTTCCCTTCCTTTCCCTTCCCTTTCCTTCTCCTATCCTTTTTTTAGACTTGTTGGGGTGACATTGGTTAACAAGAATTACATAGGTGCAATTCTACAGTGCATCGTCTATGTGCCCCTATCCTTTCTCTTCCCCTTTCCTTTCCTTTTCCTATTGTAATCCAGCCTAAAGGGAAAGGAAGAAATATTTTCCAAATTTTGATAATGCTGATATTAAAAAGAAATTTGTTGTGTAGAAAAATGGTAATTATACTCTAGGAAGAAGCAAAGAAATATAGGTTAAGGTTATTGTCAATTCTCTAGCAGCTCTAGCAGTTATAATTTCTGACCTGCCTCATTCTATATTCATTCTACATCTTGTCTATATGAAGCATGGTGAGTCTTTTTCCTTTAGTGAGTAACCCAAATCTTTATTTCTGAAGGCCCTAGATGATTCTTCTAGTGTTAAAGTTATATAGAAATTTTACAATTGGTCATTATAATGCATGGGAGTTCCCTCGCATCTTTCCATGTTCCTTTTGGCCTTCACTATGTATTAACAAACCATTTTATCCTTGATAACCAGCATTAATTATCTCGACTAACACTGATTCCCCATTTTGCCTGTTTACTGATAGGCATGAAGAATCCAAATTGACTAGGTGGCAGGCTCAGCTTTTGAATCAGGAATATAAATGTGTGTGTGTGTGTGTGTGTGTGTGTGTGTGTGTGTGTGTGTTTTAGGTTTCCTCTTTGCAGGTTAAGTGCACAAGAAAATGTACACCCCAAATTTTGGCCAGTGGGAAGATTTCCTTTATAGATTGTGTTTTGCGATCATCTTTAAAGATAGCAATTTACTGCCAGCATATTATAAAGAGCCATCTACAAACAAATTTTTAAACTACTAAAATGGTACACCTAATTTTATAGTTAGTTGTATTAAATAACCTTAATTTTGTGTGGTAGCTCAGCAAAGTCTCATGACCAGGTAGTTAGTTTCTATTAGACATTGGTAACAATCCAGGAGTTGTTTCTTGCCACCTTTCACCTCCCAAAGGATGTGTGGCACTGTTCCAAAACCCTAGGGACTGCCACTTCTTTTTTATTGGGACCTGCTAAAGGCTTGTTTTGGTCTCTCAGTTAGCTAAAAGCACTTCAGGCTTCATTGACTCTGCCATGTGATAAGCTGTAAGAGACAGAGTAGCTTGTGAAGAAATCTACTGTAGAGGCTTTTATTGTCTCTCTCACTACTCAGCACTAGCAGCTTTTCAGGTTCCCTACATATATAAAATACAAATGTAAATTAAAAGCAATAATAATATAAGCAACCATGTAAATGTAATCCAGGTTAAATATTGGACATATACTAGTCCTTTAGAAGCCTCTTTATGACCCAACTCAATAGTGTATATAATGTGGTCCCACATATAATGCACATCCATGTTTTTGGCCCTAAATATTAGAGAAAAAGTCTTTAGTTTTAATTTTTTAATTCAAATTTTTGTTTGTTTATATTTAGGTACTTGCTTTTTGTATTATAAAGGAATTTTAGCATTTATTTTTTAACATATGATGGTATAAGGAATTTTATGTAACCAATTATTACATAACACAAGAACAGAGGCAAGGTACAAGAAATTTAATGTATAAAAATGTTTATATTAAAAAAACCCAATTATTTTATTCCAGGGTATTTTTTTGCATATGGATATCATTATTGAATTCTAGAGTTACACTTTTAACTCATAAGCATTAATAAAAGAATTAAAAACATTTATATACAGAATTAATACTACCCATGTATAATGTGCATCCTTATTTTTCCCTCACAAATTGGGCAAAAAAGTGCACCTTATACACAGCAAACTGTGGTAATTTTGTTCATTAATTTTCTACCTAAATATATATCAAGTAATATATTATTTAGTTTTCTATTTTATATAAATGAAATCATGTTGTATATATTATATAACTTGCTCCTATTGAACATCATGATTTAGAGTTTTATTCTTGTTGATGATGTTGATATACTTCATTCATTTTCTATGTATATACTAATAGTTTTCTATTTATTCTCCTGATTTTGACAATTGACTTATTCTCATTTTTTTTTCAATGAATGCTATTATGAGCATTCTATGAACATTTTAGACATGTCTGTTCTTTGATTGACATGTACTGGAGTTTCTCATATACCTACTAGAAGAATGTTGGATCATATGTATGGATTTGTTTAATTATCAAGCAATGCCAAATTTTAAAGAAGTTGTACCTATGTCCCTTTCTTAATGGTATAGAGAGAGTAAAGTGAAGCAAGTTGACCTTTTCTTCTTGTACACAATCCTGATATGCTCTAAGTCAGTGGACCTCCACGAATCTGATTTAGGTGGCAAGTCTCTGTATTTCAATAGTGTTCTTTCATCTTTTTCCTATACATATATGTGAATGAGGCATCTCAGGCAGTATTTATGTCTTCTCTAAGGCTTATATCATTTCATGGCCATTGTGATACATTATGAGGTGGAGAGACAGTTAAAGTCTCTCAGAGTCAGATTATAGCACTGAAATGAAGAGTTGATCTAGTTCTTGAGCTGGTCTGTCAGTAAAATGCTGTTCCTTCCAGTAAAAGCAGATAGTCTCCTGTGGTATCTGTGGTCAGAACTTAGAAAAATGAATTGGCTACATTAATTAGCTAATTGTGACCATATGCAAAATGCTTTTATTTTCTGCTACAGTAATTTCTATAAGAAAATTCTACCTTAAGTTTCAATTTATTAGTACTCAGTTGGTCTCCAAAATCAACTGGCCACATTGAGGAAATAAATATGTCTGTGAAAATAATCAGTCTAACTTTATACTTAGTTTTTGACAATATAATCAATCTCTGAAACCTTAGGCACATACATTCCCAGGGGGAACATTTCTACTGCATTTTTGCTTTCAGAATAGTTCTTACATCACCTATCAGGGAACCAACCTAAGGATACTGCCTATTTCCAAGGTTATCATTTGAGCCCATATCCTCAGAAATTAATGAATGAATATAGGGTCTTTTCTGGACTATTGAAGCTGCTATCAGGAACTGACCTTTTTAATTATATTATATTATTAGCTATTAAGCTCTCTTTCTGCCTTGAGAGACTTCAGTGACATTTTGGCCCTCCAAAAGTTAGTGTTTTCTGAGTCTTTGCACTTTGATATTCCCAGTATTTGGAATTACTCCCCACAGATATCCACATGACTTCCTCCCTAATTTATTCAACTATCTGGCTAAGTGACATCATGATACTATCAAGTGACATAAAGGGGGCCTTTTCTGATCACTCTATCTGAAACAATGCATCTTACCTTTTTTATTTCTGTCCTATGCCAATTGTATTTCACTTTTTAGTACTTTTCATCACCTAGCAAACTGAATTTTTTGTTTATTATCTATCATTTTTGCAAGTTTCAAGATAATGATCAGTTGGTCTGTTTTGCTCACACTACTGTATTTTCAGTACCTTGAACACGGTTTGTTACATAGTAAGTGCTCATTAAATAATTTTTAAAAAATATTTCTTTCTAGCCTTTTTTCTATTTTTATTTTTTAAATATTTTTTTATTGTTAGACTTATTGGGGTGACAATGGTTAGCAGGAATTGCATAGGTTCCAGGTGTACAATTCTACAGTGCATTGTCAACTTGTTGTATAATAGGTTTACCACCCAAACATATGGTGATGGAAGAGAACTCATTAAATAACTTTAATGAACAAATGAAAGAGTTGTTTAAGAAAATAGGATATAAAACGTCTGTGAACATAAGTGAAAACATAAGTGAACATTTTTGTAAGTGAACATTTTCAGTTATAAATGAAGTTAACTAAGAAAACATAATCACTGACATGTCTAACATTACACTGTTTGCAATACGGTTCTCAAGAGATTCTATCAACTCTATCTGCTAACCATTAAAAATAATGGCTCATGAAATTAAGAGCTCGGATGCAGGCAAAAATAGTAAACTATTTTATATCTTAGTTTATATATATATATAAACTAATTTTCTTATTTTGTTACTTGCTAACCCAAATAACTTTACCTGAGATCTCACATTCTAGTAAACAACTATATACATATACTCACAGCAGTTTGGTAATTAGTCGCTGATATTTGTTCAGACAGCAATTTTATTATGTAACTTTCCTGTGTGAAAATGTGAGTTCTAAAATGTTTAAATTTTGAAATGCCCAGTTTTCAGCATTAGACCATTCACTTAAAAAATAAATTGCTAAAATCTATTATGGAATAAATAGTAAAGTTCACACATCCTAAGTATACGAGGGCTGTCTGGAAAGTATCCACCCGATTATCATGACAATGTTATATTGACAACAGCTGGATTTTTTCTGGATAGCCCTCATATTTTTTCCCTTTATGTAAGTTTTTTTAAATCCAGGCATTCACATAAAAGTAAATATGTTTTATTATTCCCAAGGATGAGCTTGGATTTTAATTGTAATAAGAGAAGATTATAGCAAGTAATTCACATTGACAGAAACAAACTATTAAGAATCTCAGATTGATTTGAAGGAATTTTAACTTTTCACAATTTTCAGAGAAATTTTCTACTTGGGTTGGCAATCTTAATAATGCAATCGTCTAAATATATTTTTATTATTAAGAACTATACATATTGGATAATAGAACCTATATTCTTACTAGATCATAAAAGCTGTTTCCTATATTTTTACTTATTTTACTAAATATTAATTTTTGCAACTTTATCTTAAACATACAAATATGAAATTTTATTATAAATGTATCTAATAAACTTAAAGTATAATTTGTAGTTATTTTAGAGAAAAATCAAAGAATGTTATGGCTGTTTTGATGGAAGTAATTGAAGTTGGGGATTAAGAATTACATTTACCATAATTTGTAATTTGTTTCTGTACTTTGTTTTGGTTTCACAGTATCAAAAAAATCTATTCTACAAACATATAATAATAATAATGTAAATTTTTAATTGTACAGATATTGCAATTTCAGGATAATCTAAACTGAGCACAGAACTGGAGAGAAGAATAGTAGTAAAATTTATTCCAGAAATAAATCATAGGTATTATTTAAAGACAACTTGCAGTTTTTATCATGAATATGAAATTTCAGTAACCAAAGTGTATTCCTTTGCACTATACATGTAACTTTCACTCTTTATTGCAAAACCATTAAGCTGTAATAAGAACATGCATTAAACAAGGACACCAGTGTTCTGCCGGGCATTTTAAAGGAAAACACACCTGTACTACAATAGAATATTCACTTGTATACTTATTTGTCTGCAGACATTTAAATGCTTGAATAATTAAAAATTTACTTTATAAATACAACATTCCTAACCTATGACATACATCTAAGTTCAAATATAAGCACAGCAAAGTTTAGAAATATAAACAACTAGTAAAACTAGCACTACGAAGCAATGTTCTGCCTTTTCCCATTGTATTAAAACATGAAATGCTTTGGATTATACATGTCAATATTTTTAAATAATGTAGAATATGTTTCTAATTAGGAAATTGAATAAAATATTGATTTGAATTACACAGAAAAGTTGTGTATATTTTGTAACTATTGGAATGACTATTAAAACATTATTTTAAGAGATATATCAAAATCTCAATGTATAATTTAAATGGAATATTAAAAGATGTTCAAATAGTTCAAAAAAGGTAGAAAAAGTGAAACAAGAACAAATCAAAAGAAACAAATAAAAACAGAAATAAAACGGTAGTCCTAAATAAAAATACATCAATAGTTTCATAAGTGTGCATGGCCTAACCCTACAGTTAAAAGAAAGAGGGTTTGAAATTTTATAAAATGACCTAAATATAAGCTGTATGTAAGAAATTCATTTCAAATATAATAATATTAAAATTAAAAGGAGAAGTGCTTCTTTCTTCGAAAGTAAGGACCTCAAAATTCTTCTCCTTTATAAAAGCAACAAGAACAATGGCAAAAATTTGTCAAAATAAATTTTTTTCAGATATTTGGAAGTTAAAAATCTTATAATAGTTCAGAGAATGTTTATTCGAGAAAAACAGAATCTCAGTAAGAACATCAAGCTTTTGTTTAATTTGCCTTACTTTCACCTATCTTTCCTCAGCCTTGCAACTACAGTAGTTGTGAAAAACATCATCTTACAGCCACCAAAGAAGGCAAAATGAATTTGAAACGACCTCAAGTCCTCAAGAGAATTTTCAATATTTGATCTGTCTGCCAGCTGACTGAAAAGCCCCATTCCCAGAACTTGTCTTTATTTGACTTGATTTAGAACTCACTCTGGGTGAAAAGCCCTTTCCCCATGGCATTCGACCATAACAGTCAGTGGTAAATATTTAACACCACAACTACCTGAGTCAGCATTACTATCTGAGCCTAGCATAAGAGTGACCTAAAAACTTTTAAAAACCTGGGCAATTTGATGATCATAGGGTCTTTAAAATTTTCTGACATGGATGCCTGGGAATCATAGAAAGTCGTGAGTCTGTGCTTAGTTGTGCCTTGTCCAGTAAAGACCTGAAAAGGCTGTAATCTCTCACTTCTTGCTGACCTTGAGAAAGCTAGCAGGAAGTGAAGGCTAATTCAGAAGTATAAATGCCTGTCAGAGCATGAAAAATGTACATGAACAAACAAACACACATAGCCTATCAGTGAAGCCAGAAGACTTACTAGTTCAAGGCATTTATGAAAATTCCTGTCCAGTCATTAGATGAAAATTAAGCTAAGTGCCTATATTTAACAAGGAATACAGAGTTTAAATAAGGAGACCATAAAAGTCATTGAACAAATACACAAACAGTAGCATTTATAAAAATAAATAAACAGCAACAGAATATCCTAGGGGAAATCTGATTTGCAGAGTTGCTACATGACAATTAATCTGATTTAATATGTCCAGTTTTATACAAAAATTATTAAAAACTCAATTAAAGAGCAAACTGTGTATGGGTCATACACAGAAAAAGAATAGAAGGTGAGACATTGGAATTACTGTGTAAAAACTTTAAGTCAGTCATTTAAAATATGTTTAAAAACTAAAAGAAACATGTCTAAAGAATTGAAGTATAAGAATGATGCCTCTCCAAATAAAGAATATGATTACAGCAGTGTAAATTATGTATATATAAAAACAAATAGAAATTCTGGAGTGGAAAAATATTAATAACCAATATAAAAACTTCACTAGAGAGACTCCACAGCAGATTTGAATTGGCAGAAGAATTAAGGAACATGAAGAGAGATTAGTTGAGATTATCCTATCTGAGGAATATGAAAAAGAAAAAGAGAAGAATGACAAAAAATGAAAAGACACAAAGACCTGTAGGACATCATTTAGCATACTAATCTATGCATAATAATAGTTCCAGATAAGAGGAAAGGGAGAAAGGCTCAGAAAGAGTATTTGAAAAATGTCCAAAAACTTCTCTAATTTGATGAAAAACTTTAATTTGTGTATCTAGGAACTTCAACAAATATCAAATAAGATACAACAAATATCAAATAAGATAACTTAAAGAAATCCACACTTCGCCACAACAGTTCAAATTGCTGAAATTTGAACGTAAAGAAAGAGTAAATGTTAAAAGCAGTAATAGAAAAGTAACTCATTGCATGTGGTGAACTGAAAGCAAAGGACTGTCAACCAAGAATTCTATATCCAGAAAAACTATCCTTCAAAAAAAGGAGAGATTAAGACATTCTTGGATAAAAACAGATACTTTGTCACCTGCCTTGCAAGCAACACTAAAGGAAGTCCTGTAGGCTGAAATGAAGGTATACAGATCAGTGATTGCCAGGAATTGTGGGTGGAAAGAGGGGTGGGTATTGAAGTATAGCACAAGGAAGTTTTTTGGAATGATAGAGCTTTTTTATATCCTGATTATGATAGTAGTTACATGAATCTTTACATGAATGTTAAAATTCATATAACATATACCAAAAGGAAAAGAATCAATTTCACTTACGATAATTTAAAAATTAAAATATAATTCTATGCTTGGTGTCAGGTGGGTACTAGACCTATCATGGTGATCACTTCATAATATGTACAAATGTCTAATCACTATGTTATACATCTGAAACTAATGTAATATTGCATGTCAACTGTAATTAAAAAATAAATTTAAAATGATTAAAAAAATATGATAAAATAATAATATACGATTATGTTGAAGGAAGGAAACACAAACTAGTCAGGAAGCATGGAGATGGGGGGGTAAAAACTGTTGTTACCTAAATTATGTCATGGAGAAGTTATATTAATGGTGTGACTGAGAATAGATAAAGTAGACGACTGAAGCCCCAGATTGACTTCATAGGCTCAAGTTATCTAGGTGTTCTCTCATATAAAATGTAATGAGCAATTGCTAAATAGCAACTTAGGTTTTTGCATTATTGATATAACTAAAATCAGACACAATTGTATTCAAGAAACCATCTATATATAATATCTACATTATATAAGTGCATGTTTTCTAAGCATAAGTACTCAGAATGCGGGGACTTCTGCATTTTATTTTATTGTATGTTTTATTTTCAGTTGTGCAGCTCAGTGGGTAAGCATTTATATAATTAATGAAGTGCCCCTCCCCCAATAGGTCTAGTATCCCACACAATGAATAGTTTTTACAACATTACTATATTCCCCATACTGTATTTCACATGTCTACAACTATTTTGTGACTATCAATTTGTATTTCTAATCCCTTCGCTTTTCTCATCCTTCTCACCCATCCCTCCCTGACTTTTGAATTTTATGTATATTTTGCTACAGTCATGTGAATATAAGTATCTTTCTTGAAGCCAAAAAATAAATATTGAAAACCTCTTTGGATATAATGGAAAGATCTGTTTTTAGTTATAAATAACTAAATAGATGCCCCCATAAACATTTTCACTGAGTAGACTGAAACCATGTTTTGCAATATATACTTTTGGATATCATAGTCAGAAAGGAGAATGCTAAATTAATGACAGATTTATTATTTGGAGAAATACCAGATGTATAAGAATTTTTAAGACCACCTACTTATTATAAATATAGTTTCAAATGTTCCTAACGACTTTAATGTAAATCTAGAATATTATTCTCTAAGAGATTATAGGAGTTGAATTGAAATTATTTAACCAATAGTTATATGGTAAGTGAAGTAGAGTTATAATTTCTCACTTTAACATTGACTTTTTGAGCTATATTTTTAGTATATATTATGGTAGACATATCATCCAGAATATTGCATATGTGTATGAAAAGCATGTGGGTTAAGATAATCTTTTTTCAATTATGTATTTTTTTTCCCCATAGTACCCAAAGATTTTTACAGGACAATAAGATAAAACAAGAATGACTACTTGGCCTCAAATCTTTACTCTTTGAATATCTCTGTAGATTCTTATTCGAAACTTGCTTTGTAACCCTAAATGGAAGCATTTCATATGTCACCATTTTCATTGTCCTGAACTGCTTATATAAGGGCTATTTGAAAAAAATACAGCCATATATACTTCTATTTTTCATATTACATGGATGAATACTTTCTGGACAACCTTCATATATCAGCAGGAATAATTACATGAATAGTCTGACTATTCAGATGTGAAATCAGAGTGAATTCATGTCAAGGTTTCTTCAGCAAAATTAAATGTTGCTAATTTAAAATGAATCAGTAATATTTTTCTATATTTTGTTTATTGTATAATTTAAATTTAGATTATTTGATACACATTTTTTACAGTTAGTTCATGTCTGGATCATTAGACCTCCATCATCAAATAACATTTATTAAGTTCTGCATGCTCATAGATCCAGAAGGACTGCGATACAGTAGCAGTTAAGAAAATAACATACACTCTTTTAAAAAATTACCTCTTCAGCCAAACATTTTTATGTGTCTGATGAACACAACTATAGCATTTCTTCATTACTCCATTCGTTTGATTCACTTCTCTCTGCCAGTTTTAATTTTAAAAATCTATATGGAATTTTAAACATACTTTTATATCATTAGCAGGTATATATAAGAAATAAGTTACACATTGCATTTTGATAATACATTTTCATTTAGATCAACTACTTTCAGATTTATTTCAGTGTGAGGAGATGTGGAAATTAAAGTCAGAAGTTGTGTTAATTACATAAGGGAAATAAAAGTTAAATTTTGGGAAGGAACTGATCACTGAACTAAAAGGGAGTAAAATGAAAACAAGGCTGTATAATAATATAAAATAACCGAAGAGATTATATGATCAAAGATTAACTCCTACTCAGAATGGTATATTATACTATTATCTGTGAACTCATTTTACTCAGTTCTTAGTTAAGAGTGTGTTTAACAAAAAAGTATATTATTCTGGTCAAATCTTTTGTTGTTATTGTTAAATCTAAGGCAGTGTAATAACTTGTTATTCCTTAGTGGAGTCACGAGATGATACACAAAATGGGAAATTTGAGGACACTCACTTAGTTTTTTTCATTTTTGACTGTGAAATGTGGTAGGAAAGATTGAAACTAAATCTAAATGTAGCTATCCTATATCTTTTATCTAGCCATATTTATTCTACCCTCTATTAAGAGCAATTAAAAGTTAAATACATATTTTTGCTAATGAATTCAGTGACTAAAAGTTAATTTTTTTCAAATCCTTGTTTAGTTTTCTACTTGAAGAAAACTTGAGGATATTTCTCAGATAGATTATTTGAACACTTAACGTGTCCACAGTAAAGTAAATTTATAATGAGCTTTTATTCTTCAATTATGAAGACAAAGTTAACTTTACCTATTAATAGGATCTTATATATACTAATTTATTTACACATTTGTTCCAATTGCTTCCAAAACGTTTACTCTCTGTACATTAAAAATCTTACTTTTATGTTTTTTGACATTCACTACACAGCATTTCAAAGATGTCAAGTCTTCTTCCTGAAAAAGTAAAAGAGAAAATGTTGACCTTAGCGTCACATGGTTTATGATTTCTATAACTGGAAGCTACTTTGCAGCATGATGTCCTAATTTTACTTTATTTAAACATTCTTTGACATTTCAGATGGCTGTTAATTTTGAATTATACATAAGCATAGCTCATTGTAAAATTGTTTCTTTCTAGGTAAACAGGATTATAAAAAAACCAAACCTATTTTACGAGCAACCAAATTAAAAGCAGAAGCAAAGAAAACAGCAATAGGCATAAAGGTACTATATTTGATAACTTTAAATTTGATTATGCATGGCATTTTATTTTCTAATACTGCATTGCATAAATGTTGAATTCTAAATGTTTTATGACATTTCAAAATCTATGTGGTATGCCAGGATTGAAGGTTTTTATAAAGAATTTACTTAATGGGAAACATCCTTCCTATCCTGAGATTTTACTAGGTCTTAAAAGAAAATACAATGTCACTTGTAAGAACTAAGTTATACTCAAAATTGCAATTTATTTTTTCTATAGCTACTGTATATACATTTCTGTGATTTATGTCGCCTGAATAGAAAATGCTCCTTTTCAACAAATTTCACTTGATGGTGGTTTAAATTTTAGTTGTAAGTATATATGCTTAGATAATTAATATATGTACATTTACTCTTTGTATTATTATTGTTGTCGGTGCTCTCAATGATGAGATTCTAATGATGTTCCCAAAGTTATTCTTTTAGACAATCAGTGTTTTAACTGCTTACGAGGGATAAATGCAACTGAGAATAATGTTAACAGATATTAATCCAAGGTGCTAGTACAATGCAACAAAATTACATTTAAATTATTAACTATGTGAGTTCTTTACCAAGAATTTAGAGTCTAATTAAACTATAAATAGAAAAATTAATTTGGTGGCTCTGCTATCAAATGTGTAAAATTAAAGTAACTAGTACTTTTATTTAAATATTAAAATGTTAAAAGGAGATTTTCATTTTTATCTGGCAGATGAAAAATCAATTTTTCTAAGTTATAGCATATAGCAAATGCCAAGGTATTACTACCAAGCTGTAACAGCTGTCGAACTGCCAGATGATATATTTGGTTGTCTTCCAGAATTTGCTATTATGATCACGAAACACTGCCTTCTCTTTACTCCTGATTGCTGATTTTGATCAAGCATTGCTCTGTGATGCGGTATGTTTTCACAACACCATCTTCTCAGTTAGTGCTGTGTATCAGTTTTAATGAAACAAAGTAAATTGCCTTTTTGTTTGAAAGAGAGATGATTAATCTTTTGAAGTTTTCTTCTAATTTCATATGAAATTTCATTCATCTTTAAAATTATTTCCATGATATGCTTTTTCTAAAAGCAGTGCTTAGTTCTTTATTTTTCAATTAGTTATCTGATTATTGTCTCTTGTAATGAGAGCATTGTCATTTTCCACCATGGCAATATGACACATACTTTCATCTTTCGAAATGTGGTGTTTTTGTTTTGAGTATTTTCACAATCATACTGGGATAGCAAACTCCACTTGTGGCACAATATAATGAACAGCTATAAAATAGAATTAAGAGATAGTGCAGCCATTCAGCTACAAATATATTCCACTTTCTTATACACATCCTTTTTTATTTGCTTTTATAATTTTTGTTACTGTTAGAGAAAATAATTATGTTGACAGTATGATAAGTCTACCTTATAGTGCAATTATCTATCTTTTAAACATATGTAAAATTTATCTTTTTATGAGAAAACATTTTTTCTTTGATTTCATTTATGATTTAAAGTATGTACAGAAAAGCTTCTAACTGACATCAGGAAATAACTCCTTTTTAATAAGCTAGCTATCCTTTTGATTTTTAAACCTCTGAGGGAAAAAACCTTCACCACAAACATTGTTTACTTTGCTTGAAAATTTGAGTGAAGAACCATGAAAATGATATGAAATTTTAAAAATAGGAACCATGGAGGTGTTTTACATTCCAAATCTGGCATACTAATTAGTTTGCTCTGTCAAACTTTGATTGCATTGTCGTTTTAGCAGAAGATTTTAAATAACTAAGTTTCTTTTAGCAATTGCCATTTAATGCTATTTAATTTCCCCAGTGAGTGATTTTATCCATATTGATAATGTCAGAGAAGCAACTAGGGACTAAATGAACATCGAGCATGTTTCACTCTTACCTAGTTAATACAGGATGACCACAATATAATATTTTATCACTTTACTGCTTATTCTCTAAAATGAATCATAGTTATGCTCTTAAAATAATTTAAATCTACAAAAATATGAACAGCTTAATGGAATAGAAAAATTGCAGCGATGACAACACTGAACACAAAATAAAGAGGCCTAGGATCAAATCCATCGTGCTTCTTACTCTTACCATGATCTACCTGAATTCAAGCCGGCACGTTTGTAAAATGGAGATTATGCCATTTATGCCACAGTGTTGTCAGGAGAGTTAAATACTACAATGAAAACACTTAACATTGAACCTAGCACATCGAAGTCATTTATGAATTGTTAGCTGATAGAGAAAATACATGTATTTTTTTGAATTAGTTATTACTGGTTTTCATGGTATGTTTGTCATTGGGCTAAAGATTCCCTGTTTGAACTAAGTCTGAATGTGTCACTATATTACTATAAAATGTTGTCAGTTTTGTTGTGGAGATGATATTGTGGACATTACTGTTATAAAGTTTTCAAAGCATTACCTTGTATATAAATCTTACTTTATCTTTCATTATTAATTTAAACATTAATGTAACTACTACAATGTTGTAGAACCTGTGGAAAGAAAGATGAATAAGATATAACCATCTTGGAGGAACTTATACAAGAAATCATTTCCAGATTTCATTACCATGTAAACTGTGTATAGTGATTGAGAAATCATAACCTGAAGATACAGAGAATTATATAATAGGGGCTTTAACCTCAAAGACTTCTAGCACTTTTTTCTAAATCTATGTTTAGAAATAGAAAATGTTTTGAAGTAATAATAAGGATTTAGAATAAGATGTGAATATGGCTGTGAAAATCTAGAATTAATTTCTATTGAGAAGATAGTTTTATTTTTATGTCTTACCAATGTAACCAAATTGTCATAATTTATAACCCAGTAATGAAATGAGTGCCACCTAAACATATCTGCATAATTAATATTTGCTATTTGTTTGCTTTTCAATTAAAAGATTATTTTTCAAGAATTACAAAATCACTAAAAATATTTTACGATGAAAATACCCATGTTTCTTTGTATTTAGAAGGGAAAAGATAATCTGCGTTTGTTAATTAATTAGTTTATTTAAATAGTTTAGCTGAAAGTTATAATCATAATAAACTGATGAGAGTCAAAGACTTGGGATCAAAAACTTAATTTCTCTGTTACATAAATAAAATATTCCAGTGTCAACCACACCCTGCTAACACCCCTTAGGATGAGCCAGCTGGAAACATTACTTTTGTTCTTTTTTGTTATTTTTGATCTAAAACTAAAAATAGCCTGGGAGCAGAAGGAATCATAAATGCCTACAGTTATTGTTAGTGTCATCAGCATCCTGAAAGTATTTTCAAATTTTACCATTGATTTAACTTTCCAAACATGCAGTCCATGCCATGCTCATCTCAACAAAATGATTTGAAAACAAAATGATTTGCTGTACCTCCCCATCCAATGTTTTCTAAGCCCCACTCCCACACTATATATTGAATAAACAATTGAATTAGTGGATCCTCTGAGGTTGTGTTCTATGAACGTTCTCTGCTTCCTACCCTTAAATCCCTTTTTCATGCCTCTGAATATTCTGAAAATACCAGTGAAGATGATACAAAGTTGTTTGGAAGGACAAGAAGGAGTTGACAAGCACCAATTAGAGGTGATTATCAATGAGATGAGAATCATGGTCTCCAATTGGGAGTACAAACTTTATTCTTGTGTTAAGCTTGTGTGAATGGTGACTGCTGTTAAACAGTTTTGTTGTCCACTGCAGAACAGATGGATTTTGCAGTTGTGTGTCGCTTATTTATTTCATCCTCTTAAGATTGGTCCCTGTGTAACCAGATGGGTCTGGGAGCACAGCTGTGGAAATAAGAAAATAAATGAAACCTGTCTGATGCCACCGTGCCCTTTTGAGATGCCGAAGTGTTCTAACTGTAAAGAAAAACAAAGGAAAAAATCACTTTCATTTGACATTATATTGATATATTAGATGGAAAAAATCAAATCTCACAAAAATAGTTGACACTGAGAATTTCAACTCCATGGTTTTTATTAATATTTATTTTTATAGTTTGGAAATCTAAATAATGTAATTGTGAAGTTAATCTGTATAACATGTCTGTTTGTAATTTCAACATTCAGGTAAAATTTTCATGTTGATTATAAACCATATTCATTTTAATGTTTTTAAAGTTTATTGGTATATGTTGAATTATTGATTTTACATTCCTATGAAATATAAAATGCATTCACGTAAATGAAAATAAGTTGCTTTCCCATTAAATAATGCCAATGTGCGATACATGAGTGAAAATTAGAAGAAAATATTAGGCCATTTAGGATACTGAGCTGCTCTTTTTTCTTTTTAGGCAAATGATATACTATTATTGAGGAAGTTCCTTAATGGTGTGTTTATATTTTAAAAGTTTATAGACTTTTGGAGAGGTAGTGTGAATTTTATTACTGTATATGTAGTAAATTTTTGTCTTTATTTTAACATAATTGATTAATATAGTCCACATTAAATCACCAAAGGAAATACTGAGGACCATCCTTCACAGTTGTGATAAATTACAGTTTTGTTCCACCACCTTATAAACTATAGAATTTAGAATTTAAAAATTAATTTCAAAAAATAATATTTAATAAAGGTATTTACAGAGACATAATCTAGAAAATGGTTTTAATATTTTTTTCATTAAAAAAGGAATGACAACTTTTTAAAAAATTGTCAAAATGGTATAACTAATAATAAATTGACTAAAACAAGAAATAAAGTTAAAAATAACCAAATAGAGAACAGATAAACTTTGTACTCACAAACTTTATTTCTTGCCACCAATATTTTGATATCCAAACTATGAAAATATATTAAAAGTATATTTAAAATTAAATGTTCATTTTACTATTAGGAAAATACAAATTAAATTAAAATAATAATAGAAACAACTTACCCACTAATGAACTTGACATTGCAACAGATATTGTCAAGTACAAAATAAGCTTCTTAATGGCGAAAAGTATTAAAAAGAATATGATTAGGTTCAAATTATTCATTCTCGACTATGGAATTATGTGCTTATTTTATCTGATAAAACAGATAACATTAACCAATCTCATTTCATCAATTTCAAGTCTACTTTTTTTTTTCTTCCTCAGGAAGTTGGCCTTGTACTTGCAGCTATATTGGCCCTCCTACTGGCTTTTTATGCTTGCTTTTATCTCAGACTGTCCACAGATGTTGACCATGATCTGGAACCAGATGAAGATTAGCTGAGCAACAATCAATGCATGATAAGAAATAATTTTATAAAAGCACCTCCTAGGACCAATACTTGCTGAAAAACTATAACTACAACATCTTCAATTCTTTTTGCTGGTACTTTCAGTTTGCAGAAATATCTTTTTACATAGGATATCAAGAAAAGGACCTTACCTGGCAATGTAGTATAATGTAGGCTATTGTATACTTTTTTAAGTCTTTCTACTTATAAAATTATACCCTGGTACATTTACATAAAATGGAAAAAGAACCTAAATTCTTCAGATGTTTTAGCTAATTTATTTGTATAACTTCATCATGTACAGATTACTCAATCTATTTTTGTTCCACATTTATTAGTAATAAAAATATATCAGGGCTGTCCAGAAAGTATTCAGCCATGTAATATGAAAAATAGAGGCATTTATGGCTGGATTTTTTCAGGACAGCTCTCGTATAGTTTTATTTATGAAAACATAGTCAAATCACATTCAGAACCTAAGAAGGAACAAAAAATCATGGGAAAATTTTCATTTTACAAAGAAGTCCTGCTTTCTTTCCAGACGTATTTTGTATCATTAGAGAGACTATCTGCACATACATCTACAGTAATCTTTCTCCTTCTTTGCCAACTGTTCAGTGCACATGTGCTCCATCAGAAATGGCACCTGGATGACAGAAGCTCAAAGAGTCACATATGTCTCTAAAATAGAGTTCCTTTCCTCTTGGGCTGTCTAAACTCATGTAAATAGAATGTTCAGTTGATCTTGATTTTAATTAACTTATTACTGTATTAATATAAACTTGGAATTCTATTTTAATTATGTTGTTCTGGCTGCTTACAGTGTCAGTTTGCGCTTCATGTTAGAGAGATGTGTAACAACCTGTCGTGTAATTGTGCAGTCTTTTTCACACAGGAGTAATAGCAGAAGGCCTGCCTACTGAGTAATTTTCATGGGTTGTTTCTTAAAGCTGAAGAATACAAAGTTGTTTTGCAAAATTACATTTGTCTCTTGAGACATAATCTATTAGAACTTTCAGGAAAAATAAATAATAGAAGAAAATATATGTTTCATATTACTTGTATATGTAGTTTTCTGTTTATATAATTTTTTCAAGGTATTTTGCATTTGTTGCAACATAATGACAAATACATTCCATATTTTTACTGGTAATGGAATTTTTTTATATTTTTAGAACACATGAATGCATAAAGCTTACAAATGGGAAAATAATGTGTCCACAGCACAGTTGTTAGCTACTACTTTACACAAAGATTTATAGAAAAGGAATAGTTTGAAACGTGCACAAAGTATTTTATAATGTTAAGATTGTTTTCATCTTGCCAAGAGAAGAAAGCTTTGATAAATACCCTCATATTCTTTGAGACTTTTGCAAATAGTTGAATAGGACTGTGTAGTATTATGTTATGCAAAATTTTTTCAAATAGCATATTTCATTTCGTCAGTGTGAAAACAGCCAAAAGTTCCAGTATCCTCACAAATCATTTATGCCAAACATCTAAGGGCAAAATTTAGACAGTGTTATTTACTGGATTCTTCCCCTTGAAATCTCAAACCAAGAGTTCTTATCCACTCACCACAGTGGACCAATCCAAGCAGCATTTGTAGGAAAGGTTATAGCATTTAATGCCATGTGGTATGTCTGTTCGAAAAGTGGGTGACAAAGGAATATCCAAGCTGGTATTTTGGATATGATGGGCCTTTTACTTTCCTGAGTGACGTGCCACATGTCAGGAAATACTGCTTTCCCCACTCGTATCACATTTACGTGAACAATTTTCATTTAGTTATTTCCCCTCCCATATGGTGTTAAAAACAGTCATATTAAATTATTTCTAATTTCAGTTGTAACTTAAATGAGAGGATATGTGTAATTATTTATTAGATATCAATTCAAGTGAGATATGACAAAATTTACAGTATTTAAAGTAGATGATTATATTCTTGGGAACATTTAAATAGTCATTACCCTGAAAATAACTTTACTGTCCTTTTCTACTCTTGAAGTATTCTTCTGGGGGAAATATGTGGTTTCTTTTTTTAAATTAAAATATAATTAATATGAAATATTATGTTAGTTTCAGGTTATTCAACAAAAAGTGTTACTTATAGAAATAATTATTAGTCCAAACATAATATAATTAAGGCGAGTTTCATGGCCTTGTTTTATCAATACCCTGAGTCTATAGCTAGTCATTTTCTATGACCGACTTACGATGGCTCCAGACAACCATGAATCCCAAAGGCTAAACTCTGATTTTAATAAATGGCAGGTAAAGTGAGTCAATATATGTTTACATAACACTTTTTGTGAAGTGCAAATTTTTTATGCTCACATTAGCTGGGAAGCAGCCAACCCTCTGTAGAGAAATCCCAGATTGAAGTCTGGTTTCAATCTTTAAAGACAGAGAGGTGATATCCAGCTTGCAGTTTCAGGGGACCACACTTTTGAATAGTAGTAAGTGGTGTTTGGCATAAATCTGACACTGGCACCAGACACTATTTTAAGCATGGGTATTTCCCCTCCAATAATTGACTGCTCAGAATAATTGAGAAGATAAAAACAAAAAAATTATAGTGACTTTTCAGACTGATAGAATTTATTTATTAACATATTTTACAGAATAAATTTTAATTAATTCAGCAGACTTAACATATAGCCTATGTGAATGAAGTTTGAAGGGTTGCTGGTTCTTACTTTGAGGCAAAATAAAGAATATAAAATTTATTTGATAGGAGATGTTGTAAATATATATCCTCATCTAGAATTAGAACAAATAAACAAAAAGCCTGTCTTTGTACCAGCATAGGATTTGTTGTTGTTTTAAGGTGAAAAAGTACTTGAAGACTTTCTGTCTTTTTAATTTTCCATAAAAATGAAAGGAATACTACTATCCCAACTAGTGATTGCAAGATACTGAGGATATGTTTTTATTCATTTCTGTAATTCCACAAATGTAATGATCTGCACATATTCAATAAATGCATGTTAAAATTTCAGTTAATATTTTTAGTCCTCTCAGACTTTGGTACAGGTTTTACATGTGGTATATTATAAAAATTAATTCATTTAATAAATAAAGCTTAAAAATCACAATATTCATCAACTCTTAACATTAGCAATTATGGTCATTGGTTGTATTGAGACATAAATTGGGACTTACTATGTTTTATCCTGGTGTTCTTTAACATCAAGACAACTAGCATTGCATTTACTATAGAACAGATGCATTGTTCTTTTCTAGGAAACCAAATATGCTGTTTTTATCTTAGTAATGTTAAAAACTATACTCAATGTTCATAATATAAATGAGTATACATCTTTATTCCCAATGAAAATCAAACTAAATTTTCATTATAATGTTTATATGTATGTGAATGCTAGTGCAATATATTTTCCAGATTCTAAAATTTATAGTCAATGATAATTCACTAGACCAAGGTGTGCTTTAGATGAGCTTCAGAAGTAAATTTCTATAAATTAAACTTAAATTTTAAATTTTAATGTATTTCATTCATAACCAAATTGGTGAGCAAGAGAGACTAATGTTTTCTCTTTACCAACAATTAGATATTTTTACATTTACCTGAAGCTTCTCTAGGGGAGATTCCTTCCACTTCTTCCTTAGCAGCACTGCCTTCTTTTATTATTATAGAATTGCTCCAGTACAGCCTGGATAGAATGATATTTGCTAGATTTTGTTCCATTAACACCATATCTAGAATCAGTGCAACCCCCAGTAAAAAACTGCTACAGATGAATTCAGTATCTACAGAAACATTTTAACCATTTTCTACAGCCTTTAGCTATACAGACACATACAGAGAAAACTGGGAGAGTCACTTAAAGAACTATACCAGTGTGGAAATATCCATAGTGAGTCAGTGACTCATTTAGAACAGTTGAACTGCTACGGTATTCAGCATTGTGCCTCCTCATTAAACTTTTTTTTTTAATCACCAGCAACAGACATGACATCATTATTTCAAGAAAAATAAGATACTTTAAATGCCAGAAAATTTTTCAATGCAGTGCCTCTCCACTATTCTTCATTTTTTAGAACAACAACCAAATTGGTGGGGAGGCAGCCAAAATTTGAGGTACCAATGCCTCTTGAACAGATGTCACACCATTATTTTTTAGCTCGTTTGGATGAATAAACATGTTAAACTGTGAAGTATTACATTTTAGATTTTTTTCATTAAAAAAAGAGACAATCTGTTTACTGTCCTAATTGAGACAACAATCCTGTGGTTGCCAGTTTTAGCAGTCATAACAATGAACTATAAATATTTGGACCAACCAAGTAAATGGTGACTTTAAAGGCTATAGCATGTGTAAAGTTCTGTTTTCATGGGCATCCATATTAGTATGGCATTTGTGTGTGTGTGTGACTTCTTCAAATACAATTGTTTGTGTAAATCTAAAGTTTTATGGTAAGCCTAAAAGAAATTTATTTCAATATATTTCAACTCTAGTTTATCATCCTTTTCATCCATCTGCTTATACCAAATTGTTCTGCATTTGCTCTATTTAATGTGACAAGGCAGGTCTTCATTACATTGCCTGCTCTGTACATCCCAGGATAACACAAACTTCGGAGGTTTTGTTTTTCTGCTTTCATATTTATAAAGTGAGATTAAAGACATTTAAAAGTCTTTTAATTTTAAGGAATTTTTATGAGGAGGTCAAAATCTTAGTCTTTATTAGGATGCTTTACATAAAATAACAGTATGGGAGAGGTTAGTAAACCAAAGAGATATAATCCAGACTTAAAATTATTACTCTAGTTTCCAAAGATTTGTAATCCAGATAGGGAGTGCCCTTCTAGGCATCTTATTTGAGTGCCCTTGTTCCCTTCTCTTACTCCTCACTTTTTCTTTTAGCTACCTCAACTCTAAATTCTAGGCAGTCTTTAACATTCCCTTTCTCAGTGTGTATGAACTTCACTTGTACTTTGTCATACTCAATTATGTACTGACCATATTAACTGCCTTTACTCTTTTACTTAGAATCACCATTGATCCTCTCCTATTTCTCTCCCCATTGTCTTTTACTTTTAACTTGCTTTTTTTTTTTACCTATCACTAACCACAAAACTACAGAGACTAGTACAATGAACCTCAGTCTACCCATCACCTAGTTTCAACAATTACCAATATATTGTCATTCATATATTTCCCCATTTTTTGTAACAGGGAGGGACCCAAAAAAATGCCAAAAATTATTCATAAAAGTTTTGTCTTTTTTTAGTTTATTCTTACATGATTAAACTTCAGTCACCTTCAAAGTATTCTCCGTTTGATGCAGTGCACCAATTGAGACACTTTTTCCACTGCTCAAAACAGTTTTTGACCTTGTCAACTTTGATGCCTTTTAGTGCTTCTGCTGTTTTTTCGCTTCACCTCTTCCAATTGTCAGAACGTTTCCTTTTGTGGGCTTTTTTCATCTGGGGAAACAAAAAGAAAGTCATCCAGGGTGATAATATGTGAACAGGGAGGGTGGAACATGGGCTCATGCTGTTTTTCGGTGAAAAATTGCTGAACACTCAGCACAGGGTGGGCAAGTGAATTGTCGTGGTGGAAGAACCAATCACCTGTTTGCTACAACTAGGAATGGTTCTTCTCCAAAATTATTTACTAAAGCCAAATGCAGCCTCTCACAACAATGCCAGCTGGTAGAGTGATGCAGATGGGTTCCTAGAACACTCACCTAGTGGGAGAGAGGCCTATATTACAAAGGGCCTGCCCTCCAAAAGATAATTTTGATTTTGCAGGGGGTACCCTTTCAGTAAAGCAAACCTCAGATATGGTGACATTTTACATCTTAATATTAAAGCATACATCTCTGTAAGGAACTTTGGTGTTTTGTTTATTTGTTTTTTTCTCTTGCATTACTAAGAAGCTATTATTACAGCTAGTAGAATTAAAGTTATTTTTAATATCATTTAATACCAAGGCTATATTCAGATATCTATAATTGTGTCTAAGATGTCTATTTATAATATGTTTTGAATCAAAATCTGTACTGCATTTGGTTGTATGTTTCTTTTATGTTTTTTATTCTGTAATAAACTTTTTCTTTATTTCATGCCATTGATTTATTGAGCAAACTAAGTTATTTGTCCATTTGAATGTCCAGCATTCTAGGGTTGGTCCTTTATTTTATTACACATTGCAAAATGGCAATATTATATCATTCCTTCAGCACTTACTAAGTGAAACTATAAAAACAATTTAGTAAACTGTTTTAGGTACCTGAAAATACATCTCATCCAGGAAAGGAAAGATAAATACTTGAATCTTTGCCTTTGTCAAATTTCACAGTAGTAGTTTAGCCTTCTCTAATGGTGACCAGTGAAGTTTTGCCATAGGTATTCCTGTTGTTGCTTTTATTACCATTATAAAGTCACAGATTTTATTTATGTGATGTGTGTTTCAACCCATTGCGATCATCATCCTTGTTAGTACTGACATGAGTATTTCATTATCATGCTTAATATTAAAAGGATTCTTATTAAAATTATGAAAGTTTTATGCTTTTACATTTTTCATTTTTCCAAAGCTATAGCCAGTGCAATCACATTTTTAAAACAACATGAATAAGTCGTAAATATGGAAAACATCTAATATTTGCAGATTATATAATTGACTGGAGAATTAAGAAAATACTAAGATTTATATAACATGCTTCATTTGAAAATAACTATAATAATCAATAGCTTTATTCACCCATCTGCATAATAATGATAATAATTAGCTATCATAATAGAAAAATATTTTATAATCACAATCAAAATTATGAATTGTTCAAAAAAATCAGCACAATTTTGTTAGACAATTCATAATTTGTCTAAAAATATGAAGAGTCTTTGGAAGAAGGAACTTTGCAGGGTAACATATTAAAACTTTAATGAAAAAGGAGACCAACTGTCTCCCAGGATGAGATGATTCAGTAGTGTACAAATCCAAATTTTCTTCTAATCTGGAAACAAAAGAGAACCTTAATTCATCAGATACTAAAATGTATTATAAAGTTATATAATTAAAAAAATTAAAAAGACAAACCAATAGAAAAAAATGAAGTGTCCAGAAATAAATCCAAATATAAATGTTCATTTAGTGTATCATGTAAGTCATGAAGATGGAAAGATAAATTAATCAATGTATTGAAAAAACAAGAATATCCATTTAAGAAATTAAAAGATGTCTGCTTACACTATGACTTAAGATTAATTTCTGATGATATTTGTGGTTTCTATATTTAAAAAAGAAATCATTACAACTATTAGAAGAAATAAATGGTAGACATTTTTAGAATCTTTTAGTAGGAAAATTATTTCTAGGCATTGATTCATGAGTCAGAAATCATAAATACTGTAAGATCATAACACATTAAATTAAAATCTAACATGCAGCCCAGGACCCAGGGTTAATTAAGGATGTGAAGAAATAGTGTCTTTCATATACTGCTTGGGAGAATGGTAATCTCACACACTTTCTGGAAAGCACTTTTGCAATATACATTAAAAGTCTTAAATGTTATATATACTTTAGAAATTTATTTTGAGATAACCATGTCTGTAATGTATAAAAATGCCCAAAGTGTGTTATCCACAGCATTGTTCATAACAGAAAAAAAAGGAAGCAATATATATGGCCAATGTGGGAGTCATTTTAAATGAATTGTGTTACATCTATAAAAATTTGATGGATTTATTAAAATAATATGCATTTATACTAACTGAAAATACAGATAAAAACAGTTAAGATTACATATGATATGATTCTATTTTATTTGACAATATACATATCTGCATGCAGATACTCATGTATGTTACGTTGGAAGAATATTTAGCAAGAAGTAAAGAGTGCTTATTTTTTGATATTGGGTTACAAGTGATTTTTATTTCTTTATATTGAGCAAAACCTTCAGTGACCACTATTCATAGAAGGCCTAAAAGAAAATTGTTTTACTGAACTACATCATAAATCCAGACACATGGTAAGTCTGGCTTTTTTTTTCATTATGTTCGTCTATTTTTTATTCATTTAATAACCATTTAGCACTTACCAGGTACTAATAAGTCATTTTTCACAATCCCCTATCTATATACAATGTAAGTTGTATGGGAGAGGCAGTCTGCTTCTTTCACAGTGAGAAATTGAAGATTGCTTCAGAAAGCAATTGATTCTGAGTTTATTCATTGTTCATTCAAAAGAAAATTTATTGAGAATTTGCTACACGCCAGAACTATTCTTTGTTCTTACAACAAATCCATGAACATTAGAAACAAAAACAAGATTCTTGCTCTCATAGCATGTAATTTTGAGAGAGATGGTGATGGTTTCATCAACAAACAAACAAAAGGTAAAGAGTATTTCAAGTGACAAAAATAAATAAATAAAAAACAGAATCCAAAGACATACTGTTGCTTGGCCTGTTCAAGTTGGTGTCTGGAATACAGAGTGTATATGGTATAGTAGGATGGAAGGTTGTTAGTGTCTTTTCGTGCTCATTGTCACCTTCTTTCCTTCCTTTACCTAAAACCATTTTCTTATATTTAATCTGGAAAATGGGTACATATCTATCCTCTAAGATTTATTTGTCTGTTCCCAGATTTTCCTGGACTCCCCCACACCTCAAGTTTCCAACCCTTCCCACCCATGGCTAAGTTAGGCAATTCTTCTCTGTCTTTCATAGAATTTATTCCATGATAAATATTCATCTATTGTCTGTTTCTGGACTCTGGACTGGACAGGTTCCAAAGGATTCTGATAACTGGAATCTGAGGTCCTTAAGAAACGAACTCTAGTTTCAATGTATCGCAATTGCCAAGCAGTGCTCTAGACCCATGGTATATACAATAGTAATTATCTTTAAATGAGTGAGTACTACACCTTGATTCCTAGAGCAGGTTTCTCAACCTTGCCATTATTGACATTTTGGGCCAGATAATTCTTTGTTGTGGGGATCTTATACACTGTAGGATGTTTAGCAGCATCCCTAGATGCTAGTGTGCAACTAGGTGCCAGTAACCTCTTTCTGCCCGTTATTGCTGGAGTATGCCATGGATAGGAGGTGACCTCCGATTGACCCAAGAGCTAGATGGGGCAATGGGAAGTTCCTCTCCCCCTCCCCTGTCCTTAGAATGTATGTTCTGCCCACCATTCCCACAGTGGGAACAGTTTTCAAGTATGTAGTCTTGAGAGAGTAAGGTGTTGCTGAGGCTATCTGCACTGTACGTGTGGCCTCTATAAACTTTTAAGATTCTGGTGGGTGGGTGCAGAGATCTACTAACTTTTTGACTGTTCAAGACATGCTTCTTATGTAAGTTCCTTGCTTATTAACCTGCCACCAACCAAACTGGAGTGGCCTGCCTCTTTCTTTGGTCTCTCATTGCCCTCCATGCAAGTTTCAGGTTTTATCTGGGAAGCTCCTGAGGTTTTGAAACAATGGTTATTACAACCAAAAATATCTCCAGACATCACCAAGTGTCCCCTGAAGTCAGAATTACTCTCATCTGTACTTTTGGAAACCATGCCCTAGAACTATGAAAATCACAATTCCATTGAGTATGGCAGGAAATTGGGAAGAGTGAAATGAGACTTTCTTTACTTCAAGCTTTGTATTAGACATTTAATTTTCCTTTCAAAGAACAAACATTCCTAATTCAATACTAATTTGTTGACTCAAAGTCTATTCTACCTCTGGTGTAAATAGGGAGCTGTGGGTGTGGAGGTCACAGGTAAAGAAGAGAGATGCTCAAAGCCCTGGTTTTGCTGCATACTTGTTTTGTTTCTTTTCTCAAAGGGAAAAAGGTTTCAAGATGATGTTATCAAATAAATAAGCTAGCATTTTTTCAAGAAATTTTAGACACTCATAAGACAAAAATAAGCAGAAAGGGATTTTCTTTAAATAGTATGGCCCTCCTGAACTTAAATTTTTTATTAACAAAAGATATTCAATGCAGCTAGAGAAATTTTATATATAGTTAGCTAAATCAGACTTAAAGATACGTAATTCCTAGAAAGCTTTTTGAAATTTTAATGTATAAATTTTTTTAATGAATGCAATTACATCTAATGCAGATTGTTCTCTATTTTTAATCTGAAATGACTCATTATTTTTGAAAAAGCATATATTACATATGAATATATGTGTTGAAAATTAATAAAATTAATATCTACATATCTAGTTCTCAGCTTACTGACATTTGGTATTGTCTGCTTATTTTAATTTTTGCTATTTTGAAGAGTATATAAAGATTTTATTTAAAATTTTTCATATTCTTCATTATCTTAATCATTTACTTAGTTTTACCATTGATTCTCTAAAGGATTCCAAGTACTATCCTGTCACCTGTAAATAGCGATCATTTAAATTATTCTTTTCTAATCCTTACTGTTTAGATTTTTCCTTTAATGCATGTTAATACAAATACACACACACACACACACACACACACACACACACACACACACAGATATTTACATGTAGAAGAGCCTGTTATTTAAGTTTTTAAGTTCAAGTTCTACTGCACTATAATCAGTGTTGAATGTAGTTTTTCTATTTTACAGAACTTGCTAATGTTTTCTATTTGACCTAATGTGTAATTAGTTTTTGTGAATGATTCATATACGCTTAAACAGATGGTGTCTTCTAATATAAGGTGTAATGTTCAATATTGGTATGCAAAATCTACCTATACAACTGTATAGATCTTTTTATTTATTTTTTATCCAATTGACCTGCCTTGTACTGAGGTTGGGATGTTCAAGTTTTTTATTTTATTTCTCCATGCATCTTCTGTAGTTTTTGGTTTTTTGAACAAGGTTGGTCTGCTATTTGGTGTATTGTTACTTGGTAAATTGATATTCATAGCTTTTATATCTTTATTGTGAGTTTTGGCTTTCATTATAGAGTATACTTGCTGCTTTTTGGCCTGACTTCTTTGCTTATATCAGTGTCACAATTCCTGATGTCTTATAGTTTCATCTTCCTGATATGTCCTTTCCCACACCTATAATTTCAACCTTTTGAATTACTAATATGTTAGGTAAGTCTCTTGCATAAACCATAGGGTTGAAATTTGCTTTATGAGCCAATTTGAAAATTTTTTTCTTGGAATAGATAAATTAAGCCTATTCACATGTTTTTGATATGGCTAATACATTATTATCAATTCTGTATATAATTTTATGTTACAATTACCGTATGTATTATATATACTGTCTATTTTGTGTGTCTTTGCTTTAAATAAATATTTTGATATTTTTGAACATTGCTGTGTTTGAAGGTTTATCATTTATTTATTTATACTTTTGTAGTGCCTTTAATATACTTTTTAAATAAATGTTGTTTTGTTCTGGAGATTGTCAGTCTTACATGATATCCTCAACTCTGATGCATTAGCTATAAAATAGTCAATAATCTTATTCTACTATCTTCTTTTTCTTTCCCTTCTTCCATTTCTTGTTTTCTTTCTGCTTTGCAGAATGTATCATATGTAACACATAACATGTACACACAGTTTTCCACTCATGCCACTACCCTCTTTTTATATATGTAACTCAAATTAATTCTAAAATTAAATGTGTGAAATAATTATTATCAATTCCTTTGCCAAAGATTTCCAGGTTATTTTCTACTTGAATGAAGGCCATCTAACCAAGGAAGGGCTTGTGTATTAAAGCATTCCATCATTTGTGAACCTTCTAAAGTGTGTTCTATTGCCTTTGCATTTGAGGGGTAGTTGGGTGTTTATAAAACACCTGGCTTACAATTCCTTTACTTGAATTTCTTTAAAACATTGTTCCATTGATACTCTTGTGTTGTATTGCCTTTGAGAAGTTTGATACCAGTTTGTTTTATTTTTTGCTCTGGTAAGTAATTAGATCTTATTGCCTGAATACCCTGAATTTTTTTTCTTTAAATTCTAATTGTTTTTCTAGGATATATCTCAGAGTTTATTAATTTTGAGTTCTCAAGGCATATAATGGGCCCTTTGAATATGTAAAAATAGATTTTTTTTCTTAGTTCTGAAAAGTTTTCTTGAGTTAGAGTTTTACAAATTAGTTAAAGCATGTTTTGTTTTTCTTCTTCAAAGACTTCAGTTATATTTATGTCGAATTCTCTTTGCATGTCTTCCATTTCAGCCATTTTCTCTTTGATTTGTTACTTTATCGCATTTTATCGTCTTGGTTGTTACCTTGTTTTTCTTCAAAGTGTCTTAGTAAATTTACTATAATGTATTATTTTGTGGGTACAGTTTCATTTATTCTTTATTTCTGAGATATACTTGGTTTTTGTTTTTTCTTTAGTTTCTTTACTGAGATCAATCAACTTTTATTTTATTACTTTTTTTTCCACTTATGGTCTTAAGTTTTAAAATTTCTTATCCTACTTTATAAAATTTCTGATATTATTTTTAAATTTCTGTATCTATATCTACATATTTATGTATATCTGCATATCTACATCTAATTTCCAAATACTTTTTTGAGGATTTTATTTACTTCAAAATTGTATTAGAGTACTCTTCTGGTTTGTGATTTTTAGTATTTTTGCTTGTTTGTTTTATGACAGGGAGAATTTCATCAGTTGAAGTATTTTCATTTGTATTTTCTGTTTTCTTTTATTGGCTTGATTTTTTTTCTCTTCCTACTCTTTTTATGGGTAACGTGCCTAGTCCAGGAATGCCTGCTTCTGTCAGCCTAGTGAAGTCAGTTTCTTTTAATGACTGCTCTTACTGATAGGATACAAGCAAAGGATTGGCATGCCTTGTTTCTGTTTCATTTCTGAGAGATCCTTAGTTTGTCCCTTACCTTCTTTCTCATTTCTGCTACATCCTCAAGGGCATAATCTTTTCTCTACTTTTCTAATTCTCTCCTGGAAGCAATACTTTTTGAAGCTGTTGATATTTTCAATAATGCTAATTTTCAAACCTTTTTCCTATAGTTGGTACTGTGAACTATCAAATACCAGACCCCCAGTTTTACTACTAAGTGTTGTACTTTTTTTTCTGGGTCTGTGCTTTGTGTGCTCTACATTTTAATGATGTCTCTTAAGCTTCCCTTTTCTTACTTTCACTGCCCACAATACTTTCAGCTGACATTAATCTCAGGAGGTTTGTTGGAATGTGATGTTTATCTCTCTGTATATAAACAACTTGATCTTGGTTTTTCCTACTCCCTAGTAAAGCTAAAGGTTTGAGTCATATGTGATTTTATTTGCACTCTTTTTTGTTCTTTTCATTTTTGAAAAAGAATTGAGAGATTTAGATTCAGAGGACATCATTATCTCCAATTCCACAGTTTTCTTGGAGTTTTGAAATTGACTATTTTCTACGTTAAATGTTTAGATTTTTAAAAATAGATTTTATTGTATTTCTAACTTAAAATTTTTTGTGTGTCTTTAAGTTGTATATCCCTAATTGGACTCTATTTTGAGGGAAAGGATCTTGTAGTTATGATTTTCACCATATACTTGGTATGATAACTTACCTATAATAGTGTCTCAATACATATTAATTAATTATTAAGATTGTTATTTATTGATATAAGAAAACCTTTTTATGTAAGAAATTGTAAGAAAACAATTTATGTATAGTATATATATTATATATATTTTAGAAGATTTCTTACATAGATTAATGTTGAGAACTATTTTAAAACAGTTAAATATTTTTTATTTCTTAAATTTCTTAAAATGAAGCCACATTTTAAGGGAAACACTCATTTGAGAACACATTCTCATGAAAAAAACTGGAAATAATGAAGACTAAGTAATTTTTTTTCTCAATACCTTCTGTAAAAATAAATGAAAACCCAAGAATTTTTTTATTTTAGCATGTGTAAAAATTAGGCCAACAAACAAAAAGAAAATATAACATTATTGTAATCTCTGCTATTTATTAATTCATTTAATTTAAATGCAAATTATATGTTTTAATAATCATAATTGCTTGGCATCAGGTTGTTCCTAGTAATGAGCAGTTCGAATGATGGCACTGTTTGAAATTCTAATAAAGCATTCCATGAAGCCTCTTCTTTTGTGAACATGATTACCCCTTGAAACATTCTGAAATGCAGAGCTAAAATGATTTAAAACTTCACAAGAAGGTTTTTAAGGTTGGAATAGGAAGCCATTCTTGGCTTCATGGCTAGATCTGAACACTGAAGTTAAGAAGTAATTTCAAATCAATCTGTAGAAAGATTTTACCTCTGATCATGAGCAAACAGAGGCCTGCTTCCAGTAGGTACCAGGAGTCATGTGATGGACACTAACGATGTCTGCTGCCTTTTATCATCGGTCAGGGAAAAGTCACATTTATTTCCACGCAGACAATGAGAACATTTAATGAAACAAAACAGTATTATCGAGCTCCAGGTTTCCCAATCCTCTTTGGTCCTAGAAATGAGGCTCCAGGTTCATTAAATTGTGGCTTGTGGAGATATACTACAATTATAGTGTATTGAACCAAAAATTATAGTAAGATTCCCAACACAAGGCTTCAATATGCACTGACCTCCTCTCTCTATTTTAAAAGCTCAAATCCAGCTTTAGAATGTATATATAGTTATATAATTCTTTAATACATAACTATATGTTGATTATAGAAGAAATAGAAAAACTAATAAAAATTCAAATCATATTACCCAAAAATATTTCCTAGTAATATTTATATATGTTATTTTGCATTTAGCCTTTTAAACTCTATGATGCATTCATATTCTCATAAAAATATGCAATCTATTTGTTCTCAAGCTACAATATCCTGTGACTACAGTAATATCCAAATTTTTTTCTGTCTTTAATCAAGAGAAGTATAAATGTAGGCACATACAGGCCTACCATATTGCCACATTTTTTCTTATTTATTCATTCACTCAACAAATATTTATTGGATTTTTACTATATGTAAGCAATTGGAAAATACAGCAGTGAACTAAAACTAATAAAATATCTTTCCACACAGAGCTCACTTTCTGGAGGAATAGCTAAGCAGAGATGAAATATACTAATAAAAAATACAAACATAAACACAATATGCCAGGTGATGAGAAGTGCTAGGGAGAAAAAGAAAGAATGGAGGCAGAGAATAAGCATCTCTACTTGCTGTACCACAGCCACAAGTCAGACTATTCTTGATTTCACCAGCCATGCTCAACCTGAGGGCCTTGGCCATGATTCTTCTTCTATTTGACTCACTCTTTCACCTCTTTCTTTCACCTCACTCTTTGCTTAAATGTCAACTTCTTGATGAGACCTACCCTAACTACCCTATTTAAAATTACAAGCTATTGCCATCTGTCCTGCCCCAGCACTCCCAAGCATCTTGGTAGTCTTATTTATAGGTACACTACTTATGCTTATTACTTTTGAGCATTCTACATACATATATTACTTAGTTATTATGCATATTGTGTTTTCGGTCTCTCCATTAGAATGTAAGGGTCAAAAGTAAAGATTTTTGCCTAGTCACTAATGTACTCCAAGTGCTAAACCTAGTGCCTGATATGCAATAAGTGTTAAAAAAAAATATATTTGTGGGATGATTAAATGGAGATGTTGAATAGGTGGTTGAATACCTAAGTCTTGAGTTTTCGGGGAGAAATACAGGCTAGAAATATAAATTTGGAGTCATATAGGGTGACATTTTTCGTCATAAAATTGGCAGAGATCTTCTAGGGAATGAGTAAAAATAGTAGGGAATAGATCTAAGGAAAAATCCTTATGTATGTCAATGTTAAGATATTAGCAAGATGAGGAAGCTCCAGCAAAAAAGGCTGAAAAATGTGGATACTAAAAGTAGGAGGAAAATCAACTGAGCATGATCTCCTATGATCCAAGTAAAGAAAATGTTTCAAGAAAGAAAAAAGCAAATTTGGAATATTTGTCCTTTTATGTTTCTCACTTTTTTGTTATTATACTGCATAATCTCTGTAAAAACAATTTTATTGTTATTCCAAACTCATTACAAAATATTACCTAGATTCTAATTTTCATAAAATTAGACACGTGTATCCCAGTAAATGAACAACAAACATGAAAGTCTTACATGCACACATTCCACTTTGGAGATCATTGATCTGCAAAATAAGACTCCAAGGGAGTTTAGGTCAAAATTGTCCGAAGAATTCATCACCTGCGTTCTCAATTATCCTTGTCCTCCAAAGTTTTCTACTTATATCAATGGCACATCATTCTGTGGAAGCCTAGCTGTCCTATATAATTGCTCTTCCCTCCACTTTAGCCAAGGGACTAGCTGTGCTGGCTTCACGTCCTACCTATTTCACCTTTGTGCTCTCACTTGCATTCTGCCCATTTCTTCCTTACTATGGACATCTTCTTTTAAGGCCTGTCTTCTATTCATAACAAAATGCATCTCTCTTAAGATTCTTCTACACTCTTTAACTTTTGTTTTCACTTCTTTTTCATTCCACCCTTATTGCATTATTACTTACCTCCCATCTCCATCACATCTAATCTAGCTGAGATTACTAATAATCACCTAAGTATCCAATTAAATGGTTACTTTTCAGTTCTTACTTTGTCTTTCTGCAGCATTTGACACTGTTGAAAGCTATCTTCTGCTTGATACCACTTCTTCTTGTGGCTCTATCAAACCACATTTTCCTACTTTTTCACTTCTCCTGATTCTTTGCACTCTCCTTGGTGACTTCCTTTGGCTCTCTCTAGCCTTAAATTTCAGTGATCCTCAGGGTTCAATTTATAATTCTAACAATCCTTAATTTTTAATCTACATGAATCCCTTGTTCCAATCAAATTAAATTCATTTATTTGCCATTGCTAATCTACGTCTTTCTTCTCTGCTTTTTGTGCTGTCCCTACTGTGCAGGTTATTTTCCTACTTTCACCACTAACCTACTCCCAGGTCTATAGGACTAGTGCAAAACTCAACTGAAATGGCATTTTCCCTTCCTCCCTATAGAACCTTAGCTATACCTTTCCTAAGTACTTACCATAGTTCATCAAGTTATAGAGTTATTCATGTAGCCTATTACTCCCCTGTGGCCTGGCTCCCTGTCTAGTTCATCCTTTCCTACATTGGCCTGAGATAGCTGAAACTCAATAAATGGACTAAATAAAAAATAAATAAGAATGCCTAATATTATAATAATGTAGTACAGTCAATAAGAAAAGGTAATTTAGTTGTCAAGTTTCAGAATTGCCTAGGACACTCCCAAATTAAGGACTGAGCAAACTAAATACTATCCTGTTGAAAATACTCTGCTTAACAAAGCATCTCAGTAAGTAATGGGTATGTCACAGTTTTGCTGAGAAGTAGATATATCTTTTACACAGTTCTGAATAACTGAATACTAAAATATAGAAACCATCACATTTATAAATATGCAAATTGTAGTGATTATCTTTTCAGTTACTTTCAACAAACCACTTTATATACATGAATACTGTTATTTCACGTGTTTTTATGTTTTAGATGTTTATTATGTATGACTTCACAGTTCTCTGATTACTTTGGCAAACCTCACTCTAAAAATTAACATTAATAATTATTAATTACATTTTAATGGAGTATTATATTAACATGTGAGAAGATTAGGGTTTATTAAACTTATTACTAATTTTCCTCATATGATAATTTCTTTAACAGTTTTAAAATGTATTATGCCATTATGTTGACCCCTTTCCTTGAGCATCACCTAGTCTTACAACTACTAAAACCACTACATTTAATTAGCTAGGAATAATAATAGAACACTTATTGAACTCTATGCCAGCCTAGGCCCACTGGTAAGTACTTTATGAATTTTCTTTGATTCTTACAGAATCCTGAGAGGTAGATAATAGTTATCAACATTTTACATAGAAATTGAAACTTAGAAAAGTAAACTGACTTTTTCAAGGTCATAATCTAGAAGTAATAGCTCTAGGTTTCAAAAAATAAAATTATCTGATTTTAGAGCCAATATTTTAACTATACTTACTTAGCTTCTAAATATTTTTACTTTCACATATTAGTTAGGTAGGTGGTACCATTCCCACTTTATTTTCCAGTTTTCATACTCAACATTTGTAAGATCATGTTCTTTGCTCTAGCATTGAAAAACCTAAATGTTCCTAAATAGGAAAATTATTAAACATATTATGATATGTAGTATGTTTACTGCATTTCCATAATCTTTTATTTGAGAAACACGAGTTTAAAAGAAAATGAACCTGGAGGTAAACACTGTGCTTGCCTCCATTCGTGAGCTCATCAAAATTACAAGTAAACTGCAGAACAACCATCATTGAGAATCACCTGAATTCCAGCCGAATAGAGATCCTACAACTGAGGATATATAGAAGAAGCCACCTTAAGACTGGTAGGAGGAGCAGAGACATTAACAGGGCTGGTGCCACACACACCTGTGGTAGTTAAAAATTGGGAGAAATATCTCAGCTGTGAAGGTCCCACTTGAGGACCATGGGGCCCCCAGCCCAACACTAGGCTCCCCAGTTCAAAGTTCTGCTGAAAAGAGAAGTTGCCACAACTTCTGGCTATGAAAACCTGCAGAGATGTGACTGAGTGAAATGGAGGGCTGCAGTAGTCCCAGAAGTTCCTCTTAAAGGGCTTGTGCATGGACTTACTGACTGATGGACTCACTTGCTCTGAGTTTCAGCATTGGGGCAGCCACTCAAAAGGTGCCAGGGACAAATGGGGAGGAACTGAATTGTCTGGCTGGCTTCAGGGTGAGGGCTGGAGGGACAGTTTTCTCCCAGATAGAAGTGCTGGCAGAAGCCATTATTTCTTTGTTGAGATTTTCCATGATTCAACCTGCACATTGCAGGCAGACATCATATCTGAGTAACCATCAACATGGCCAATAGGTCAATCCACACGGTGATTCTCTGAGATTCCATCCCACCCAACTTGCAGGTCCACCCATGACACTTCCAGTGGCTTTTTTATACAAATGGCCTAATTTGGCTCATGCTGTGGATTTTCCTAAAACCTCTCAAAGTTTCACAAACCCCAGAAAAATAACATGTGGCCTCAATGTGTGCCATACCTGTTGCTGTATCACCCGAAGCCCAAAGTTGGGAGCAGCCAACTCAATTCACAGCTTGGCTTTTCCTAGGAACCTCCAACCCCAGTGTAGGTGATTGTCATCTGTGGATTGCTTTGTGGCTCATGCCAGGTGGCCAGGTGGAGGCTGAACTTGGCCTGCTGTGGAGGCCCTCCAGGGAAGGTTTGGAAGCCATATTTAGACCAAACCTGAGCATGCCTGAAAACAAAACAGAAAAAGGACAATCTGGACAGACACAGAGCCCTACTAAACTGAATCCTGCCCCATAAGGCCAGCCCCTGGACATCAGCTTCTCCACTATACTTAGGGTCAGTCCTCACAATCAATCAGCCTGGAGGGTTAATCCTTCCCATTGGCAGCAAGCAGCAACTAAAGCTAATTACAACACGAGTGTACACACAACCCACACAAGGAACACTCTTAGAGCACCTGGCTAAGGTACACAGGAAAACTGTGCCACTGGATCGCATAGGACATCTACTATATAAGGCCACTCTACACTGTGAAACATAGCAGCTCTACCTTGTACATAGAAACAAATGCAGGGTGGTAACCAAAATGAGGAGAGAGAAAAAAATACAAAACACACACACACACACACACACACACACACACACACAAAACAACAAACAGAAATACAAAAAACATATACCAAATGAAAAAATAGAACAAAGCTCCAGAACAAGACCTAAACAAAATGGACACAAGCAATTTACCAGATGCAGAGTTCAAAGCAGCAATTATAAAATGCTCAATTATCTCAGTGAGAATTCAACAAAGATACAGGAAACATAAAAGTGGAGATAGAAAACATTTTTTAAAAAGTCAGAAATTAAGAGTATAAATACTGAAATAATAAAAAAAAATACTGAAATAAAGTATACATTAGAGGGAATCAACAGTAAATTAGATAAGGCAAAGGAACAAATCAGCTATGTAGAATATAAAGTAACAGAAAATGCCCTATCAGAGCAGCAAAAAGAAAGAATTCAATAGAAATGAGGATATTTTAAGGGGCCTTTGGGATAACATTAAGCTATCAACGCATCATAGGGTTATAAGAAAGAGAAAAGTGAGCAAGAAATTGAAAACGTGTTTGGAGAAATAATGTCAAAAAATTTTCCTAATCTGGCAAAGAAAATAGACATACAAGCCCAAGAAACACAGAAAGTCCCAAAACAATGTGCCCAAAGAAGCCCAGAGAAAGATAGATCATAATTAAAGTGCCAAAGCTTAAAGATAAAAAATCTTAAAAGCAGCAAGAGAAAAGCAGTTAGTTACCTACAAAGGAGCTTCAATAAGACTGTCAAATGATTTATCAAAAGAAACTTAGCAGTCAAGAAAGGATTGGCACAAAATATTCAGTGATGATAAGTAAGAACCTACAACCAAGATTACTTTGCCTAGTAAAGCTGTCATTTAGAATTAAAGGAGAGCTAAAGAGTTTTTAAGACAAGAAAAAGCAAAAGGAATTCATCATCATCAAACTAGTATTATAAGAAATGTTAGAAGAATTTATTTAAAAAGAAAAAATAAAAATATGAATAGTAAAATGGCAATAACTACATATTTATCAACTATTACTTTAAATGTAAATAGATTGAATGTTCCAATCAAAAGACATAGAGTGGCTGAATGGATAAGAGAACAAGCCCCATACATATGCTGCCACAAGAGACTCACTTCAGATAGAAAGACACAGACTAAAAGTAAAGCAATGGAAAAAGAGAAAGGGGGAAAAAAGCTGGTGTAGCAACACTTACACTAAAATAAAGCCTAGAACAAGAGATAAATAAAGAACCAAGAATCCCACTTCTGGGTATTTACATGAAGAAACCTAAAACACTACTTCGAAGGGACATATGCATCCATATGTTTATTGCAACATTATTTACAATAGCCAAGATATGAAGGCAATTGGGTGTCCTTTGGTGGATGAATGGAAATGTGGTACAAAATGGGCAGAAGACTTGAATAGACATTTCTCTAATGAGGACATAGAGATGGCCCATACACACGTGAGAAAATGCTCAACATCACTAATCATCAGAGAAATGTAAATTAAAACCACAATGAGATACCATCTAACATCTGTCTGAATGGCTATCATCAATAAATTGACAAAAACAAGTGTTGGCAAGGATGTGGAGAAAAGACAACCCTGGTGCCACTGTTGATGAGACTGCAAATTCATCCAGCCACTATGGAAAGTAGTATGGAGGTTCCTCAAAAAAAAAAATTAAAAATAGAACTACCCTCTGGTCCAGCAATTTTACTCCTGGGATTTATCTAAAGAAATCCAAAACACTAATTTGATAAAATACATACACCCCTATGTTAATTGCAGCATTATTCACAATAGCCAAGATATGGAAACAACCTAAATGCCCATCAATAAATGATTGGATAAAGAAGTTGTGGTACCTTTACACAATGGAGTATTAGTCATAAAGAAGAATAAAAGCTTACCTTTTGCAACAACACAGATGGAAATGGAAGATATCATGCTAAGCAAAATAAGTCAGACTGAGAAAGACAAATACCATAGGATCCTACTTACATGTGGAATCTAAAGAACAGAATAAGTGAATAATCAAAATAGGAAAAAGAAAACCTCATGAGAACAGAGAATAGTTTGGTGAGTACCAGAGGGTAAATTGCAGAAGGGGTTAGGGAAGGAGGGAGGAGGATTCAAGTATACAGTGACAGAAGAACTGACTTTGGGTAGTGAGCACACAATTTAACACATACACAATGTATTATAGAATTATACACCTGGATCTTATGCAGTATTACTAACCAATGTCACCTCAAAAATATAATTAAAAAAAGAAAAGGTGGTGTGTGTGTGTGTGTGTGTGTGTGTGTGTGTATGTATATGTATATATATATATATATATATATGATGGGATATTGTTCAGCCATAAAAGAGAGTGAACTATTGCTATCTTCAGCAGTATGGATGGACCTGGAAGATATTGTTAGTGGAGTAAGTCAGACAGACAAAGACAAATACCATGTCATTTCACTTTACTCTGAATACTTTGAAGACTGCTCCCATCAGTTTTTATTATCACTTGCATTTTCTACTATAGTTTTTGTTTGTATTATTGGCTTCTTTAGTTTAAAAGTAGTGTGTGTGTATATAATATCAAAATTCAAGGGTTTGAAATATGCTAACAAGGTGAGAATATGTTATATCTCTAAGCTACAATATTCCCATGTGGTAAATGTGATTAGTATCTAGTTCATTGTTTGTTTTTAATGGATAGGAATTAGATGGGAATGTCAGCTCCCTCGTAGTAGAAATGTTAATTGCTATTCCTTAACACTTGTCTAAAAGAGTGCCCAGCACATAGTAGGTGATCAATGAATATGTAATGAATTAATAAAGTACACAAAATTCTTAGCAGATGGCATGTCCTTAGTAATGATTTTTTAATCACAGTGTTTACAATAATATTTCAGAAATGAAACCATCAAGCAAGTCAAGAACACTTTGGAACATGCCTTTGCAGCTGGTATTTAGCTCATTGTTAATCCTTTTATTACTTTACATTTTTTATTACTTTATTATTTTTTATGAAATTTATTGAGGTGACATTAGTTAGTAAAATTACATAGATTCCACACGTACGGCTTTTCATTGTCTATGTGTTACATTATGTTCTCACCACCCAGAATAATTTCTTCTTCCATCACTATATATTTTAATCCCTGTCCTTTCTTCCCCAACTCCCTCCCTGCTTTCCCTCTGGCAACTATTGACTGTGTCCAAAAATTTTTTTCCTATTTTGATTGTTTATTCTGTTCTTTAGATTCCACATGTAAGTGGGATCCTATGGCATTTGTCTTTCTCAGTCTGACTTATTTTGCTTAGCATGATATCTTCCATTTCCATCTGTGTTGTTGCAAAAGGTGAGCTTTTATTCTTTATGACTGAGTAATACTCCATTGTGTAAATGTACCACAACTTCTTTATCCAATCATTTATTGATGGGCATTTAGGTTGTTTCCATATCTTGGCTATTGTGAATAATGCTGCAATAAACATAGGGATGTATGTATTTTTTCAAATTAGTGTTTCAGATTTCTTTGGATAAATACCCAGGAGTAAAATTGCTGGACCAGAGGGTAGTTCTATTTTTAATTTTTTTAGGAACCTCCATTCTACTTTCCATAGTGGCTGGCTAAATTTGCAGTCCCACCAACAGTGCACCAGGGTTCCCTTTTTTCCACATCCTCACCAATACTTTTTGTTGATTGATTTATTGATGATAGCCATTGTGACAGGAGTGAGGTGCTATCTTTCTCAAAGATGCTTTTCTTGACCAACCTAATGTCCCTTGCTCCTGTTCTAATCCAGGAACTCTCTACTACTATTTTGCAGTCTCAGTTCCTTCAAAATCTGAAATTATTTTATGTGTATAATTTGCTCATCATCTCTTTCTCCTGCTATAGAATAAGTTTGATGAGAGTTAGAACTTTGTCCTGTTCACTTGTCATAACCACAAGTCATGTGAAGTGCCAGGAACAAAGTAAGAGCTTAACAAACATTCAGTAAAGAACAAATGAATGATATATAACTCTTATTCCTCCTAGGATTAGTTAAGATTTTCCTCACACCTGCTAACACATGTAACTCTTAGTATCACAGAACATGGAACTCTACTTCCTCTCTCAAGGGTTCAATTTCAGTCATTTTACTCTTGTGGGAACTATCTTGAGAACTATTATTCAAATCCTGTTCTCCTTTTTCTGCCATAATCTAAATATTGTTTATGATCCTCATAGCAAACACTATTGGTTACTGACTCAGCAGTCATTTTCTCCTTTTGCCTCCCTATCAGAACTCAAGTTTTGTTCAGGTGTCCACACATTCATACAGTCATTGCTACAGGGGAAATCAGGCCCACCCCAAACCTAGGGAATGGTTTATGATAATCCAAAAATCGATTCACAGGGTTTCATTCTCTTTTCTGGTGATTGAATTTAATAAGGACATGTGACTCAATGTTGGCCAGTGAAATGTGGGGAACACCTTTTGAAGTTTCCATGAACTGTAACAATGCAGACATAACAACTTATAAGAAACTTCAGAGAGCTCAAGGAGCACTAGTATGTGAGAGTACAAGAATGCATCTGAGAGAAAGAGAAACAATGGACAAATATAAGAGAAAGAGTATAAGAAAAGAATTAGAGAATGGGAGAGAAGCTAAAAGAGAGACTGTGAGAGAGAGAAAACAGTTGAGTATAAAAGAGAAGAGAATGTAAAGAACAGTTAACTGAAGAGACCTAACTCTATACTATTTTCCAAGAGAATGAACAAATAATAAACATTTACTCTCCTTTTGAGCTGACAGCGAGCTTCCTGCAGAAGTACTACATTCAAAGTGAATTTTTCTACCTGCTGCTTACTAATAAATAACTATGTAATAAACTTTATTCAACTAATTAGATTATCTTAAAGACTTTCAATATGTGTTCAAGTTATTTATTGAAAGAATTTAACAAATAAGCCATGTCTTAAATACCCAAAATCCTAAAGTTTCTAAAGAAATGTTATTTAAAAACAATTTTTTATAGTTCTCAGTATCTATTTGAATAACATCATTATACACTCCCAATGAAGAATGCCAAGAAATGGCCACAGGTGTCTGGCACATTCTGACTATGGCCAGGAGACTCATATCATTAGGATAATAACTGTGAGTCATCCTGCTTGGCTGTGCATTTGAAATCAAAACAAGAGGCAAAACCAACATAAGTGCAGTTAATTTAAGGTATTTTCTATTTATTAAAGCTAATTGCAAGTCTGGCTTACAATTAACAATTGTCCAAAGGATTATAATGCCCATATCACTTGACATAAAGTAGGGTGTGTCCATGGCACCAGCCCCTGGGTTTACTATTTCCAGGAATGTTACATCTGGAAAGAATCCTGTGGTCAAATAAGTATCAACAATATTTTGGCAACACTGAGACAATTATGATTTTAATGACAGTCTATACTGCTGTCTAATACTAAAGCAATATAGCTGGAGGCTAACTAATGGATGCGGGTAGGATGTTCTATCCTGTAAGAGGAAGGTTGCCTGTCCCTCACCGGCTGCTGACTGCAGCTCTCATACTGATAGCATGTTGTTTCCAGTGTTGCCACCTCATTAGAAAATTAGCTTTTAATTAACTTTGGAAGTTGTTGCATGGGTTTTAATAGGAGGCATAAATTTGTACACATCTTGTTGCAGAATTAAACCACCCCTTCATGTTTCTAATGGGCTTCTCCTGCCTTGCAGAAAAGCAGCAGTCTAGCTGCTTATAGGCAGCAGCTCCATGGGTTGTAGTGGCCATGCAGCTCCAGCCTGCTCTCAATTACAAAGAGATGTCATTTAGTGCCCTCATAAGCAGTCCCTTACACCAAGGCCACTTGAGACATTAAGCAGCAACAGAGAGGATCACAATCCCAGATGCTCTCCGTTCTTGTGTATGACCCCCAACCTGGCTTTAATGGTTCACAGTTTGGCAAGAATGTGCCTTACCTCATTTTTATATTTAAACATCTCTGCCTGAGCACAGTGGTGACAAACCTACAGACAAGATAAATAGCCAGATTATTACTCATCCCCAGGGGAAAGTCATACTGTCAATTAGGCTAATGGGGCTTCCGGGTTTAGCTTTGGCATGACCTAACACGAGGAAAGGCTTTTTGCCCTGCATAGCTGCAAAGCCCAAAGATAGATTTGAAAAGTAGCTACAACCCTAAGGTGGCCAATCAGCAGAGAGAAGTCAAGAACCTGATGATTAATCATCTGTCACAACAAAGGGAGGGCAAGGAAGATAAAGCCCAAGAGAACAGATCTTTTGAGCTTTATTATAATTATACATTGCTTCTTTCCATTCTGTTTGTTGGCTTAAAAAGAGATATGGGTGCTTTCTGTTTAAGAAAGCTCCATCTTGTACTAAAAATAAGTGTTCTGTTGTTATACTTTTACAAAGCACTTATTCTGACATCTCATTTGATCTTATTACCAGTCTTTGAGGAACTTAGGGCAGGTGAATTTTTCTTTTTTGTTTTTCTTTTTTTTTTTTTTTCATTTTGCAACGGATGGAGCAGTGTGACACAGTACAGGTTAGTAATTTCCCTGTAATCCCACAGCCAGCTGGTGATAATGGTGCCAGGATGAGAATCCAAATAATTTAACTATACTTATTTGTGGTTTTCCATTGCATCATATCTCACCCTTCAACCACAAAATTAAATTATGACCTGCTAGCAATCATTTTTTATAATTTCATCCATTACATTATTTGCTATGCATAGGAGACAAACCTAAAAAGTAACTCTTCCTGGCAAATACAGTCCACTAAACAATGAAATAATTTATTTAATGCAAAAATGGAAAGCATAGTGTTAGCCTTGATTTATTTTACAATTGGGAAAATATAGGGATCACATCTTTTTAGATGCTAGCAGAAGATGAGAGAATGTTTAATATTGGAATTTTTCCATTACAAAGACAGGCTCTTTGCAGGATGGAAGTTGGATTATAAGTGGAGTAATCACATAGTCTTCTGATTTTCCTGGGCAGATTGCAGTTTTCATCCACTGTCTAGGCATTCCATTGTTTTTAGCATTTGTCTTAAACAAAAGTGGCCCAGTTGGATAACATATTTCATGGCACCCCAATTTTAAGTCAAAATTTATTTTTTAGTTAAATTATCTCACTGAGGAACCAAATTTTCCACAGCTTAACTGTTGGATGTTTTTTAAAAAAAATGCTTTACTAGTTGCATACTTTCAGTGCTTTTCTGGGAGCATATGACAGTGGTGGTGAAGATAACAATTTACTGGGCACTAGCTCTGTTACAGGTGTCTCACTTTGTACTTTACTCCTTTAATCATCCCCAAACCCTCTAAGGTAGTTACCATAGTACCCACATTTTACATAGGCGAAAACTGAGGCTTACAGTTATCAAGTAACCTGCTCAAGATCCAACAAAAAGTGGCAAAGGCAGGATTTGAATTCAAGTCTGTCTGGCTTTAAAACCCAGACTCTGAATGCTGTGACCGTTCAGAGGCAGCAAAGTCTCAGTACAGCTCTGTTCGCCAGTGTACTTGACTCCTGGATATGGGAAACTGGCAACTCTGTCTCAGGCCTCCCAGGCTGGCTTCACTGGCTTTAATGAAATAATTGCTTCTCATGCTTTAACAGACACAAGTCACATGAGGTGCTTTATTGAAATGCATGTCCCTGGTCCCTTCCTCAAAGACTCTGATTTAGTAGAATCTAGGAATTTTACTTTTTAATAAGCTCCCTAGATAATTTTGATGTTAGATGTTTCTCAGTCACACTTTGAGAAACACTATCTATATACTTCTAAGTTACCAAGTAGGATGTGAGATGCATAGATAGCTAATCTATTTCATTGAAAATCCCTGAAGAACAATAATAATGGTGGCTGTCAGAACCTGTTTGCATCACTTTCACATGTTTTGTTGCATTTAATCTTCACAATGATCCTGTTGGGCGTGGGGGTGTGTGTGTACACATTTTACCAAGAAGAAAATAGAAACTAGAAGTAAAGCGGCTCTTGCTAAGTTGTACATCTCCATGGCATTACAAACATTGATAGTTGACACAATTCAAATAGTTTATTTATATGGATTGAAATAGGTTAACATTTTAATAATAGTTATAGCTACTTAATTTATGTTCTGACAGTTTTTGTTTTTCTTTTCATCTCTCCATTTTCAAATTATCTTCAATAAACAAGTATTATTCTTATGATCAGAAAACAGTAGTAACATAAAAATATTCTTATTGTTGACACATGTTCTCATTGGTTGACTTTCCCAGCAGTAAATTCTGAAATAAGGATTTGAGTACAAATAGTCTATTTGTGAGGTAACCACTAGAAGCACTAGTAGAAAGTGGAGAGAGAGGAACTGTTGCAGGAATCTAGGCTGGGCAGAGAGAAAGAATCACCTGAACACCAAAGATAGAAGAGGAAGGGGTTCTTTATTCGGCTGGTGGAGCTGCATCAGACAAAAGTCTAAAATGGCCATGCTCCCCAACTCACTCTGGTCCTATCCTTTTATAGGACTTAAAGGCTTAAAGGAATAAATGCATTGCCTTTTCATTGGTGGTCCTAATGCATTGGCAGGTGAAATGAATCAGCAAAATCATCAGCTGAATCAGATAACTTTATAGTGGGTCCTCCTCCTTCATTCCCTGCTTTGAGGCCCCATATGATTTTCACTTTGGGGGTCTCACCATATCTTTTTCTGGGTCACATACAGAGTTTGATTGTAAGTGCAAGTCCCCTTGAGAGTACCTTCACATTTATCAAAATAGTGGTTACCTTTTGTCCTATCTTAGTAACATGCATACACAATTGCACTCTTCCTCCCCTTTTCTCAGAATCCAGAGTTTAATCAGGATGAGTCCCATGATGATTTTCCCCAAGCTTCAGCCATGAATTGACCAGCCAGCTCCCATTTTGTGGCTAGAGTGGGACATGTGAATCTCCACAAGTGTAACCTTGCAGAGGACAGCGTAGTCTTCTTCAATCTGCTGTGGTGGATCCAGACAGGCATTTCTTCCACTTTGGCTGTGATAGGTGTGGTCAGGATGACGGTGTAAGGACCTTTCCACGTTGGCATGACGGGGGTCAAGTTCTAACTTTTGACCCAGACCTGGTCTTCTGGAGAAAAAAGATGAACAGGTGCAAAACAACTAACAGGGGCCCTTTTTATCATGCAAGTGGAGATCTTCTCTGTTATCTTCCCTAAAGCTTCTAATTGTCTGTGTAATTCTGTCTCTCCTAATTCTCTAGGGCTGGCAAATTTTGGAGGACTGGAGGGGGTCTATTATACATTATTTCATTGGGAGAATATTCTGACCTCTTAGAAGGACTACACCTAATCTTGAACAAGACTAATGGTAGGGCCCATATCCACTTAAGTTTTGCCTCCTGGCAGAGCTTACTAATTCCTGTCTTTAGGATTCTATTCATGAGCTCTACCATGCTTCAGCTCAGAGGCCGATATGCCGCATGGTGCTTCCATGTGATATTTAAAACTTTAGCAGTCTCTTACATCACCTCAGCCACAAAAGCTGGCCCATTGTCAGATCAAATCTAAAGTGCCAATCCAAACCGGGGAATGATTTCTTTCAGTAGTATTCTCACTACCTCTCAAGCCTTTTCAGTTTTCGTAGGGAAGACCTCTACCCACTCTGTGTACGTGCAGACCAAAACTAGAGGATACCAGTTTCCTCCCCACCGGAGCATCTCGGTAAAATCCACTTGCACATCTTCAGAGGGGGCTGCCCCATTGGACTGGATCCCGGGTGATAGGGACGGCCCCTGCCTTGCATTGAGCTGACTGCATGTCACACAACACTGACTGACCATTTTAGCAAGAATTGACAAAAGGGATATAGGAGTATCTTCCCAATACTTTTTCAGTTTTTTTTTCCTGCCCCAAGTGGGTGGTCCTGTGCATTGTGAGTAGAACTGTTGGCCCTAGGTGATGAGGGACTATAATCCTACCATCTGTCAGTTTCCTCCATCCTTCCTTGGCCTCTTTATCTTCTTCTTGTTTCATCCATTCCTTCTCTCCCTCTGAATACAAAGGAGTCAAATCTGGTTCCCATGAGATTAGAGGGACCATGGTTGTAGCCTGGCATGGAAGTGGCAGCCCTTGACCTCAGTGTCTGCCTTTGTATTTCTTTGTGCTTCAGCAGTCCCTGTCCTTTGATGGCCGTGGCAGTGGGCAACTGATACTTGCTTATGCTTCCATATGGCCACCAAAATGGCCACCAAGCTGCAAAATCTCACAGGGACATTTTAGATCCTTCCCTCCTTTTGTCAAAAGTCCCCTTTCTCTGTAGATGGCCCTGTGTACATGCAGGGTAAGAAAAGCAAATCGTGAGATTGTGAAGATGTTCACATTCTTCCCTTCACTCAACTCCAGGACCTGAGTCAGGGCTATTAGCTCTGCCTTCTGGGAAGATGTTCCTTGGGGCAGGGGCTTTGCTTCAGTTACCTCAGTCAAAGTCACCACTGCATACACTGCCTACCTTTTCCCCCTGGAGTTGACAAAACTTCTTCCATCTACAAAAAGCTCCAAATTTGGGTCCCCTAGCGACTAGTCAAGCAGATCAGACCAGGTCGAATACACTGCCCCAATGACTTCCATACAGTCATGCTCAGGTTTCCCATCTCCTACCGGGAGCAGGATGGCCTGGCCTAAGGAGGACACAACCTCTATGGCTAGTCTCAGGTTTTCACACAGCAGGCCTTGGATTCGTCAGCCAGTGATGCCCCTTAGTGTTTATCAGAGCAACCACTGCATGTGGCATTTGTACCCCTAACTCCTGACCCAGAATCAACATATCAGCCTCTTGCATCAGCATGGCTGTGGCTGCAAGTGCTCTTAGGCATGGGGGAAATCCCCTTGAGACTCTGTAGAGTTCTTTGGAAAGGCAGGCAACCAGCTCCCCACACAACCGCAAACTCTAGACCAGCATCCTCACAGCTCTTCTTTTCCTCCCTGACACACACAGCACAAAGGGCTTGGCTAAACCAGGGAAACCCAATGGGGATGTTTGCAGTTTTTCTTCTAGCTTTGTGAATGCCCTTTGCTGGTCAGGTCCCCACTCTATCAGCTCTCTTTCTCTCCACTTTGTGGACTTATACGGACAGAACCACAAATTTGGGATCCACATGCAGCAAAATCCCACTGCTCCTGGAAACTCTAATCTGCCTTCTCATCTTTGGGACCGGGATGTTTTCAATAACCTGTTTTCTTTTTACCCCCAGTTTTCTCTCCCCTTGCTGAGGATGATACCCATATACTTCACCTGCTTCTGGCAGATCTGGGCCTTCTTCCTGGAGACTGTATACCCATAAGCCTCCAAATATTGCAGGAGTGTATCTGTTCCTTTTGCACACTCCTTGAGAGTCTCATGGCTTAGCAGTAGATCATCCACATACTGAAGAATGACACATCTGGTAGCCTATGCTGGGAATTGATGAAAATCTTGAGCAGGGACCTCTCCAAAGAGGGTTGGTACGTCCTTGAGTGCTTGAGGAAGTCATATCCAGGTGTAAGGGCTTTAATGATTGGATGAGGCCCAGTCACATCATGTAGGGCAATTCGCTTTGCTTAAAAGTCCATAGATTTAAACATTAAGGTGATCCAAAAAAAACCAAACAAAAAACAAAAAACAAAAAACAAAAACAACAAAAAACAAAAAACAAAAAACCTCTGCAGAAACATCCAGAATATCTGACCAAATATCTGGGCACTGTTGTGCATTCAAGATGACATGAAATTAACCATAACATAACCTCATCAGTAATATTCCCAGGTGGTAACAATATGTTCTTCCTCTAAAAAAATCACACAGCATTCTACTGTTGTCTGTACCTCCTCCCTTTCTAGAATCAAAAGATCTTTAGGGGAAAGATCTGCCTTTAATCATCTTTGCAACTCCTATAGTATTCAACATAGTACCCTACATATTGCTGACATCTGAATATTACAATAAACCTACTTGGAATAAAATGAGAGAATGACTATTTACAGCAAAAATAAATCATAACTGGACATCAATAGGATGGGAAAACAGAAACAAACAAACAAATCCCAGCATACTTAACAACAGCATATATGCAAAAGCATCAAACCAAGAATAAAAGAGTGAAAAGTACATCTGGTATTTTTCTTCTCATCTGATCTTTATCCATAGGTACAGTTCATGTTGCATACCCAGTATCAAACACTAACACTTGCTGAAACCATCTGAGATAATGCATTATTTGGAATAAGTGTTATCATGGGTATAATACAAGATTTACTTAAATACTAAAAGAATACCATTTATAAAGCTATCTCTTCTACAGTATTGTACCCTTACACAGACTCTGATGGCAAGATAATAGTAAGACAGCTCTGGATTTTTGACTTGGGAGGGGAGCTTTAATAAGATTCCACAGGCCTGCTCTTTGAATCATATCATGGCCTGCCTCCTCAAACCCCCACTTTCTGCATACCTGCACCCTTCTTTGGCCCCTTCTTCACCCTTACTCACATTAGTTTCTTTCAATTAGAGATTATTTACTGTGATTGAAAATATCTGTCACCAATCTCTATTCTCTTGCCACACCCTCTAGAGATTTATCACCTTTATTAGAGACATTATTATTGTCCCTCTCTCTGCAATATTCTCAATATCCTCAACACTTATCATATGCCAATTTCTGTTGGCTAAAACAAAACAAAACAAAACAAAACAAAACACCTCCACCTCGAGCATTCACAATCCAGATGACTTTGCTCTCACCTTTTCAAACATTGAAACCAACTCCTTACCAAATTAAAACTAACTCGTTACCACTTAAAGGTTAAATAAAATAACCTCTTGTTTGACTAAAAAGAAAGTCATCTTGTCTTTTTCATTAATATATTTCACTGTCTGCACTCATGTTCTTCAGTCTTCTGTGGAGTCTTTGGTGGGGGTGGGGGGAAAATGCATACTTCTTTTAATTAACCTGAAGTCATCTCTCACAATTCTCCACCTAGGCTCCCTTCTGAAGGCCATCCCACCCCAAACATAGGCCAATCTAATCCACACAAGGTTCTCAATTTCCCCAGGGTCCTCGTGGCCCTATAATCTCCAGAAAATCCTTTCTTAAAATTTCTTAGCACAGTTGCCAAGGGGGCAGGTCTCCCTTGCCTACCTCTCATGACCCTCCCTCAGAGAAACAACAGTCACATCACAAATGTTCAGGGAGAGGGAGGGGTCACACAGTTACTTCCTTTATACTCATTGTTCCACAATAGGCCAATCAATATCCATATCTATGTCTACCCAAGTCAGTCTCCAAGCATCCACATTCAACAAATTCCAACCCAAATTCCCAAATCCCTGTCCTATGCAGCCTCAGTTTACTGCTTGGACTGCCTTGAGCAGTACTTGGGAAGTGCCAGAGGGGGATCAGCCCTCCCTTCTTATCAGTCACCAAATAGTTAAAGCCAAGCCCGCTGTCAAGTATTACAACCAGGCCCACCGTAAAAGGTTAAAGCCAGGCTTTCTGCCCAGACCTGACCTTGGTATAATCAGTCCATGTCTGAGATGGAGGAATTCCTGGGGCTGACATTTACTGCACATGTACTGCCTTATGTAACCATGAAAACCCAAAAAACTACTACTGGGCAGATGTGGCAAGATGCCACTTTTGTTTGAATACATATCTATAGTCCTGGGTGTGCAATAAAGTAGCTTGCTTGCTGGCATGTTTATGGTCCCACTATGTAAGCTCCATCTGTGTTTTTTCAACTGGGTGTACCACTGCCAAAACCTGTCCTGCCTGGAAACCTTGGCAATGACATTTGGTGTAGTCCGCAAGATGAGGTGAGTACTACCCCCCAGTGCCTTTGAGGGTTCCCAGGTGGAAGATATGTGGCCTCCCACCTCCTATGGAACCCAGTGGCCACATATCTGGCCACATGGACAGCCCCAGAAGACTGGGATGAGATTAGGCCAACACCTGGGGATATCAAAAAGGCCCTGGAATCTATGGAGCCAAACATTCTGCCAGCACACCGGAGGTGGCCAGCCGGGTAGCCTGGATGTTTCTGGCAGTGCTGCCACACCAGCTAGGAGATGTAGGAGCAAGCTCAACAGGTACACCAATTGCAGCGCCGGGAGGAAACACTGGAAGAGCCTGGCAGCTGCTGAACGTATGCTGCAGGGCTCAGAGGAGTCTGTACAGTCCTCCAGGGCAGCTTGATATCTATTTTGCAGGCTCTCCCCTTAGTGCAACGGAGGTACAACTGGAGCAGCCGATGGGGCCGGGAGGTCAGCCACAGGGAGCCTCCGAGGCCAAGCAGCACATGACAATGACTGTGTACTCACCCACCGAATTACAGGAATTGACGAAGCAGGTACGGCAAAGGGCTGGGGAAATGGTACTGGGTTGGCTATTGAGATTATGGGATAAGGGAGCAGAAGGAACAGAGTTGTCCCCTGATGAAATGTCCCAAATGGCCTCCATTACAATACTCCCCTCCTTGAGGCAAAGGCTACAAAATATTGCCCATTCTAACCATGATGCAGGGAATAATTCTCTGATCAATTGGTTAATGGCAGCGGCCCAAACACTTTGGGGACAGATGTCAGTGAATTGCCTGAGACTGTGAGCAACTGGTCCATGTACTCAGACCTAGTGCAAATTATATGGGAGATAGGCATGAGACAGATGATGTTTTGGATATGCTACAATAGCCATGATGAGGAAGTTTTCACCACTAGGAGGGTGAAGGACTTCATCCTAGCTTCAGGACCCCCAGAAACTTTCGAGACTATGGCAGCTCTTCTGGCTTCCTATGTAGATTGGCAGGTGTATGAAATAACAGCCACCCTAGCTCAATTGGAGGATGTGGAAGTGAAGCAAAAAAAAAAAAAAAAAAAAAAAAAAAGGCAGTCAGGTGAGGCCGCTACAGGGCCCCAAGGGGCCTCCACCCAAAGGACACCGAAAGAATAAAGGGGTTCAAAAGCGTGGCATCCAGCCTGCAGTTGAGAGTGAGCTGAAAGCAGATGTGGTTTGATCTACTAGCTGCAGGAGTAACCTCAGAGAAAACAGAGCATCAGCCTACGGGAGTGCTGCTGGCTCTAAGAAAGCACCTGAAACCTGAGCAGCAGTTTACTCCCCTGCCAGCTGTTACACTCCAAATTCAGGAGTTGAAACTGACTGATATTTATCTGGACTAGGGGTCTTGTCAAGGTACCCCATTGATGGAGGACCCAGGGGAGCAGAGGCCACAGTCGAACTTGCTATTTACTGGTCCCCCCATAATATGCAGTGGGTACTAACCCTTATGGACACTGGAGCCTATAGCACTTTGCTGTATGGAAATTGGATCTATTTAGCGGTCCTACAGCCACTATAAAGGGATATGGAGGCTGGATGACATGGGTCAAAAAAGCAGTTGTGACCCTGAGCATAGGGCGATTGCCCCTACAAGGCTATAAAGTCGATGTCTCCCCTATCGCAGAATATATTCTAGGGTGGATGTGCTGCAAGGATTGATGATCTCAACAATGATGGGAGAATTTTGCCTCTGTATATAAGTGGTAAAAATTATTGTTTGGGGGCATCCTCATCACGTCCCCTTGGTATTGTCCCAGGCCACCCATGTCGTGCATACAAAGCAATATTGGCTACCAGGAGGGCACGAAGAGATTGGTCACACCATTCTCATGCTTGAAGAAGCCCAGATAATCTGCTCAAAACATAGCCCTTATAATTGTCCCATATGGCCAGTGAAAAAGCCTGATGGCTCCTGGCAAATGACTATGGATTATTGGGAGCTGAACAAAGTGATGCCCCCATTGCATGCTGGTCCTAATCTTATAACCATCCAATTAAGGTATCAATAGAAGGCAGGTTGTGGTCTTGGTTGAGGATGCCATGGACAGGGGTAGCCCAAACCCCTACCTTGACCAAATGAGGGGCCTATTTGAAAGAGAGGGCCTGATTCTCATCCAGCCCTTTATCAGATCAATTGCATGCCTTGCTAGGACCTATAGAATTTCAAGTAGAAGAGCCGTCACCACCGATGGAAACTGAAATGTCTATGGCTAGTCCCTACTTAGAGGGGCAAGCCCCTATCCTGGCAGATGCCTTGTATACAGATGGCTCCTGCCAAGGGCAACCACCTGCATGGGCATCTGTGACAATACAGTCCTCTACAGATGAATTCTGGTATGAGACTGAGACTGCATAATCCAGTCAATGGACTGAATTGAGGGCTATATGGCTAGTGCTGATGAATGAATAAGGCCCTGTACACATTGGTACAGATAGTTGGGCCGTATACAAAGGTTTAACACGCTGTCTCCTCCACTGGGCAGCCCAAGATTGGCTGATAGGGCATTGTCCTTTGTAGGGGAGGGCTCTTTGGCAGGACTTGTATAAACAGGATCTCCAGGAGGGTCCACTATTTACCATGTTCCAGGACATAATCCTTTAAAGGCACCTGGAAATGATGCTTCTGATGCTTTTGCTCAGATGAGGACAAGCCAGTTACTGCCCCACCTGGGAGAGTCACGTCCCTTGGCTCCATCACAAGCTGGGACATGTTGGAGCCCGAACCATGGAACAGGTAGCTCATTGATGGGGTATGCCCCTGACCCAGGCACAAGGTCAACATGCTGTGCAAGAGTGCCAAACTTATGCAAAACAGTACACCCATTGGCACTGCCCCCTGTGAGAACCACGTATTGTGCCGAGGGGTGGGCAACCCTTTCAGGAATGGCAAGTGGACTATATTGGGCCCTTGCCAACAGATCATGTTTGTCAATATGCCTTTAGAGCAATGAATACAGGAACTGGGTTAGGATTTGCCTGGCCCATGGCTGTGGCCACCCAAGTACATATCCTTGCTGTGCTTAGTCAGCTGAGTATTGCCTATGGGATTCCTATGGTAATTAGCAGTGACCGGGGCACTCACTTTACTGGATACAAAGTGCAGCCTTGGGCTTGTCAGGATGATGTTGATTGGCAGCTGCATGTACCTTACCAATCCCAAGCCATAGGTATGATAGAACAATATAATGGTTCATTAAAGGAAAAATTAAAGATCCTGGTCCCAGTCGATGCAAATGGAGAACTAATCTGCCCACTGCAGTCAGGCTGTTGAATGAACAACCTAGATGCACTGGTTTGTCTCCATTAGACAAAGTTGTTCAAGGGTCACCCCGTTTTTTGAAAATATGTAATAACCCTGCTGACTCACCTGGTGCCAAATATATATAATGCATCTTTACTCCTCCCTGTTCCTGACTAGTTGGCATTAGGAAAGAAAGCCTCATGGTCATGGCCTTTGACCACCTGGGCCCCTCATGAATCTTGGCTAGCTATAATAGAACCTTAAAGTGTGGGACTCAAGGAAGGATTGATCTTGAATCCATGGTTGGGGCGCTGTTCCCTCTCTGCGCATGTGGCCCTGTCAGAGAGGACCAGAGGTCCTATTCTACAAGGAATATTTGTCCTTGCCCTCTTGCCTCTTCCTCCGTATTTCATCACCTCATTAGATCAGGCTTAGCCCCAAACTCTTGGAGAACTAGTCTGGTATCATAGGAGAGGGACAAAACCCTTACCAGTCACATTATTGTCACAAGATGGACACATTGCCTATATTTTACCTGAGGGTAAAGATCTTCTATAATGTTGTCACTATCTGCTTTGTTCTACTGCCCAGGCTAAAGGCAGGCAATAGTATCCTATCCTAGGCACATACTTTTGCTCAGGTACATATGATTTCCCACTGCTGGATCTGCAAGAAATACCAAGGGAGGCAGATTAGGAACTTCTGTGGCAGATTCACCTGGCTTCCCTAAACAACTGGACATGGTTACGTATATGGAACAGCACCCCTGAATGGGACCAATGTCACTGGGCAATGGACAATTTGCTCCATAAGGACCATAATAACCAACCCCCTCTGTTTGGTTATGCAATGACTAATGGGTGGGATTGGATGATGAGGGAACATATCGAACTACAGAAACAAGTCCTGTTATGTATGGAACAACATTGCTTAGCTGCTAATTGCATTGCTGGTTGGATGTACTCACACTTGTGTCAAAATATTACCCATGTGCTGACCCCTCACACTTGGTGGAATGGAGCCAAATATGCTGGCATTCATCCCACAGATATCCTTCCAGCTGGATACCTCCGGGTTTGTGGACACTATGGATGGCCTTATTTACCTGCAAGTTGAACTGGTTGATATACATGGGGTCACCCATACTTTGCTGGTCAAATACTGGCGACCCTTCTTCAATTGCCTATTAACTGGGATGTTGTGCATCATCACTGACATCGCCAATGTAGAACCACTTGGTGGTTCTATCCTTTTGCTCTGGCCCTGCCCAGAACTGCTATAATGGATGTAAAATTACAAGTAAAAACTTTAGCAGTGCACACAGCTCAAGCCCTGAATGCTATGGGCCTTACGCCTGTTATTAGATAAAACAGCACAAATTTGTGAAGTTATGCTGCAAAATCAGATGACTTTAGATTTATTGACAGCCTCCCAAGGTGACACCTATGCTATTTTACATATGAAATGTTGCATATATATATATATATATATATCCCAGATCATGCTGAGCACATTCAGACAGCCCTGGCTGAGATGAACACAGAGGTACAAGTCATTGCCTCCTCCACGGAAGACCCATTAACCTCTTGGTGCAACTCCTTAGGATCCACCTGGTGATGGATACTAATGATCCCAGCCATTATTGTTAGCAGTCTGGTAGTCTTTTGCTATGCCTTATATTGTTGCTATGGGCTATGGGCTCAAGGGTATGCGTTATGGGCAAAGTCCCATGTGGCAGACCTGTAGGATGGAGTTTCAGGCCCCAAAGGGTTAAAGCCAAGCCCGCTGTAAAGAATTACAGCTAGGCCCACTGTAAAGGGGTAAAGCCAGGCCCACTGCACAGGCTTGACCTTGGTGTAATCAGTCCATGTCTGAGGTTGAGGAATTACTGGAGCTGACATTTACTGTGTATGTACCGCCTTATGTAACCATGAAAACTCAAACTGCTACTGGGCAGATGTGGCAAGATGCCATTTTTGTTTGTATACGTATTTGTAGTCCTAGGTTCACAATAAAATAGCTTGCTTGCTGCCATGTTTATGGTCCCCCTATGTTGGCTCCACACGTGTTTTTTCAACTGGGTGTACTACTGCTGAAACCTGCCCTGCCTGGAAATCTTGGCAATGACACTTCTGCTCAATTGGAGCAGGCCCTGGCACATTTCCCCCATACTGGTCCTACATCTCTTGCTGCCCTGGTTCCCGTTCCTCTCAGTGTTTGACTCCTCAGGAACCTGCTGAGGGGGGTCCTCTCTGTGTCCTGTCTAGGTGTCCACACAGGGAGGCAAAATTAGCTGTCCCTGGCATGCTCAGTGGTTCACATTGCCCAGGCCACTCACCCACTGACCCCCGCCCCCCACCTTGTGTGCTCCAGAGGGTGGTGGTAAACACCAGGTGAATCCAACCTTGATCTCTCTCTGCAGGTGGGCCTGCTTCCCAGCCAATGCACCAAAATATGTGGCAGGAATCTAGGCCCGGCAGAGAGAAATAAACACTTGAACACCAAAGAGGAAGGAGTTCTTTATTTGGCTGATGGAGCTGAGGCAGACAAAAGTCTAAAATGGCCATGCTCCCTGATTCACTCTGGTCCTATCCTTTTATAGGACTTACAGGCTTAAAGGAGCAATGGCATTGCCTTTTGATTGGTTGACTTAATGCACTGGTGGGTTGTTACAGGTGAAATGAATCAGCAGAATCATCAGCTGAATCAGATAACTCTATGGCGGGGCCTCCTCTTTCAGAATAAGGCTGATGCCCACATATAGTGTTGATGAATAGATCACCATGGTGGCCAATTGGGATCTCTAGAAAACTGCATAGAGCACTACTGATGGTTATTCCAACTGAGGGTTGAGAAAGTACAGGTATTAATAATCTAACAGCTACCCATTGTTATTCCCCAGCATTTCCACCTGCACTGTCCATGATTTTAAAATGCCTTTGTGGTCAGAGAAAACCCTTGGACAAAGAGATGCAGGTGTTTGCAGTAAAAAACTATCAGGGTGCAGGCTGCATTATTAAAATAAAGAAGGTTAAGCTCTAATATCATAACTAACTAGTGTGTCCCCTAGCCAGAGTTATGGTTTGACTTCCTTAAGATGTTTTTCATGCTTACTGCATCCTGATCAGTACACTTTACCTATTTAAAAATATGTGAACTATACAAACTTAGACTTTTAAAAATATGTGAACTATACAAACTTAGACTTTGATTTATATCAAGTCTACACATAGCCTACACATAGATTTTTTTTTAGTACTAAGACTTTCATTTTCATTGTCTTGTTGAAAAGTTATATCATTTTCAAGAAAGAAATAGTTTATATTTATTGTGTTGGCTTTCCACTTTCAATGTGCAGGACAAATTTACATTTGAATTCCTAGATTTTTGAGAGCCACAAGATAATGAAACAAGAGAAATCTGGAATGCTGAATGTGATCTTTCTCAAGAAAAAGGGTAGCAGATCTGTGCTATGACCACTGCCTTGAATACCACAAAGGAGAGCTCTATCTTTTATTTTTTTTAAAGGAGAGCTCCATCTTATTGATACAATGAAGTGACAGGTAGGACCTAGCAGTCCCTACCACCATAACCTAAGTCAGCTGAAATGCTACCATTGCTCTTTGGGGAACTGCAGCCCATCAGAAGAAATCACCTTTTCTAATTGAAACTCTTCTAAGGCAATTGTCAAATTTGCTAATAGGAACTTTCCCTCTTCTCTCTAGGAAAAAAAAAAAGAGAGAGAACCAATAGATATTGGGTTATCATCATGTCCCCAGATGTATTTCCTGTCCACATTAATTCATATCAATGTAGAGTAAACTTTGGGCTGTATGTTGAGAAGAGACAACTCCATCTCCTCATTTTTTACCAGAAATTCAAAGATAATCAAATGTTGAAAACTAACACATTTTGAAAACTTGTTTGCTATGGAGAGATGAAGACAGTACCAAAAGAATATGATGTTATGTCTCCTCTAAAAATTATATTATCTTTGTAACAGGAATCTAGGTTCTGCAGAGAGAAAGAATCACCCAAAACACCAAAGTTAGAAGAGGAAGTTGTTCTTTATTTGGCTGGTGGAGCTGCAGCAGACAAGTCTAAAATGGCCAAGCTACTGGATTCCCTCTAGTCCTGTCCTTTTATAGGACTTACAGGCTTAAAAGAGCAACTATGTCATCTTTTGATTCGTGGAGGGAACAATCATGTTGTCATTTGATTGGTGGTCCTAGTGCATTGGTAGGTGTTACAGGTGAAATGAATCAGCAGAAACATCACTAGTTCCAGGCAGTGGGGGTAGGGTTATTATAGGGAGTGTCCGCAGGGCTTCCTCTCTCATTTGCTCCTTTGAGACCCCATAGGATTTTCACTTCGAGGTACCGTCATCTACATGCTGCTGCAGGGGCTGAGAGTGTTTCATATAGAACATATGTGATGCTGTCTTTTGGTTGATAATTGTCTCAATCATTGAGCACATAGCTCTGACTGCTAGTGAGAGGAGACAATCAAACATAACTCAATAATGGCTAGTATTCCTTCCACTAGGGTTTTAAATCCTCCAAAGGCTTAAAACCATCCACCCCATAAGCTCTGAAGGTTGTAGCAAATATGGGGTTGATTATTTCCTGGGTCACATACTGAGTATTGAGTTTGATTGTAAGTGCAAGTCCCCTTGAGAGTACCTTCACATTCACAAAAACTATAAAATAGCAATGTGGTTGTTACCCTTTGTCCCACTGTAGTAACATGCATACACAAATTACATTCTTCCTCCCCTTTTCCTAGAGTCCTAAGTTTAATCAGAATGAGTTCCATGATGATTTTCCTCAAGGTTCAGCCACGCATTGACCAGCCAGCTCCTGGTTTATGGCTAGAGCAAGATATATTGATCTCTGCAGTATCACCTTGCACGGGTTAGCAAGGTCTGTCTCTGCTTTCTGCTGGGTTGGCATAATCTTCTTCAATCTGCTGTGGTGGATCCAAGCAGGTATTCCTTCTACTTTGTTATGGTAGGCCTTGTCAATATGACAGTGTAGGGACCTTTTCACATTGGCTTAAGGGAGATCAAATTCCAATCCTTGACCCAGACCTGGTCTCCTGGAAAGAAAAGATGAACAGGCACAATAAGACTAACAGGGGACCTTTCTATCACCCAAGTGGAGATCTTTTCTGCTATTCTCCCTAAAGCTTCCAATGGTCTATAAAACTCTGTCTCTCCCAGTTCTGTAGTAGTCCCTGGGAGATTGCAGAAGATTCCCATTCTATTGGCTCCCTCTCTTTCCACATTGTGGCCTCATAGAGCAGTTTGACCAGAGCCGCAAAGTTTGGGATCCACATGCAGCAAAATCCCACTGCTCCTAGGAATTCTCTAATCTGCCTTCTCATCTTTGGGACCAGGATGTTCTGAATAACTTGTTTTTTGTGTTCCACCCCCAGCCTTCTCTCTCCTTGCTGGAGGATGAACCCCAGGTATTTCACTTGTTTCTGGTAGATCTGGGCCTTCTTTCTGGAGACTTTACACCCACAAGTCTCCAAATGCCATAGTGGTATACCTGTGCCTTTTGTGCACCCCTTGAGTTTCATGGCCTAGCAGTAGGTCATTCACATACTTGAAGGAGGACACATCTGGTGGCCTGTGCTGGGAATTGATAAAGATCTTGGGTGAGGGCCTCTCCAAAGATGGTTTGCGCATCTTATATCCTTGAGGAAGTCGTGTCCAGGTGTGTGGCACTTTTACCCCTGTGGAGGGGTCTTTCCACTGGAAAGCAAATAGTTCACAATTTTGAGGGGCCAGTTTTATACTGAAAAATGCATCTTTTAAGTCCAGGCAGGTGAACCAGGAGGGTTGTGCAGAGAGGGGGTGCAAGATGGTTCAAGAGGGTACAAAAATTAGGCACAGTCAGATGCAGGGTCACTGTTGCTTGACTCACTGCTCTCAGGTCCTGTACTGATCAGTAGTCATTTGTCCCAGGCTTTTTCTCAGGGAATAGGGAGTGTTCCAAGGTGATTGACATGGGACAATAATGTCATGCTCTTTGAGCCTCTGCAAATGTACCTGGATTCCTTCCAAAGCCTCTCATGGAATTGGGTACTGCCTTTGGCTCATAGGCTGAGCTCTGAGTCTCAGTTCAATTCATACTGGTGCCCAGTTGATTGCCAGCCTGGGTGGATGGTCCCCAGCCCAAACTCAGGGCCATCTCCAGGCCAGTTCTGGATTTAATGTCCTTCCGGGTTCTATGATGAAAATCCTCCCTGGGGGTGGTGAGGGCCAAAACCAGTCCTAGCTTAGGTAACTGCAAGTTCAACTGGCCTTCACCAGAAAAGGAGATAGCAGCTTCTAATTTTCCTAACAAATCTTGCCTCAATAATAGGAGAGGGCAACCTGACATATACAGGTACACATGCATCACCTCACGGTCTCCAACACTGCTCCCTCATGGAAGGCAAAAAGATTGCTGTCTTAGGGCTCCACTCACCCTGACCATGCCAATCTTTTGGTAGGAGAGGGGTGCCACAGGGTCAGCAACCACAAAATGTTCAGCACAGGTATCAAGTAAAAAGTCCAGTTCTTGCCCCACTATCCCTATTCAGACCATGGACTCCCCAGGACCCCCTGAGTCCAGTTGACCGCAGTCATCAAATAGGGAACCCCCAGCCACATTGAAAAGGGCTGCCTTTTCCTTGGGACCTGCTCTTAGCGAGGCTGCTGGACCCCTTCTTCACTGAGGACACCCATCCCTCCAGTGCCCTGATTCCCAGCAGATGGCATACTGGTTGTGCCTTAAAAGGGACTTTCTCTATTGACCCCTCTGACCTTCAGCTTCCTTTCCTCCTTGCCCAAACAGCAGGGGTCCCCTTCTCCTATTCTGATTCAAAGCAGCAGCTATGAGGTCTACTTTTCTTCTCATCTTCTGATTCTCCTCCCTCTTTTCTTCTGCCTTGGGTTTATGAAAACTTTATTTGCCACTTCCAGGAGCTGGGAAGCATTCATTCCCACAAAGCAGTCCAGTTTCTGGAGCTTGCATCTGATATCCCCTGTGCTCTGGCTCATTAAGGCCGAATTTACCATTCTCTGGTTTTCCTGACTCTTTGGATCTCAAAGTCATTCAAAATATAGTATCTTTCAAATTCCTTCTTTTTCTGTAGTGATGCTCTTATAGTGATCTAGTGTACTCCCTTATTAAACATTAATGAGCACCACCATGGTCCAAGCCTGTAGTCCAGTGGTTCATTGAAGCACCTGGAGGGCTTGGTAAAACACTGGGTTTCTCCTACCCCCAGCAGTTTCTGACTTAGTGGGTCTGGGGTGGGCTAGAGGATTAGCACTTCTAGCAAGCTCCAAGGTGGTGTTGATGCTGCAGGTGGGGGACCACAGCTGTACCAGGGGTGTTTTTTCTGCCTTTAGTCTCTTCCTCTTGTGCCCTTTTCTGTTCCCCCAACCTCCACCTTGGGGCCCCAAATGCTCTTTGGTTTGTTTCACTATTCATCCTTTAGTAAAAGCAAAGCTTGTTCCCTTTTAAAGGACACTTAGGCAGTAACACCCTAGAATCTTATGCCAGGACTCTCTCTTTCACCTGAAAAACCCCCACTATCTTCAGAGTTTCCACTAAGATGTCACCTCTTCCAGGGAAAATCCTTTCTTATAATTTCTCAGCATGGTTGCCAAGGGGGAAGGTTTCCCTTGCACACCTCCTAAAACCCTCCCTTGGACAAACAACAGTTATGCCACAAAGAGATTTGGGGAGAGAGGTGGGGGAAAATTGGGAGGGGTCACACAATCCCTTCGTTTGTCACCCTCCAATTCCCGTGTGGGAATGGCAGGCCCTCTTGACTTTGGCAGGCTGATATAAACCATCAGCATGAACTGGCCTGAGCCTTATAAGGTGCCCTATGGAAATGCATTTTGGAACTCTGCACTCCCTTTGGCCCTGTGGGGAGGAGACAGAACCCTCCCCTAGGTGGTCATCTCAGTCAGTCTTCAAGCACTCACATTCACTCAATTTCAACCCAAGTTCCTGTCCTGGGCAGCCTAGGCTTCCCACTCAGACTACCTTGAGCAGTACTCTGGAGGCACCAGAGGGGGATGAGTCCTCCCTTCTGTGCAAATGGAGCAAGCCCTTTCACTTTTCCCCAGACTGGTCCTACTGTGCTTCAGATGTCTCTTGGTCTCCTGGTGCCCATTCCTTGCAGTGTTCAACTCCTTGGGAACCCACAGAGTGGGTCCTCTCTGCATCCTGTCAGGGCATCCACACAGAGAGGCAAAGCTAGCCATCCCTGGTTCACTCAGTGGTTCACGTCACCTATGCCAATCGGGGCCTCCCCTTGTGGGTGCTCCGGAGGGTTGGTGGAAAACACTAGGTGACTCCAACCCTACTCTTTCTCTGCAGGTGGGACCACTTCCCGATCAATGCACCAAAATATGTAGCAGGAATCTAGGCCCAGCAGAGAGAAAGAATCACATGAACACCAAAGATAGAAAAGGAAGGGATTCCATATTCAGTCAGCTGAGCTGTAGCAGACAAAAGTCTAAAAGTGAGTCAAGTTGCTCCTTGACTCACTCTGGTCCTGTCCTTTTATGGAACTTACAGGCTTAAAGGAGCAACCATGTTGCCTTTTGATTGGTGGAGGGAGCAATCGTGTCATCTTTTGATTGGTGGTCCTAATGCATTGGTGGGTTGTTACAGGTAAAATGAAGCAACAGAATCATCACTATTTTCAGGTACTAGGAGTAGGGTTATTACAAGGAATGTACGCAGGGCTTTTTCTCTCATCTTGAACTTCACAGCAAGAAATGTTTTGTTCTCTTCATTCTGTATCTCGGCCAAAGGCATTGTTAATGGAACATCTTTTATTGTTTATGTCAGACACATCTGTCACTTGACATGCCTGAGATCATTTATTAAAACTTTTTCTTACTGAAATTGTGCTACACATAACAGTCATAGATCCTAAATACTACATTTTCAAGACAATATAGATATAACTGGGCATAAATATGAAGATTATGTGTTAATGGTTAAAATGTAATAAATCTTGGATGGATAGGAATAGTCCAGAGACTATAGAAAGAAAGAGAAGTGGAGATCAAGACTTCACATTTGTCCTGTAAGCCTAAGCATCTGAGCTGTCTCTTCATGGGCTGAGCAGCATCATTACTGCTCTTGGGGGAAAGACCCAGTGTTTTGTTTGTTTGTTTTGCTTTTGTATTGTATTGTATTTTTGTTTTTGTTTTTTTAATGTGAGAAAATTTACCTCAAACATTTTTGCCCTGGAACTCTCCTTACCCCACATCAGAACTTTCACAACTGTCTACACTAGCACTCCACCCCAGTCTGACCAATGATAACTTTTCCCTCATGGCAATAGCCCATACTATTCAGTTAAGATCTACCCCTTATCATTTGCAATTACTCAAACAGTATTTTTGTCTTGCTATATCTTGGATTTTTTGTTTTGCTTTTTTTTTTAAATTAAGGGAGCTATTTCCTTATAATTTCCATTTGAATAATTATCTAAAAGAGGAAATATAGAATTTTACATCTGATAACTTTGTAAATCAGGTGATGAATTCTTTTCAGTGCCTCTATTTCACTCCCTCCCATCCCCTTTACTGCTTCCTCTAATTAGCCCTTCATTTCTCTCATCAGCCTCTTCTCTCCCTGCCTTCAAGTATCACCTACTCTAGTCTGTCCTTCACTATTTATTATTCACTTAGTTTCAGGCTATTCTTTCTAAGTGATCATTATATTGCCTTGCTTCAAAAACTTTGGTAAGTAGAAAAGAATAGGAGCATATTAGGAAAAAGAAAAAAGACCTTATGTAACTTCCATGAACTTAATTTAGGTATCATGGAGGCCTGGGGCATAATATTGATGAGGTGAGTAAAGGTGCTGGATTTGGGTAAAAAGAACAGCAGAAGCTGACAAATAAAGGCAAGACTCAAGTGTCCAAAGGCATGAAAGGTGTCCTGATGCAGACTCCAGTCAGCCATTTGATTCTTAGAGGAAGTGGTATAGCCCATTTAGCTGCATGGAGATAGGGTTGCATAGATAATTATCTAGCAGCTCCATTTAGTCACAGCAAGGCTTTGATTAGCAGTTTACTGCTAGTATTAGTTAAGAGTCTTGGTTAAAAGTGCCCAAAACTTAACGGTAACTTTGGAGAAAAGATACCAAGCATTTATTTTCTCACAAAATGGAAATGGTTGTCTCCAGGGAAAAATTGTAACCTTGAATTCCAATCCCACCATCTTTCCCTTTTCTTTTCTCTCTGCTTTTTCTCCTTTTTCTTCCCCTTCCTCTCTCCCTCTCTCTCACTCTTGCTCTCATTTTTTTCTGTCTTCTGCTTTTCTTAGCATCTGTGTTAGTTTCCCGGCTGCTTCCATTCACATATAAAACAATTAGATCATCAACAAATTCATTCTCCATATTTCACAGATTTAACAAAAAAGCTTATGTATATCTCTTTCTCCTTTTTATTTCAAAGAGTCCAAGAGATGGATTCTGATGGTTCTGAAGTCACATCCAGTTGGAAATTAAGCTGCATTGGGAGGGGATAGAACAACAATATGATTGGCAATTTCCACCGAGGCATGTGATTACAGTTGGGAGAGGAGCAACTCACCAAAGAAAGGAGTACTGGTTCTGTAAGAAGGACAGCTAGGCTTCCAAACTACAGGGATGTTGCTTATTAGTTTGGTGCAAAAGTAATTGTGGTTTTGGACCATGAATTTTATTTTATTTTATTTTATTTATTTATTTTTGGGGAGTTCCTTGACTGGGAATCGAGTCAAGTTTGCAGCGTTGGGAGTGCTGAAACCTAGCCACTATACCACCAGGGAATGAACTCTTGGAAAGCATTTTGTGCATCTTGTTGGTTGTGGAAGTGTTTTTCCTGCAAAAAGTTGTCAAGATGCTTGAAGAAGTGGTAGTCCATTGGTTAGAAGTCAGGTGAATATGGTGGATAAGGCAAAACTTCGTAGCCCAATTCATTCAACTTAAAGCATTGATTTTATGACATATGGTTAGGCATTGTCATAGAGAAGAATTGGGTACTTTCTGTTGACCAGTACCAGCTGCAGGCATTGCAGTTTTCAGTGCATCTCATCAATTTACTGAGCATACTCCTCAGATGTATGGTTTCGCTGGAATTCGGAAAGCTGTAGTGGATCAGACTGGCAGCAGACCACCAAACAGTGACTATGACCTTTTTTTGGTGCAATTTTGACTTTGGGAAGTGCTTTAGAACTTCTTTTTGGTCCAACCAATCAACTGGTTATCACTGGTTGTTGTATAAAATCCACTTTTCATCACATGTCACAATCTGATCGAGAAATGGTTCATTGTTGTTGCTTAGAATAAGAAAAGATGACACTTCAAATTTTTTTTTGGTCAGCTCATCAAGCTTTTTCACCTTTCCAGTTTGCTTCAAATACCAATGTTGAGTTCTTCAGCAGCTCGTGTACTTTTAAGAGAATCAGCTTCGATGATTGCTCTCACTTGGTCATTGTCGACTTCAAATGGCTGGCCACTATGCTGTTCATCTTCAAGGCTGTCATCTCCTTTACAAAACTTCTTGAATCACCACTATGCTTTACGATTGTTAGCAGTCCCTGGGCCAAATGTGTTGTTGATGTTGCAAGTTGTTTCCACTGCTTTATGACCTATTTTGAACTTGAATAAGAAAATAGCTCAAATTTGCTTTTTGTCTGACATCATTCCCATAGTCCAAAATAAATATAAAATAAACTGTAAGTAATAAGTCATTAGCAAAAAAGCATGAAGCAAGAAATGAGCATTAAAATAATGTATAACATAACCACCTCTATTTAAGGATGTATTCCAATATCAAATGGCAAATTTCAACAATGCAAAAACCTCAATTATGTTTGCACCAACCTAATAAGAAAAAAAATAAGGAAAAAGCAAACATATCCGATACTAAATGTATTTAACTTGGGCAGATGAAATACCTGTGGTTTCTAAGGCTTGAAGGCTTGGGCGTGGTCATCAGTACACTGGAGCCTCCATGGAGGGCAAGGAGGAAAACTTAGATGATAGAAGAACAGTGTAATGTCTACACTGCAGCAGCATACTCAAGTCTAGGAGGCCAAGTTAATGTCAAACCCTTTAGGTAACAACTGATACAATCTTATAAAGTCTACTTCATATTTACCTGGATTGGTCTGACATTGTGAGAAACAGTGAAATTGGATAATACAATTTTCGGTACTCAAATTTCATTTTTTCAGTAAATATCCATTAAGTGATTTACATGTGCTAAGCCCTGTTTAGGGCAGTGAGTACACTGCAATCAACAGGACAGATGCTGTTATTGCCCACAGATTATTAGAAGACAGTTTTTACTGTTTCATTTCCTTAAACTCTGTTCTTACAAAACAGTGTTAAGTAAGTAGGAAATTGCTATAGAACCCCTTCTTTTCTATATAGCTATTCATTTGAATAGTAGACTGATTCCTAACACAGTGTCAAATGTGTTCAATCTTTATAGAAACATCTCCAACAACTAGAGTTTCAGTCTGTGGCAGATGGATGAATGACAAGTTTTAAAACTATTCCCTGATAAGTCACTTCTTTGGTTAGATAAATAAATGAAAATGGCTTTTATCTGTTATAAATTATATTATTTGATTAATTAAAGTTGTTTCCTTCACTATGCCTGTCTTTAAAAAGTTTTCTTCTTTTTATTCATATCTTTTTAAAGGTCAGCTGGATCATTTTCCTGATTAAGAAAGAAAATTGTTATACCCCATTTCTGAAATTCAAATGGCTTTTAAAGGTATTTGGTCACATATCACATGAAGTTAGGATTCTGCTATGAAATTTAACCAGAAAATAAACTTGCATTTAACACATGATTAAGTCATTTTTCTATAAAACTTATTTTAATTAAAATAACAACATAAATAATTGAGCTATTCATTATAATCTATATATTATATCTGAGAAAATGAGACCTGTTTTATTGTAATTTTCAAGACATAAACATCTACTTTGGTGTTTAATTTAAACATGGTATATGAGTATGTGCTCATGTTGGGTTTGTGTTTTGAAAGTAGCCTTCCTTCATGATTCTAATCTTTCAGGCAAGTTTTCTTGAAGAAAAAAAGCACAGAACTCTGGTTAAAATATATTGATTTTATTTAGGTATGTTTAAACTATGAATAAAAGGGTCATACTCTGTAGTAACAAATTAATATTGCCTGAAATTAGAATTGAGGTTTAACAAATCCTAGAAATTCATTTTAAGTAAAAAAAATGCTCTGAGAACAATCTTTTAAAAACCTCTTCAGGGTCTCAATTACAACTTTATGACCAGATATTTGTTAATATCTTTCCTGCTCCCATAATAATTTTAGAAAAATTAAGAGAATGTATATGAAAATACTTTGCAAACACTGCTATGTAGGTTTGTCCTATAGTTATAAGTGCTACAAACTTTTTATATATTATATAGACTATGGGCCAGTGTCTCCATGTATTATGGTACCTGTGATATTGTGATTTTTGTATAATACACCACCACGACAATGGTTAGTAGAATCAGTATTTGTATGTATATGGGTGTGTATGTTTTTATATGAATTATATAGAGATGTTAAGTAGCAAGCTACATTCACATACATACTTACAAGTATTCAAATACATAAAAGAATGCATTTTATGTGTCTTATTTTATGAGGCAACAATATCTATAAATATCTCAAACACAGAATTCAGTTTTACTCATCTCATAACAACAACCATAACTCTTATTTAAGCAAAGTAGAAATTAACATATATTTGTAACATCGATAAACATATCTTTCCAAATAAAAATATTAAAGGGTATTAAAAATATTAGCTATAAAAAGTCAGACATAATTAAATACTCTGAAACATAGTACAAGTGGAAGAATGAAATAAAAGTACACAAACATAAAACTAGTTGTTAGATTTCCTCCAAACTTGAGATAATACATCAATCTAACAGACTATAAAAATGTTGACTTTTAAAACAGTAAATACACAAAAAAAGAAATTGAAATAATGAGAACAATTTCATTGACAAAAAATATATATTTCTAAAATAATTAAGTATAGCTTCAATAAAAGTTATTAAGGTTAACAACTAAAATACGTTAATGAACTGTAAGACCAGGAATAAAGAAAACCCAATCAGGCTCCTGAGCCACTTTCTTGGCTCACGCCTGCTCCTACCTCTTTGGAGTGTACTTTCTCCTCAATAAACTATCTTTTTGTTTCACCACTTAAAAAAAAAAAAAAAAGAAAACCAAATCAGTACAGGAAAAGGCAGAGAAAGAGGAAAGAATAAGCATAATAATAACCATGTAAATATTAAAAGGAAACCACAATAAATGTAAATATATTTAATTTGCCTTTTGAAAGGCTGATCCTTATATTGGGTAAGAATCTAAGTTCCATTTAAATGTTAATTATGAGAGACACACCTAGTACGTAAGTATCTTAAAAGTTTGAAAGAAAAATGAAGAAAATTATATACTTGGTATTTTCTGAACAAAAGAAAGATGTCACATGAAATACAGGATGGTCAGTTAAATTTTAATTTCAGATAAGCCATGTATATTATTATTATAATAAGTATATCTGAAATATTGCATGGGACAAACATAATAAAAAGCAAAAATATGTTCATTGTTTATCTGAAAGTCAAATTTAACTGTATGTCCTGTAATTTTATTTACTAAATCTGGCAAACCTAAACCAAGACTGTTGGTCTACCTATATCAACATAAGGTAGAATAGACTTTGGTCAGAAGGAATGTCTTCAAAAAGGCACAAACTGCACAAGCCATAAAGTAAGTACTATATACATCATAGTAAATTCAAAATTTAAAACTTCTGATCAAATAAGACACTCTAAACAAAGTGAAAAGTACAATGCACAGACTGAGAAAATATATTTGTGATTCATATAATTGGCAAAAGATTAAAATACAGAATTGATAAATTACTTCTACAAATTAGAAAGGAAGAGATAGAGCCAGAAAGAAAATAGTAGCAAATAACACAATAAAAAGTAATCAAAGCATATGAAGAGACAGTACAAAGTGAAAATCCAAATCTTGAATAAGATGATAAGCTTCACTAATAATCAGGAAAATTAAAGTTTTCACTTATACGTGAAATCTATAAAAACAAAATAAATGAATGAAAAAAACTAAAACTAAAACTAGAAACAAAGACAAAAGGGATGGTTGTGGGGTGAGGGAAGATTGGGGGAGATAGATAAGGGTGAAGGAGGACACAGTCAGTAATGTGATAAATTTGCATGGTGACAGGTGATTCCTAGAATTAGTGGAGTGATCACATTGTAAGGTATAAAAAGAGTCTAATAGTTATACCAATGCTTTAAAAAACATATACAACTAAATAAAACAGAGTAAACTAACTGATAACTACTATTATTGCTCCTCTGACTACCCAAAATTTAAAATTTTGACAATCCAAGAGTTGAAGCAGATAAACTATAAAAAAACAAATTATTTTTATACATATAAATCAGTAAACCAATTTTTAAATTAGTTTGACAATATTTAATAAGAATGCACATAGGAGTGATATTTTTTTGAACCAGATATACTATTCTGAAATATACATCCAGAGTTTTGCTACCAATATAGTAGCCACTACCACATGTGGCTATTTAAATTTAAATAAATTTAAACTTCTGTTCCTTACATTAACTGCATTTCAAGTGCTTAATAGCCACACACGTGGTTAGTGGCTATCATATAGAACAGAGCAAATATAAAATATTTCCATCACTGCCAAAATTTCTATGGTGCAGTGACCCTAAGACTGTCTTTAACAATAATTTCTACAAGGAAATTTTCTTCCCCAGCTTTCCCCCTTCCTCCATAACCAGGCAGAACTGTTTCCCCTGTCTAGCAGCCATTGCTCTAAGATGATTCATCTTAAAGACATTTTCTATCTAACTTGCTTTACACATGGTAAAAACTTTAGAGAAATAGCTTATTCAGGTGTAAAAATAAATGAATATAAATATTGAATTTTAGGAAAGAAGATGAAACTGACCCATCTGCCTAAAGAAAGTTTACTTAAGTGGAGACATGAGCTTACACATAGATTTTGGTTGGCCAGTTTGTTCTTTTGTTCTGTTTTTGGTTTTGTTGGTTTGTTATTTTAAATTGAGCTAGTGTCCGATGTTTAAAAATAACATAATTTTCTTTAAAAATGTTGCCTGGCTTCTCATAAAAGATAGAAATATCTAGAAAACTGAGCCTACATCTTTTGATAGGAAACCTCTGCTAGTGCTGAATAGTGGGGATTTACTTTTGGTGGGGTATACATCCAGAGCTTTGGATGTATAGGGTCCTTAGTAGACTCCAGTGCTTCACCACTTTATTCATTTCTGTCATCTGCCTTGCCCCTGTAGGCTTTTGAGTTTGTGACTCCTGCTTCCAATCTAGAAAAATTATTTTATTTATTTCTAGCACACCCAAACACTCAAGGGCTCCCAACTATGTTTTATTTGCTTGTGGTTGACCACATCAACCTGCCTTAGAATAAATCTTTGACAATCACTTGAACTTAAGAAGGCTAAAACATTAATTAATCAAATTGTGTTAAGATATTTTAGTATGAGCATATGATTCTCCGCATATGTTTATTTCCAAGGTTTTATTTATATTAACATGTTTATACATATGCATCTGACAAGTGTTATTTTCAGGAAATAAAGTAGAGGTGAAGGTCCAGCCATCTTCATCTGTTAGAAGCTAATATTCTGTTAACAGATGCACCAAAAAAGGCTAACACTGTCACTTTGTTTACACCTGAATTAGGGAGAGAGAGGGAGAAGCACAATGTGAATAAATACAATGTTTTCAAGGAACATAAATGTTAAAATCAAATGACTAATTGCTTTTAGGAAAGAATATCTGATAATTCTTAACATCTGACCTGAATTCCTTCTCTTAATTAATTAAGCAACAGAAGTATTAACATAACTATTCAGGCAGAGGTTAAATGGTCATTCTTCAAGGATATTGTAAGAAGAATTGCTACTTTGTTGAGTTTGACCATGATTTAGTTTAATCATTTGGTTTCTTGATGTCTTGGGGGTTAAGACAAAGTCAACAGTTTAAATGTTTTGAGTAATTATATTCAGGGCTAGGAAGAAGGATTGATTTTAGTGGTAAGATTCCAACTAATAGGACACACTTAAGACTTTTCGATGGAAATAAAGGAGAAGAACAGAAAGGCAGGAGTTGGGAGAGCAAAACATTTCACTGTGGTTAGACTCATTAATCAAAGGTAGAGAAGGAATTAGAATTCCTTAGCACATTATCTTGAAACCACGTGTTTCAAATTTTATTTCAGAATCTATTTGTAGGTCTTGAAATAACCTCAAGAGATAATTTTCTTAAATCAACATTTAATCTTTCTGTGTGATCTGCTCTCTGATACTTGTTTTTCTATTGTTTATTTTTATTCTGTTAAATAAATGTTGGTCATGATGGCCCCATTTTCTTCCTTGTTCTTTCTCTTTTCACTATACATGTGACAAAAAGATGATGTAACAAAGTAAGAAGAAAAAATGCCTCAGATAATTCATTAGCTGCCAACTTATCCTGAGCTGCTGCAGATGTTGCATTTTTCTTTTTTCTTTAGCCCTATCTTTTGCCAGGTTTTCTGAGTTTAAAGAAGAGTCAAACCCTCTGCCACTCCAGAAAACAAACAATAGAGGTGCACATTTTTCTAAATTGTGATATCTAAAGTCTAAAATATCAAGAAATACTAAAATGCAAGTGATGTATCCTGATTCACAAATTCTAATAACCCATTGAACTCACAAGAGTATCAGTAAAAATTCAACAATAGAGAACCAATCCACTCCAGCTTCTTTAAGGAATTTTCTACAGGGAATTAGATGGGTTACAAAATTATCCTGAGAGATGAAGAAATGGAGTCTTGATTGAGCTCTCAAAAATGACTGAATAGCCGCACTTCAGAACTGGGTCATCAAAGAAACTGCTACCCATGGGCAAACTCAATGTAAGAAACTTAGTCTTTCTTGATATCCATGTCTCTAATCCAGAGCCTGGCATGTTACGGTTGAAAACCACTGTTAGGACTGGACACTAGGCCTGTGTCATTCCTTCTGCATCTGTTACCACCACTCTTTGCTCTAGAGAACTAGACTACTGGCCTTCTCTGTACTCTTTGGCACTGACTTATTCTCTGTGAGCTTTTAATTCTTCATCCATAAAATGAACCTAATACACAATCCCATAAATTTATTTTAGGATCAAGAAAGTAAATTCTGTCATAAGACCTGGTACAATGAATGTTCACTATATTTCTTTGTAAAAAGCTTACATCATCATGCGACACCTTATATAGAAGTGTCTTATTCGGAAGCAAGCAGTCAACTTGATGGATTCAAAAAAAAATGGAAGAACAGTTGCCTTTTTTGAATCACAGAGGTATAATCACATACCCATGCATGCTTTTGAGTCAGCATGATTGAACTGGAATTAATGTAGTTCCTCCTACAGAAAAATTGCTGATATGTGTCAGTGCACTAGAATCTAAATAGCTTAGCTTTTCTGTACAAATGAAACACAAATGATCAATTTGATGAGTGTAGGTTTTTTCTCACATGATAACAGTTTAGTGGAACGAGTGTAGATTTTGAATTGGCTTGAGCCTCTGCTGCATGATCTAAGAGTTACATGATTTTGTCCAATGTACTTAACCTCTCTGAGCTTTGTTTTTTCATATGTAAAAATATTTGGGTGGGTCTGTAAAGCACTTGGCATGTAATTGGTACTCAACAAATGATGGGTATTATTATTTTTGTTGTTAATAGTATCTTTATTTTAATTTACTTCCTACTATTTGTAACCTGAATATTTCCTAGGTAAGCAAAAGCTAGCACAGTCCAGTGGAGGAAGTGCAACTCTAATGTACATTCTTTGTTTCAGAACGTCTGAACCTCGTATAGTCACCATCCTGCTTCCTTGCTCAGACTCTGAGCCTTAGTCTGTAGATCCTTGACTGCTGCAGTCTCTTCCATGCAATTGTCTCTGTTTATCATTTCCAATTAATAAATTTATTGGATTATACTAAAGAAAAGCAAGATCAAGGGCTAGCATTTTGTTATTTCTGAGAGAAAAATTAGTATGTTACATAACCCTGAGAAATAAGAATATTGTTGAGTTGGCTTCAATATTGTTATTTAAAGACCTGAACCATTAGAATTCCTCAAAGAAAGGAATACTTAAATAATCCATAAGCAAAACATTAGTTGAAATCATAAAGTCCGAATCTATTTGTTCCAAATTGGTGTAGGAGTACTGAATTATTTTTTCTTGATTACTTTGATGGTAAATTTAATAATGTGCTAAGAAAGCAGAAGAAAAAAGAAGTCTCAGTAATTTCCTTCATTGGTTGGAAATGAAACATATCCTGGCAGGCCATTTTACTGTGTGAAATAGACTGTTGTATCATGTTCACTGGTGATAGATCTACTAGGCACGTCACACATACCAAATAATACCAAATAATAATATCTTACAGTTTATAACAATTACAAAATTAAATTTGGCTTGCTTTTGTATTGCCTTACAACTGCCAAATTGTCTGTCCCGTCATGCATTCCCCATGACTTCCTAAGGCAGGAGCTAAGCATGGAGGCCACGGGGGCACAGAATATCACCCTGTATGGCCCTGGAGGATGGCTGGTTAGTCAATGTCGGGTGAGATTCCTCAAGGGAGGAACAACCTAAGACAGTCACAGTCATATAGGGGCCAACAGGAGAGAGCTTGGGCTTTACAGAGGTGAAGCACAGTCCCTCACCCTTTCTGAGGTTAATCATCAACCCCCTGGCTGCCTTGTGTCCCAGGCTGCTCCCAAGGTGACCTGAAAGAACAATATCGGTCATGTGCCAACAGGAACGATTTAGGTACTGAGTCTACCCACTGGGGTGGTTTCGGTACACTGAGTCCTTCGGGCTATATATTTTTATAGAAATACATTACATGTTGAATCACAATGGGGACTTTCAGGGAAAAAGGGAGTCCTCTAGGCAACATTATGCCCAGATGTTGGAATAACCAGTTTCACTTCCTTATATGCTGACCAATAAAAGTTACCCAGTGGCTCTATTCGAGGATCTCTTTTTCAGTCTATGAGGCTGGAGCCCCTTGGCCCCACTTGAAACTTATTTTTGGCTACTGTGTTTCACCACCGTGCACCACCCTTCCCATTCTCCCACTGCCTGTGTCATGCAGGACACTACACTTTCGAATGGTAAAATTCCTTTTCAGAATGTAAGTATTGCGACGAAATCTGTACGTGTAGTAAGCACTTGGGTATCAGTGAGTCTGAACTATCAAGCAAATAAAAGACACACAAGCCTGTATTTTCCCATGAAGTGAATAGTGCCAAACATAAATATTGCAGCAGTGAACATAAAAAACACCCTATGCAAAAATATAGAGCTTATTTTTAGATTCCCCTAATGCTTAAAGAAGAAAGCTTACATCAAGGTTAAGATTAAGTATTATATTTCAGAATCTAATTCAACTATAGGGGTTCTACACTGCCTATAAATTTTTCTATTGAATTATTGCCTATTTTAAATTTAAGGTAATGCATTGTTCTAAGTCAATAAACCTTGTTAGGTAGTTAATAATAACAATAGTATAAAAGGAATGATTAAAGTGCTTATTGAAAAGTTAGTCCTTATTTGTAATTACTGGCAACTTGTTCCCATTGGAGTTCACACAATGTAGTTCAAGAACTATTTTTACTTTTAAAATTCCTACTATGTATATGGGTGTACACTTCATTTAATCATTTTACTTGTCCTTCTAGGCAGGTTTTTAAGGGAGGTATCCTTATCCTCTATCTTTATAGTTCCAGAGAAGGGGCCTTTCAAATTATCTTTCAGTTTGGGGAATTTTGAAGGGAATATTTCTAGCTTTATTCTCTCTACTCCATATTGCCCCAAGGGAACAAAAATAGATAATACGACCTATTAAGTACCTAGCAGCCGGCGGGTTATATCCCATGCACAGTTGCCTCTCAATAGTGGGAGAAAGGCTGCTTTTTGGCTCTCTTGAGCTGCTTATTTAAATGAGTGAGAGAGATGGGGCTCTTCCTCAGCTCCCATTGCTCTTGAAATGACAGACCCAGGGAAAATTCCCTTGGCCTCCCTGGTGACTTCCTTTTTTGACAACAGTTACTGAGCATCACTGCCCAATCTCTGTGAGGCACACAGATTCTCTAAGGAGCAGACACAGAACATGTACTCTGAGGCTGCTTTGCAGACCATACTCTCCCCCATGGCTGGTTGCTGAACTCTAGACTCAGGGGAGAAGGAGATGGGAGGAGACAGCCATGATGATCACAATTATCAGTCATATTTTCCATTCTTATATTTGGGGGTAACAGAAATCCCTAAATAGTCTGAGACTTTAATTTATACTAAGCTCTTTGTGCTATTCCTTACCATTAGGATTTGAAAGAGACAAGGAATATGTAACCGAGACCCCAAATTACAACAGGAATGACTATCTTTATTTTGACAGAGAAATCACAAAGATGCTGAGAGGTGAGTAAGTTACTCTGATAGACCTTACAAATGGGGTGTGATTTGGAGTAGTGGTCATCACAGTGGATTGTGCTAGGTGATTCATTGGCTCTGCAAAGAAACTATTACAAGTTGTATTTACATTAGTTTTTGTACTAAAATAATGAAGCTATTAAACTTTACTAATTTTTAACATGGTGCTCACAAATGACACCTGTATTCAGTTCATATATCATGCAGCCATTTATCATGTACAATATACAGGGTCCCTCTACATTCCTAAAAGAAAGCTTGGCAAATAAATTTCTTCTCCCTTATCCTGTGTGAACTACCTTATTTTGTGTGAAGACCTAGTGAGCATTCTGTTGTGTCTTTCTGATTGATTGTAAAGTGGTAGCCAACACATCTTACCTATGCTTACTTCATTTCCTCTTCCATTTACTAAATCCTGGGCTTGCACTATCTAAATACAATACTTCCATGTTTAACCTTGCCTTAGGCTTTGCTTTCTAGAGGACCTAGGAAAAGACAGCTAGTTCCCAGAATGTTAACAAATGATACAATAATGATAAAAAATAAATATTTTGCAGTAAATTATTTTCAGAAAACTTTATATTAAATAAAAATAAATAGAAAAAATAAATTTACTTACTGTAGAACTTACTAAATGAAGTAGAAACTATTCAATGTTATTCATATTTCTTAGAAATCTTTTTCCAAGGAGGAAGTATAATTTATGCATAATACAGAAATAATTTTTGGAATGCTGTTCTTTTTTCCAGAGTTTTTTTTAACACTTTATTTATTTTGACATTCAATATTATTTTATATTAGTTTCAAGTGTAGGGCATAGTGGTTAGACCATATATTAATAATTTAAGAAGTGTTCCCCCTGGCTAGTCTAGTACTACCTGGCACTATATATAGTTATTACTATATTATTGACTATGTTTTTTATGCTTTAATTTACATCCCCATGACTATTTTGTATTTCTTAATCCCTTCATCTTTTACCATCTGACCCCAACTTCTTCCTATCATCCAGATAAATTTAGTACCCATTTGACCCATATATAGTTTTACAATATTACGGACTACATTTCTTATGCTATATCCTACAGCTCTATGACTACAACGTAACGACCAATTTGTACTTCTTAATCCTGCCCCCTTTTTCACTCACCCCAAACTCCCTTCCATGTGGCAACCATCAAAATGTACTCTGTATCTATGAGTTTGTTTCTGTTTTATTTTTTTGTTTATTTTGTTCTTTAGATTCCACATATAAGCAAGATCATATTGCATTTTTCTTTCTCTGTTTGTCATACTTCACTCAGCACAATACTTTCCAGGTCCATCCATGCTCCCTCAGGTGGCAAGAATGCATTTCCTTCCATGGTCAAGCAATATTCCATTGCACATACAAGGGCTGTCTATAAAAATTCCAGCTATAAATGCCTCTATTTTTCATATTACATGGATGGATATTTTCCGGAGAGCCCTTATATATAGCACCTGTTCTTTATCCATTCATCCATTGATGGACACCCAAATTGCTTCCACATCTTCGGCATTGAAAACAATGCTACAATGAATATACGAATGCCCTCATACCCTCAAAGTAGCATTTTGGGTTTCTTCAGAGAAATACCCAGAAGTGGTGTTACTGAACCCTCTTTGTCTTATGTTGTTGTCTTTGTTTTAAAGCCTATTTTGTCTGGTATAGTATTGTTTTTCCAGCTTTTTATTTTCCACTTCCATTTTTATGAAATATTTTTGTATTCCTTCACTTTCAGTTTGTGTGTGTCCTTCTATCTGTAGTCTCTTGTAGGCAGCATATAAAAAGGTGTTTTTTGTTTTTTTTTTCCCCATTCCCACCCTATCTTTTGCCTGGAGCATTTAATATAATTACATCAAAAGTAATTGTTGATAAGTATGTAATTATTGCCATTTTGTTATTCATATTTTTATTTTGTTTACCTTTTTTCATCTTAAAGAAGTTTTTCTAAGATTTCTTAAAATACTGGTTTGGTGGTGATTGACTTCTTTAGTTTATTCCTTGTCTGGGAAACTCTTTATTTGTCTTTTAAATCTAAATGATAGCTTGGTCAAGTAGAGTAATTTTGGTTGTAGGTCCTTACTTTTCATCAATTTGAATATTTCACACCAATCTCTTCTGACCTGCAAAATTTCTGTTGAGAAATCAGCTGACAGTCTTATGGGAGCTCCCTTGTAAGTAACTAATTGCTTTTCTCTTGCTGCTTTTAAGATTCTCTGTTCGTCTTTAAATTTTGGCACTTTCATTATAATGTGTCTTGGTGTGGGCCTGTTTTGATTAATCTAATTTGGGACTCAGTTATTATTTCTTCAAATAGGTTTCCAATTCCTTGCTGTCTCTCTTCTTCTGGTATTCTTATGATGTGTATGTTGGTATAATTGTTGTTGTCCCAGAGACTCCTTAAACTAGTCTCATTTGGTGAGATTCTTATTTCTTTTTGCTGTTCTGATTGGGTCTTTTCTGCTACCTTATCTTCTAAATTGCTGACTTGATTGTCTGCTTCATCTAATTTACTATTGATTCCCCTAATGTATTCTTCATTTCAGTGATTCTATTTTTTATTTTGGACTGGTTCTATTTTATATTTTCTATCTTCATTTTTATGCTTCCTATCTTTTTGTTGAAGTTCTCCTTGAGATTATTGAGATTCTTATAACCATGGTCTGGAACCCTGTGACTGGTAGATTGCTTATCTCCATTTTGTTTAGTTCTTTTTCTGGATCTTTGTTCTGTTGTTTTATTTGGGACATGTTTCTTTGTCTACTCATTTTTGGCTGCTTTTCTGTGTTTGTTTCTATTAAGTCTAGGTGTTATGCTTCCTGGTCTTAGTAGAGTGCCCTTATATAGAATATATCCTGTGAGACCCAATGGCATAGCTTCCCTGGTCACCAGAGCTAGACTCTCCATATGTGCCCCTTGTGTGGGTATTATGTGCCTTCCTGTTGTAGTTGAGCCTTAGTTACTGTTTGCACATCAGTGGAAGGGATAGACCCTTGGACTGATTTTTTGTGAGGACTGACCATGACTACAGTGGAGGAGTTGTGCAATGACTGACCCTACAGAGCAGGGTTCATTTTAGTGAAGTATTGGGGTCTGCCTAGTGTGCCCTTTGAGTGTGTCAACCTTGGAGGAAACCATGTGATGTTCCAGCTTGGTCTGGAGCTAGCCATCAGGCATGTCAGTCCTGGGGCTTTCTGGGAGGGGACTGGCTATAGGCCAAGTTTAGCCACAGCCTCAGCCCTGCCCAAGGCCACCTGGTATGAGCCACAAAGCAATCCACAGATAACCAAGATGTGCCTGGGTAGTCTAATCTGTGAATTGAGGTCAGCTGCTGCTAATACTAGTCTTAGGGCTGCTTAGCCAGAGCTGTGGAACACACCATTGCTGTATACTGCTTGTTTGGCTTTTGTTAACTTTTGAAAGATATTTATGAAAGTCTGCATATGAGCTAAGACAGGTTGTATAAAAAAGTCACTGGAAGGGGCTTGAGTGTGCCCAAATGTTGAGTAGTTCAGGTCTCAGGGAATCACTAAGGAGAGCCTGATGAAAGGTAATAGCCAATTTGATAGAGACTCAGTTATGGCATCTGCCTGTGTCCACACAAAGGGAAGGGGAAAGAAACAATGGGTTATGCCAGTTCCTCCCTCTGGGATAAAGCTGCCTCTCCAGCTCTCACCCTGAAGCCAGACAATTCGGTTCCTCCTGATAAGTCCCTGGTACCATTTTTTTTGGGGGGAGGGGGTGTAGTTTCCTGACTGGGAATCAAAACCAGGCTGCGATGTTGAGAGTGGCCCTGGCACCTTTTAAGCTGCTGTCCCAACACTGGTGCTCAGAGCATGTGAGTTTGTCAGCAAATAAGTCCATGTGCAAACCTTTTAACAGTAGAACCTATGACTGCAGCCACACTCTGGCTGACTCAGCCACAATATTGCTGGTTTTCACAGCCAGAAGTTATGGAGATTTTTCTCCTGGACACTGGAACCCCAGACTGGGAAGCCTGGTGTGAGGCTGGGACCCCTTGCTCCTCCAAGGTGGACCTTCACAGACAAGATATCATTTTTGATTATTAATGGTCACACCCAGTTGTGGGGCCAGCCTCTACTATGTCTTTGCCCCTCCTACCAGTCTTGAGGAGACTTCTTAATGTTCAGCTAGACTTCAGGAGATTATCAGTGATGGTTGTTTTGTAGTCTAGTTGTAATTGATGTGGTCCCAAAAGGAGGTGAGCATAACATTTACCTACTCCACCATCTTGAATGGAAATCCTCCTCTGGATTTTATTTTTGCATGTTAAACTTTAACTTTATTTCATTACAATTCTTCACACAAGGTTATTATTTTTGAGGTACCACAACTTTATCACCATATTCCAAGAAATTGTAAGTGTTTTTGAAATAAATTTCTTTGAACAGAGGTCATCTGATACTGTAAATACTAATTTCAGATCCCTGAGTTGGACATTTTGAGTGTTTTAAAGCATTCACTCTCTGTTTATTATTAAATTCTCCCACTTCACTGGTGACCAGCTACTATTTAAAAATTTTTGTTCAAGATAATTACAGATGACGGTAAGGTTTCTTGACATGTCTATATATGGTGGTTAAGTATTAATTGTTTTTGAAAGAATTTCAGTATTCAGTGCAAGTACTGAAAGTTTGCATAGGTAGTTTTTAAAATAACTTCATATACTTAAAAAATACACTTAAGATATAGAAGAAGGAGAGGAGGAATGAGAAAGAGAGAGAATTAGGAGGCTTATTCTAAGTTATTTGTTTATTTTGTACTTTGCTTCAAGTATTTTTGAAATGTTAAAATTATGAGACATTTTTCAACTGATCAATTTGTACTTTTTTGGAAGAAAAAACACATGTTGTTTTATGTAATTTGGTCTTCCTTATTCAATTACTAACTATTAATATTAAATTACTAGCTATTTTTTTCTGATTTAAATATAGATGCCCTTAGTATATTTCTTCATTCTTTCAAATCTGACTCCATTCTGTTAATCCAACTTTACTTTCCATTACTCCTAACTTATTCTTGGTTTGCATTACCATCATTTTATTATTCCCATCCCTAAATATCTTACATATATAATTTGGTTTTTGTATATTTATCACCTCTATACAGTAAGAGTGGGTGGAGAGTACCAATATAAATATGAAGATTGGAGTCCTTTCATATAAGAGCACCTAGTCTTATTGGTAGAGATATGGCAATAAATAATTGCCATACAGCCTGTGAGTACTAAAGTGTTGCTATTTATAAAATGCTCTGGGAATAAGAGAAGAAGGTAGGATTGATGTCTATCTGGAAGAATTGTGAGAAAAAAACACTCGATTTAATTTGAGTCTTGAAAAATTAAATGCTTTCCAAAAGGACTGGTAGGAAGTGGAAACAAAGGTGAAAATCTATTAATATAATTAGTAAAAAAAAAGAGTTTTTCATAACACTTTATTAAGTCCAAGTTGCTACAAATTTTGAGGCCCACTCAACACATTTTCCAGGAAAATTTCCTATGATATAAAAACATTTTAGAAAGAAGCCAGTTATTCCTACTATCAGACACTCAGAGACTTGAAGAACTTCTAAAATCTGTACATCCTAGCTATAAAAACTTGTAAACATATTCCATAAACTTTGCCCAAGCAATTAAGTAATTTCTGATGGGAATTAATGTCATTTTATATAGATCCTGTCATCACTTCAATTTTTCAGAAAACTAGAAAAGTAAATTTTTCTTCTAAGAGAAAAAAATTAAGTTTTTTGGAGCACAAATCAAACAATAAACACTTAAAATCAATGCATTTATTATTATCTGGTAATTTAATTTCTTCATTGGGGAGGAGCAAAAATTAATTGAATTATTATTATTATTATTATTTAGATAATTAATGTATTTAGATTATGCTTCTGACCATGATGGGGTAACAGAGACCAAGTTTACCAGTTTACCATACTGCTTCATACAACCAAAAACCAGACTAAATACAAGAACAATGGTTTTAAAAAAATGAGATATCAGGCAGCAAAGAACACATTCCCTGATGAGAAATGAGTGAAGTGTGTCCTATAATTGTCTAAGCTTATTGCCCTGGGAGCATTTCCATGCTACAGTGCAGGAGAAAAGAAAACCAAGCAGAGATTTGCAGAATCACCGAGTTGAAAAGACATAACTGAGATTTAATAGAGACTGTGGCAGCTAAGGTTTTCAGGACAAGATACAAGAAAGGAGAGAATTGCATAAAGGGAGAACTCCAGAGAATTTCAGAAAGTCTTCCTGAAGTGTTTAGCTGAACACTGATCAGTATGTTTGTATGATGAAACAATCATACAAAAAGGGGGGGAAAAGTCATACAAAACTATTAGCAGGAACTGTACAGTGAGCTCACAAAAGCCAGGAAATAGTCCTTATTCTTAGTAGTCAGACTAGAAAAATTTATAATCTATGCATCATTGAGTAAAGGGCTTACTGTTCGGTATTGGCACTAGGGAATAATTAATCCTCAATTAAAAACTGCTTTGATTCTATCTTACAAATCCTAAAAACAAAATCCAAAATAATCATACTGTTTCCAAAAACTATTTATCCCAGAATGAAGCTCAAGAATATTTGCAGCAATACATATTACCCAACCAGACATCCAATAAGAAATTACTGGGCATGCAAAGATGTAGGAACATACAACTCATAATGAGGAGAAAAAAATCAATAAAAATGACTCAGACAGAAATTTAAATTGACAAAGACAAGAAAACTTTTAACAGTATTTCATAGTTTTTCAATATGCTAGAGGTAAGATTGAACATGTTAAGTAGAGACATGGAATGTATAAAAAGGTCATGAATCCATTTTTTATAGATTAAAATTATAATGTGTAAAACAAAAAAAGGGGATAGTAATATCAATAGATTAGATATTGATGACAAAAGGATTAACTTCAAGATAGCAGTAAAAACTATTCAAAATAAAACACAGAGAAAAAAAGAAAATAATTGAATATAGTAACAGGAAGCTTTGAGAAAACTTCAAATGGCTAAATAATAGACATATTGTTTATGATGGAATGCCTAAGGGGAGGGACAAAAAGAAAAGTTCAAGAAATGATGGCCAAATTTGGTGAAAATTATAGCCCAGAGATGTAAGAACCTCAACAAAGTCTAAGAATAAGAAATGAAAAAACTATGACACAGCCCATAATAATCAAATTGCTTAAAGTCACCAATAAAGGAACAATTCTTAAAGTGAGTCAGAGAATAAAGATAACAATGATGACAAATTTCTTATTGGGAACAACGCAAGTCAGAAGACAGTAGAACCATCTTTAATTTACTAAAAGATAAAAAGTCAGTCTAAAATTCTCTATCCAATGCAAATATCTTTCAAAGTGAAGACAAAATAAAGACTTTCAGATAAACGAATGAAAAAATTGTCACTAACAAACCCACACTATGAGATACGTTAAAGGAAGCTATTTAGGCAGAAAGAAATAGTACCAGAAATATATATGGATCTACACAAAGAAGCAAAAAGCACAGGAAAATGTACATTGGGTTCATGCACAAGATTATTTTATTATTTAATTCTCTTTTAAAAATGACTAAACAAAAATAAAAACAGTGTAGGATGAGATTTACAACTCATGTAGAACTAAAATATATGGCAATAAATAACTCAAAGACCAGGAGGGAAGAAATAGAAGAATGATATAATAAGGTTCTTTTGCTATAGGTGAAGCACTATAGTGTTGTCACCAGAGACTCGCTGGGATGTCCAAGAGAGGACTCAACCCAGAGCAGGCATAACCAAGTTCATATCTTCCCACAGAAAAGAATTCAAGAGTGAGACAAGTGCAAGACAACACTGGAAGTTCATTGAAACAAAACTATGCAAGGCTCATACACTTGAGAGAGAAGTGCAGGCAAACTCAGAGATTGAGTCCCACAGAGGAAGTACTGACCTAGGGTATTTATACCTCCTGGGGTCAGGTTTTGGTAATGATGAGGTTTATCAGTTTCCTCCTATTAGAGGGGATCCTTAGTTTCCTGTTCTTTCTTCCTTATTTGGCTCCTCTTTAACTGTTTAGCATCAGATACATGCTGTGAGTCACAGTAACCAAAATGTAAATGAGATTAAAATGACATTGTAGTTAGCTGAAGGACAGGGCCCAATCAAGGGGGTCAGCTTTGTTGGATGAAACTGGTTCTTTTTTTCTCCAGCTGTAGGTGACAAATATAGTCACTTGTTTCTTGTGTAACCAGTGAGGTGCCTCACATTGTACCCTGGAAGGGATTATCAATTTCCTAGGCTATTTATCCCACCTCAGTATCACTGGAGGATGGAGTGATAAGGTAAAGGTGTGTCCTATAATCCCTAAAGCTACCACTAAAATACCAAAACAGTTATGGCTAATAAACAAACAAAGGAGATAAAATGGAATCTTTAAAAATGTTCCATTTAAAATGAATGCTTATTACCCCACATGAAAACAAAAAATGTATATGATATGTGTATAAAAATGTTTAAATATAATGTTTAAATAAAAAAATTATTACAGTAAAAAACACATTGCCATTAACCCTGCTCAAAATACTCTTCCTTGCTTCAAACACACTATCTCATTGTTCTTGCCACTTCCTGAAGCAGTTTTGGAAACCTCATTGGTGAGTGTCTTTAGTCACACTGTCATGGCTGCCTCAGTGTCTTGAATCAATTCAATACAGTGCCAGATCCAGTGAATAAGGTGAATGAGGACACATCATAATGTTTTATTTGACAGAAATTTATATTAATGCCCTGTTCATAATTAATGACTTACAGAGCACTTTAAAACACACCTCTCAACTGGAACTCACAACTGACTAACTGCATTGAACAAGTTGAAACTTGTCATACACTGTTACCAAGGTTCAACACATCACTTCCTTTATGGAAGATCCCTGCCTTTCTGTTGGAAAGCATTTGGTAGTAGCATTTACAATCACCATGTAATTTTATCGTACTTCGTAAGTTCTATAAAAATCTTTTTACAAGGGAAACTCATATCATTCATATTATTTTCCTTTCCTCTGATGTCTTAGTTTGAGAAAGATACATAGCTTAGAAAATGAAATAGTGAATATATATTTTTAGACCAGGAATTTTTACCACTTCTTGCCACAATACACATGAAAGATGCCTTCAAAAAGTATGAAAATCAACATACTTAAAATAGCCATATTACACAAAGAAATATACAGATTTAACACAATTCTCATCAAAATCCCACAGATATTCTTTCAAGAAATAAAAGAATCATCATATTCCTATGGAACCAGAAAAGACTCTGAATCACAAAAGCAATCCTACATAAAAAGAAGGGCTAGTGGTATCACACTTCTTAATTTCAACCTATACTATAAAGCATCAATAATTTACACAGCTTAGTATTGGCAGAAAAACAGACACACAGACCAATGGAACAGAATAAAAAACCCAGAAATAAACCCACAAATATATGGACAGAAAATTTTTAACAAAACAGTGAAAAGTATACAATGGGGAAGAGAAAGCTTCTTCAGTAAATGGCACTGGGAAAATTGGAAAACCACATGCAAAAGAATGAATCTGAATTGCAAACTGTCATCAAACTCCAAAATTAACTCAAAATGGATTAAAGATCTCCACATAACCCTTGAAACAATAAACTCCATACAAGAAAACATCAGTACTAAACTTACAGACCTTGGGTTTAGAGAGTACTTTATGAAACTAACCTTAAAGGAAAGGTAAGTAAAAGCAAAATTAGTGAATGAGACTGTACCCAACTAAATAGCTTCTGCACAGCAAAAGAATCTATCAACAAAGTAAAGAGACAACCAACTGAATGGGAAAAATATTTGCAAACAATGTCTCTGATAAGGGGCTAATATCTGAAATATATAAAGAACATGTACAACTCAACAACAACAAGAAAAAACAATTCAAGTAAAAATGAGCGGAGTACCTGAACAGACATTTCTCCTTGAAAGACATACAAATCGCTAAGAGATATATGAAAAAATGCTCAACTTTCTTAATTATTAGAGAAATGCAAATCAAAACCACAATAAGATACCACCTCAGACCTGTGAGTATAGCCATCATCAAGAAGACAAGGAATAACAAGTGCTGGAGAGGATGTGGAGAAAAAGGAACTCTGGTACACTGCTGGTGGGAGTGCAAACTGGTACAACCATTGTGCAGGACAGTGTGGAGGTTCCTCAAAAAAACTAATAATAAAGTTACCATATGACCCAGCAATTCCACTTCTGGGTATCTACCCTCCAAATTTGAAACCCTTAGTCTGCAAAGATATGTGTACCCCAAAGTTAATTGCAGTACTATTCACAGTGGCCAAGTCATGGAAACAGCCAATGTGTTCTTTGATAGACAATTGGCTAAAGAAACTGTAGTACATACACACAATGGAATATTACTCAGCCATAAGAAAAGATGAAATAGGGACATTTAGGACAACATAGATGGACCTTGAGACCATCATGCAAAGCAAAATAAGCCAGACAGAAACAACCAAGAACCATATGATTTCACTCATATATAGAACACAAAGCTGAAAGCAACAAAGAAAAAAAAAAACTCATGGACACCATCAATAGTTTAGTGGTTAGTGGTTATCTGAGGGTATGGGGGGAGCAACGTGGGAGAGAAGGGACAGTCTCAAATTTATGGTCATGGAAAGAAAGAGATCTGACTCTGGGTAGTGAACACATAACACAACACATAGATGATATATTGTAGAATTTACCTGGAACCTATGTAATTTTTTATGAAATAATGTCCCCCAATAAATTAACAATAATAAAAAAAGTATGACACATTTTCATTGTTGTAGAAGTTCATTGCTAAAATGCCTTGCCTTTCTGAAGAAAGACTTTAAAATATGTGAGAATGACAATATTGATTTTCAATTTTCTTAATTTATATTAAAAAATGTATTCACATATTCCATGTTATTTGACACTAGTAATGAATTACCAATGATACATCTAGAATCTAACCTGTGTATGAATAAAAACCGATGCCATGAACATGGTGCCAAAAGAGGACTGACTTTCAATGAAGGAGCAGAAATATTAAGTCACTCTACAAATGTATTGTGCCAGGCACTGAGCTTAACACTGGTAAAATTATGGTGAGTTACACAAACAGCAAACGCCAGTTGAGATAAAATACTAGTGGGGGAACACAGCAATAAGTAAATGTGTGAGCTAAAAGCTATGTTATAAAGCTATTATGGGATCTCTAAAAGTATTATAGTTGAGGGAAGAGAATATTTAAATTTTATAGTTTATGCACTCTAAATTTTTAATTTTACAGTTGTGAATTACTTCGATAACAAATACTGTATTTTTATATTGTTATTATTGTTTCTCTTGTTTTTGTTTTTGTTTTTCTGATTGTGTTACTCCAACATTTTGTGATTATTTTATTTCTAATTTTAGGTAGTTTAAAAAAATTTAGAAGATTTTTTCTGAGAAGACAGATTTTTTTTGACTCAAAATAAGAAAGGCTTTGTGTGTGCATGTGCATACATGTACATATGTTCATTTGTGTGTGGGCATGCCTCTGTGTGTGTGTTTGTACATGTCAATAGCAGAAAAGATGCAATTGCTGTAGTTCTTACAATCTGCAGTTTCAGTAGCATTAAGATGATGCTTATACTTACAGGATAATGATGAGGCAGGCTGTGATCTTTAATATTATTTACTGTTTTTTTAAGGATGTTCTCTTTTGATTAAATGCCCAAGGAAGACTACTGATTTAATGTAGCTCATTATTTCATGTTTAAACCAAGTATTTCATCTCTAAACTCAGAAAGACTGGATGGCAGCCCAGCTGACAGGTGCAGCCCACCATGTTACCACAGTAGCCATACCCTGAACCTAGCCTGTTACTTGACAAGTATAATTGGCTGATGAATTTGGGATCTTTAAGTAACAAATCCCACTTTTTCAGCCAGGAAGTCAACCTCACAACCTTCAGGTATGTGACTCCAAAGTGCCGTGGAAGAAGCCATTTCTAAAGGTACCTACTGAAAGCAAACCAGTTCTAAGAAACACTACACATAGTCTAATAAACACACTGCCACTTCTTCATTTGTACTTCTTAACTCCAGGCTGTCATTATCTTGAACGAGCCATCACCTTTTCTGGAATGGAGCAGTATAAAAAGAGTGACTCTGACAGCTGACAAGTGAGGTGGGTCCTTTTGCAATGCAAGCAAGCTTTCTAATCTTGGGCCAGTGGGTCTCACCTGTCAGCCATTGCTGACAGCACAGGGCTCACAGCCAAGAGCAGGAGCCCTGTGACTTTAACATGGCAGATGAGAGTCAAGTATAATAGCTGAAAACTGAGATGGCCAACGCAGGGAGCATTCTCCTGCATTTTTAGGGTCTGAGTTTATATGAAAGATCTGTGGTTCTGTCCAACTAGTCCAGTGGCTAGACTATCTTCTGTAGTCCCAACAATAAGTCAGAGACTGAAAATCTCAAGAAATAACCAGGATTTAGTGCATATTATGAAGCAGATATTTACAAATATCTTCTCTGTCCTCAGAATGACCCTCTAAGCTTATTGTCACTCGTTTACAGATGAAGAACTAAGTGTCAGTTGGATGGACATCTCAGGGCTATACAGCTAGAAATAAGGAAAGCTGGGATCAGACACATATCTGCCCAGCTCCCAATCTGGGCTGTTTCCAATATTGAGTATCTGGCTTCTCAGCAATTTCCTGCTTTTACATCTCAGTCAATTATTTTTATTTCACTTTTGTAGTGAAAGGGAGGGAGTAATAATGATAAGAAGAAGCTACAAAGTAAAAAATAAAATAATCAATTAGAAAAAATAGTATTAATATATGCTCATTTCATATATGTTGGGTACAATAATTGGCTTATTACAAATTTAAATAGTATTATAATTTTTTTCTAAACTTGACCTATCCTAGGCAACTGGCAGAACTTTTTCAAGTACCAGACCTAAACATGAATAGGAATAACTTTAGGAATCCCCTTAGAAATTATATGTAATTCATATGTAATATGAATGTATTTAGAAAAAAAGATATAATATGTCACTTTTTTGTTAAACTCTAGTACTTTTTATATTCTAGGGACTAGCATAATCTATCAATAGAAGAAAACTGTTTTTTTATTTGGAAAACATTTTACTAGAACTTTGAAGTATACCACAATAGGAACAAGGATTTGTATGGAATGGGAAAGTTAAGAAAAAGCAGAGCTAAATTATGTGATTTAAACAATGTAGCCTTTTTGAGGGTGGGGAAAGCACATGTTAGAGGAGCAGGGAAGGGAAAGAGAAAGAGCTAAGGAATGAAGACCAGGTGTGGGAGCAGCCAACAGAGAACAAATGTCTGCTACCTGAGTTCAGAAGGGTCCAAGTCACTCAGCTGAGTTCATGTACTTTGGAAGCAATGATAGTGGATACTGACTTTTTAAGTTTTCCTTCTCTGTAACATATCTTATTATGGACAATGGTTTTTTTTAGTCTTCTAAATACACAAACACTGTTATCAGTGCATTTGGCTCAGAGAATGAACAAAAGAGGTTGCATACCTACTCAGAAAAGGCCAGTGAAGGGAGGGCAGCACACCTCACACTCTGAAGACTAGCATGATGCTAGCATCATCCATTCAAGAAAGAACTGGATTCCTTTGTGAGTTACAGGAAGTGACAAGCAGCCCAAATTATCCAGTTACAGAGTGGAGTTGAGAGTGTTGGGTGTGAGTTAAGTTACTTGCGGGGAGTGAGATATCTTGCCACTCTATCCTCTCTTTGTAAATTACTCATTTGGTGATCTCATTCTCTCTCATGGCTTTAAATACTGTTGATGTGCTGATGAAATTTAAAGCTACTGTGTAGCTTTAACCTCTCCACAGTCTGCCTAGCATCTACACTTGGCTATCTAATAGCCATCTCAAACTTAAAGTGTCCAATAGTAACCTCTTGGATTTACTAATTCCTCCCCAACATTTCCTTCTCTTGATGTTCCCCATCACAGTAAATGACATAACCTTTCATCCTCAGACAGGGGAAAAAACCATTACCATTCTTGACCTCTTTCTAATATGGATCCCATCTCTAAGATATTTCTTAAATCTGACTATTTCTCATAATATTCACAAATAATACCCTAACTGAAGTCACTGTACTAACTCTAGATCACCACAGTAGCCACTGACAGGATTCTTTGTCCTCACTCTTGCTCCCTCCCCTGGTCACAACCTGTGCCACAGTCTATGCTCCAGATAGTGAGAATAAGCCTTTCACAGCCTAAGTCAGAGTATTTCTCCTTTGCACATTACCCATCAATGACCTTCTAGGGGCGGTTTGGTTGGCTTTTGTCTCAAACATCCTTGTATTTCAGTAGCTAGCACAATGCCTAGCACAGAATGTTTAATAATGCCTACTTTTTCACTGATTAGAGAAATATAATATTTTTCTACCCAAATAGTAAGGTGATAGGAATTGGGGAGGTGTGTATTTCTAAAGAAGGTGCTATATGCTCTTAAGCAACTTGCTTTTCAAGGCTAATTTCACAGCAAACATGGAATTATGTTTTAACAGTTTCTGAGAAATGATAGCAAATGGCAGGAAATCTGTACATTAGCAACATAGACAACTTCATGGCTCAGGAAATGAGAAAATGCAAAATTGTGATAGCATAAATAGGGGGCTTTCTGTATATATATCTCCTCTTAGTCCAATTTTTTATTTATTGAATATTCATTGGGGTATGTTAGAACAGTGAACAATATTTTCTGAGCTTGGCAAAGGGATACATTGTTTAATGGCTTACATTTTTGCTATCTAGAAATCTCCACAAAATGAGCCCCAAGTGGGTCGTTACCATACACCAGTCAAAGGTGATGGAAAGGTAAATTTATTTCACTGCTGCTATGAGTTCAGTCTCCTCTGTTTGCTAAATCCTCCTACTTTACATTCTTCAATGACTATCAACATAATTTTCATAAAGGTTTGTTCCTTTTGTATGCCCTCCAACCTCTTTCCTAATATATATCCCCCAATCTCTTCTAATAGCCGCATTTTCCTCTTTAACAACTTATTTTTTCAACAGTTTTCTCCTGGAGAAAACTTGCTTCGATGGTCACAGTTATTTCAGAATATTGTTGGAAAGGACATATTTATTTACTAGTGTCTGGATTCCTAACAAAGACTTGAGGGTTTTTTTAAATATCCTTAACCTAATGAAATTTATTTGCTATAATTAATAGAAAAAGTGGTAGTGATAGAAACTATTTCTATTCATCAGTTATTTGTTGTGGGCTTTTTAAAGTACTTTGCTTATGGTAATAGCACTCATTGACACAGTAAATGTATCTGTGCCTACGTGGTAGGCACATAACAAATCTCTTTAGAATGAACAAAATGACTGTGAGAGTGAATAACTGATTATGTTTTTGACTAGCATTTAGACTTGACACACTAGTTTGTAGACAGATGTGAAATTCTAATGCAATTTGATTATGATATTTTAAGTAGTCAATAATTTTAATATTATAATACATTTCAGAATGGTTTATGATACAGGCCATAATCCTGTCACAAAATGTATGATCGTGACCTAATAGAATGTTGAAAATGTTGCCAGCCAAAATTATCAATAAGAAGTAATTTTTGTCCTAATTAAAAGCTAATTTTGTATCATAATTGTTTAGTTATGGAGTGATTCGTTACATAGCAAAAGCCAACTAGTAAGCTGCATGAAAACAGTTCATCTAAGAGGTCCTAAGCAACATTGTTTTTAGTTATTGATCCTCAGCTCTTCCTTTCTAACACCTCCCTGACCCAGCTCAGGGAAACTGTGGCCCAGTTAGTTGTCATAACAAGATGCTGGCTGTGCTTTTCCCCCCAGATCAACTTACTTAACCATAATGTAAACTCTACACATACTGCCTCATGTTTCTGTCAGAGCTCAGCTCCTTCTTCTGCTATGGATGCCAGAATATACAAACATAAAGCACTATTAATTCAAAGTATTTATTGTGATTGTGACTTTCTCTGTTTTCCCTACCTTTACTTTTGGTGTTTTTTGGACTGTCTTCCATCCTGCAGTAAGAGTGACCTTTCAAAAGTGTAAGCCAGTATACATCATACTTATGCTCTATTCTGGCAACATTTGGTAATGGGAGTAAAAGCTAAACTGCTTACATCTTTGACCTAATCCCCTCCAATTCCTCTGTTGTTTCCTATGCTCCAGTCAGATTAACCTTCTTAAATAACACCATGCCTATGTCCACCTCAGAGTCTTTGATCATTCTGATGGAAACATTCCTGCTACTCTGCCACCAAGTCTTCCCTGAATGCAAGGTGTTCTTACAAGTTCACTTCCATTACTGTCCTGTTATATTCTGCAAGATGTCATGTATGAAAAGATATTGAAAATCAAGTGAAAAGAAAATAACACAATGCATAACTTGCAAAAATATAGCGATAGTGAAGAAAAAGAATCAGAGCGAGATTTGGGGTTGTTCTGTTTTAAACTTCGAAACAAGAAAGCAGACAGTTAGAAAACAACAGTTCCTCCCTCTAGCCTTTTAAATAGAAGAATCCTAATTGAGCTTTTCCTTGTTTACCACCTATTTTTAGTAAGGTAAACATGTGGTGTCTATTAAGAGATTTCCCATATTCTTACTGCCTCATATTTATATTTGATAAAATATTTTCTTGATTCTGGTCAAAGATAGTCAGCATATCTTAATTTTGCATAATAGTGCTAATTATCAAGACATTTTGGATCTTCAGAGTATTTTCAAGAAAGTTTTAGGGAGAATATATCAGAAGCTATTAAATAGACACAATTTTAAAGGGGTATTTGATGGCATTCTTTGCTTTTTCATTGACTTTATTTTTCTGTATTTGGCATCATGCCCCCATTTTTTATTCACAAATCCACCTACATAAATATAAATTCTTATAAAAATTTTTATTAAAATTTCTCTATTCTTCACCAAGGAAAAATAATAAAAAATTTTATTTGGTGTTTTATAAAGAACAACCAATAGTATTACTGCTTACTCTGTGAAAAAAATTATGAATGTGTAAGGGAAGAAAAATTATACTAAACAATGATTATATGGGACTTATATACAAGACATATGAGCCACGATCAAGGTCAACAAGAATAATAATTAAGGCTGTGAATTTGACCACAGCAAGGGGCTTGCAATAACATGTCAAGTGTAAGAAAGGATCATGATAGACAGTAAAGAAAAAATGAGTCCATATATTGAAGGTCAGGGGTGAGACTGCGAGATTCTAAAACTGTGCAATTATTAGTCATTGGGCAGAACTGAGCTGTCCATTCATAATATGATCTATGGAGAAAGCATGATGTCCTCCAATGGATGTAGGAGGCTAGAGCATGACAGAAGCTAATCAGCCTAGACCCTGGGAAATATTCGCACTAAAGTAGAGAACAAACCAGAATATACAGGAGAGGAAAAGAACTTTATAACTTAAAAGAATCTTGTTGCTCAGATGACTCTGGGAAAGCAATGCTACTTTCATAATGAATCTGGATATAATAAGTTTATTCATTCATTACTGTATGCAATTCTGTTTATATAGGTAAAATATTTTACTTTCAGGAAATTTGATAAAGAAAAAGATGACACTTATGATTTCCCCCAACCTCATTCTTATATACACCTCTTGTTTATATAATCTAAAATTTTGATCTTATCATTGGTTAATTTTATTATAAATTTTATATGCTCTGGAAAAAGTTTTTATTAATTACTTTGTCTTATGCTTTATAGTCATATAAATTAATTAGATATATTATGTTTAAAAGCTTTTTTTTTCTGAAGATAAATCATCTTCATTTCTGAATTTTATTTCAGTGCATCTTTTGGTTAGGTGAATAAAATGTGAGTAATTTTTTTCAGGAAAATTTTTGTAGTAGTAAATTTTATGAATCATTAATTATTTAAAATTTTTCTCCCATGACAACTTGGTTCGGTATATGATTCTTCAGTTACATCCTTTTGCCTTTAAATACTCTTAAAAAGTTGTTCCATTATCTTCTGACATTAAATCTCATGGAAAAGTGGGAAATCTGCATGGATTTTTCTTCTTTTACATATGAGCTATTTTATTCATCCTGGATGCTTGAAGGAGTCTTCATTCGTAAAAGTTATTTTTAAGCAGGTTACATGTAATGTTTATATCTTCATATTAAACACTTTTATTCATATTAATATAGTTATTTGAATCCTTATTTAAATCTTTTGCTTATAAAACTCAGCATATGTGTAGCTCTATGGATTATTTATTTCTCAAGAAAATTATTGTATTTGAAATTTTGTATTCATCTGTTATCAGAACAAGAGAGATTCAAATTCATGTAAATATTTTCTGCTACTTAGGCTTTTAATTCAATAAAACTTTATTGATACTGTGGCTCATACTGTAATAGTTGACACAGTGGCTGATACTGCGATAGTTGAAGGACACAGAGAAATATAACATGTTCCTTCGCCTCAGCAAATTTATAAATACTCTTACGTTTTCACTCTTGGTAACCACAAAGGCTAGTCCAAGAATGTAGAAAATTACTTTAATTAGTCTTTGAAGAAAACAGAGTTCAGGTGACTTTCATATGCTGCCTGAGTAAAAATCCCATCAACAATCCTATGATATGCTTAACAATAACAAAATATATACATAATAAATCCATAGAAATAGATGTTTTATAATAGTAGCTTCTATGTTTATTGTATGGCAAATCCTGTGCCAAACTCTTTTTTAGATCATCTCACTTAATTTTCACTATAACCCCATGAGTTATATTTTATTTCTCTTTTACAGATGAGGAAATGAAACTGAGTTGAGTTCCAAGGTCAGACAATGCCTACCACAAATTAGACACTCAATGAAAGTATGCTAAATGAAGTAAGAAACTGGGACTTAAAGCCAGGACAATGTGAATACAAAACCTTTGTCTTAACCCCTATACTAAACAACATGTCAAGGGGAGACTAACAAAAATAACAACACAAATAAAAACAAAACAATTCTTGCTAAGGTTCAACAATAAGAAGATTGGAATTAAAACAATCATGAATTATGATTCTATTATCAAAATCAATTTACTAATTTTTTTCTTTTAAGTAAAACTTTAACTTTAATTAGACATTTTACACATCAAAGTTGATAAAATTTGAGTAAAATATGCAAGTCCCAAATATAAACTTTTTATGATTTTGATATTCAATAGGCACTAATAGAATTAATAAAAGTTAGATGAAAGTTTTAAATCACAATTAGGTCTGTAAATTTACATTTAAATAAAAAATGTATGTTTTTTAAAAGACGTATTGTGGAAAATTGTCCACTATTTAGGCTGATGCACATTCTCTTAACTTATACATTAAAAAAGGGGTAACAGAAATAAACACATCTAAATAACCAGTACATACAATGAGTCAAACACTGTGATAGGTGACAGCTTTCATAACAAAAAATAGTGTTTTAAGAGACTAGTTTATATAAAAAATTTCATTTTGAAGTATTAATCATGTACTTATCTTCAAACATATTATTTAAATAACAGATACAATATCTATAGTAAATACATAAAACATAAATAGTATTTTATGCTAATAAATATAATAAATATTTATTGTGGGAAGTTTCAAAATAGAAAATACAAGAAGAACATCAATGTCACTCATTATCCCATTATTCATGGATAACAACCATTATCATTTTTATATTTCATTTGTAAAATACTTAGAACACAGAGGTGAATTCTGGCATGAGATCATTAGTAATATAGCTGGCCAATCTAACTGCCTTCCACCCCGCTCCAAAATATGTGTGTGTATATATATGTGTGTGTGTATATATATACACATATATATACACACACATACATACACACACACACACACACACACATATGTGTGTGTGTATATATATATTCTTAAGTTTGATATATATGATTTGTTTTTGATCAGTTTTTCTTTCTGAGTCTTCTCTATAACTTGAAATATAATAAGTAGTATTATGGAATATAACAATGATTTTGCAAAATATAGGGATTAAAAAATTGTCAGAAGGAAAAAAGAATCCAATACAATTATTATAATATATAAAATTGGTATAATTTTTAACTGATGAATAACAATACATAATAAAGAATATTGCACACATTTAGATCAATGCAGAAATTCCCACAAGTCTTTCTTCACACAATTCATTATATGGGCCCCTAAGGAACTCGAGTGTAAAAACAAAGATCTACTTATTTGCTTTAAAAGTTGGTTACATAGTTTACCTAGTTTAATAATCTTGAATGACAAAGGAGGGATTTTTGGGGGGTGGTGGAAGTTGGAGGTTTGTTGACAATCCATGGCTTGAGGCATGGGAAAGAAGAATCCTTTAGGAAAGTATTGCAATTATTGAAGGAGTAGATTACTAAGTGGATAATTAATGGTAACACAAGAAAAGAGAACTTCCCATCCTCCTTGGACTTATTCTCACACTGAGGTTATAGCCCTGAGGAAGGATTTTTGCTGTAAAGACCATTCTTTCAGAAACTTTTGGTCTTTCTGTTGTTTATTGGACTAGTCTGTAAGGTTCAAGGAGGGTCAAAACAGAAGGTATCTTCTCCAAGGCTTTAAAGGAACAAAGCCAGTCTGAAGAGTTATCGCAGAGTCTTCTTCAAAGATTTAATCTACAAAGGATTTCTTTTTTCATTTATTTAATGTCTTTAGGAGTCTTAATTTATATCTTTTCCCTTTTAGTAAAAGCTTAAAACTGATCACATTTGAGCATATAAATTAATATTAATAGTACAGATAATTCTAAAGACTAAATCAAAAGTTTGTTGTAGATTTGTATCTTGATTCATCCCACAAATTGGATTTTTTTAGATGCATTAATGAACACTATATAATATCAGAATGTATGTTTTTCACCTTCAAATAAACTATGCATTATATTTTCATGCAAAAAATAAATTAGATTATTTTAAATAACATTATATCATTTTAGTAAGTCTTTTTGGTGCAGTGGCAGCAGAAAACAATAAATATATAATTTATCAAAGCATTTTCTCCACTGATGTCATTGCCAGATAAAAAAAAATAGATAATACTAACAGTAAAATGTATATTGATGAATATTTATCAATTTACTCAATAAAGTGCTATTGTAATAGTACAATAATGATTATGTTAGTATGTTCTTGTAGTCACACTTATTATATAAATAAAAACAGCCTTCAAATTATTTAAGCAATAATGTCTTATATTTTGAATCATAATACCAATATTTTCAGAGAATAACTTTTTGAAGGTTCCATTTTACTGTGCGTGTGTGTATGTTTACACCTGCACATATATCATGTGTCTTCATTCAAAAGCTATGATTTCTATAAAATTTAATTACATATCTCTTCAGCTTTAAATTGTGAGTGGCTTTATATCAAGTGTGTCTTTAAAACAGAGGCAGCTTCCATTAAATTTAATGTTTCTCTGCATGTTGCGCAATGGAAGTATAAGAGATAAATGAGGGTATCTTTTATTAAAGTGGCACAATAAGGATGTAGGAGCAGGGAAGATAGCCCTCATGCCACTTCAGAATGGATAAAATACTGTTGTCTTGCCTTAGTGAAAACTCTTTGAAACCAGCCTTAATAATGCAAGACAAAGCCAAAGAAAAAGATTTTTTTAATGCTTTTTTTCATGTGTGATATGTACATTTTTGGGAATATTCTATTTATGTTGATTTTTCAATACAATAAATATGAATTCAAATGATTTAAATGTAGAAAATCTCTTGCATTATTTTTGCATTTTGGAACCATATGAGTCACTAATTTCTAACCATTCAAAAGGGATTAAAGAGGCAAAACAGCTTGAAATTATACTTTTGTTGGTTAAAAAAACAAACAAAAAAGAACAGTTATGATGTTTTCTGTTATTGCTAAAGATAAAAACTTAAAAAAATAAAAATAATGATGATTTAATATCTCCTAATAGTTGCTTGCTTGTTTATATAGGGCCAATTTTTATGACAATACATATTTTATCATGTATGTGTTAAATATTAAAGCTGGCTTTTAAAAAATTGGTTAAAACAGAACTAATGAATGGATCACCTATAAAATAAAATTGACTCAGGATGCCTGCATCGTTAAGCACTTATTGTTTAATATTGTAAATAATGGTAATATACATTGTTTATACAAACTCTCTACAGGTGCAGGCTAAGTAAAATGGGTCATTATTTCTACATGGTTTTCACAATATTTAATAATATATTATTATATAAGTTATTATTAACATTATTATTATAAAATTGCTTCTGGGAGGGTGGCAGGAAGTTTATTATCTTAGTATTTCTCTCCCTAGGACATGGAATTTTAAAACATATTACCATTTTGGGGGGCGTGATACTTAGAGAAGTAGGCCTAATTAAATTAAGCATTACAGAAAGTCATGTTTCTAAATTCACTTGATAGAATATGTTTTCATTTTTTGTTTTTCCTTCTTCTATAAGCTGGGGTCCTTATTTAAAATGGAAGCAAAACTATCCTTTTATAGCTTTCTGCTCAATAACCTTGAACAAAGTAAAATCTTAGCCAAACCTAACTTCTCTAGAAATAAAATTAACTTGTTATGATGGCATTTCTTTTGACACACAAACCTCTGTAATGATATGCTCTAATCTTGAGAAAGACCATGCTTTGAACAGACATAGCACAACTTGTGATAATAGAGTACCCTTGTAATGTCCCTATTTTCTAAGCTGTATTGAAGATAAACACTACAAATGAATTTATCTTAAATTCATTTAAAAATAATGATTTCAGTCATATGTTGGAGGTGTACCTATGTACCATATAGAAATGAAGATTTGAAATGATCATCTTCTAATTTAGGTGAAAACTTCTAAACATAAGAGAAATCAGATTTTAAGGCTCAAATTTTTATTATAGCCTAGCTCCACTGGTTGAGAATAAGATAAAATAGAATTTTTAACTCTAGGAATTCTATTTCCCACATTAACAAAGGTTGAGAATTCTAGGAAAACTTACATTTAATCAGTTGATTTTTGTATGATTCAGAATGCATATTTATTAGGCCCCCTCATGTGACATTACATTTTCAGTTAAATTTATCAGCACACCACAACTTAATAATCATAGCTTGTAAAAATAATTAGTAGATTATTTGTTGAAAATATGGTCATTGGGCTGATTGACTGACTGTTCTAGATTAAATATACCCAAATAAGTTACAAACCAAAATGTTCGTGTGTAAATTGGGGGCATGAAGGTAAAAGAAGTAAAACCAGCTGTGTGCACAGAGCTTACTTAGCTGAGTGTAGATGTACTCAGGTACCAACATCTGTTACCTATTAGCCAGTCTTTAATAAGTATCTTTTTCCAGTAAATAGCAGTAAAAGCTCCATTTTTATGGTATGTAAGAATGTGCTATATGCATAATGCTATATATATGAATTAAAATGCAAAGCTTTCCTCATTTAATTTCTACTATTTCTAAATACTGTATAAAATAAAATGATTAAAATGCCACTGAATCCACATGCATTCTAACTTTATAATAAACATTTCTTTCTACAAAAAGAAATGCTATTTAATTTCAATGTGATTGTGAATTTTGTAAAATGAGGATATAATAGCATTTTACTTAAACTTACAGCATCTTCTGCTCATATTGTGTTTCAGAATAGTTCTTTCATAATTAAAGTGTCAAAAAACACATTTGTAACAAGAATGATGAAATCCATTTTGAATAATCTGTCAGCAAATAATAACCTGCATTTCTTCCTCTCAAGGAGAATCATTTAATACCTTTCATTCATTTGGTCCTTCCTTCTTCTTTTTTTTTTTTCTTGTTAGTTTTAGGAAATAACTTCCTATAAAAGCTTAAAAACTATTTTATGGGCTTTCTTTAGCTTGAATGTTATATGGTTACAAATGGTTCCATAAATATGCTAGATGCTTCTCTCTGGGCCCCCACTGGATGCCTCCCAGCTAGAGCATTTCCAAAAGAAGGCAAACAAAGAATTCTTCAAAATAATCATAACTTCCCATTTCCCTGCAAACATTGTCCTCTCTTTTTCTATTTTATCAATAAACAAAAATCATACTGTGTGAAGGATTCTCGCTTGGGTAGAAATGAAGTCAGTTAGACATTTAGATGCCGTAACATGTTATATTTTTGAAATATTGAAAGAGCAGTTCAGATTGTTCAAGTGGATTTTGTCCATGTAAGATCTTATTTTTATTGTTGCCTTTTTAAAATACCTTCATTTTATGTTCATGATTATTAAAAATTAAATTAAAAGTATAATATTTATGTTACATATGTATAGGTATACCTGCCTGGAATTGTAATAAACAAATAATTTCCAAGTAAATCATTTAGTTTATATAATGAGGATCGGTGTTCTGGTTGTTTTAATATTTTTGTACAACATATGCTTGAACTTAGCTTTTGGAGAATTATTGGCTTAGGCACCATATGTCAGGATGAAAAACATATTTATATAGTCCATACATCCTGAATTTTCACATCTCTCTTTTGAATGAAGTTTTTAGTACAATATTCAGATTGTAAAAGCACAGAACCAGAAATTGCTTGATAGTATTTCTTAAGATTTTATTTAAGACAGGTCAAGCATAATTGTAAGAAGGAAAATAAAACCTTTTAAAATAATTTATTCTTTTAAAAATTCTTGTACTACTATCTACTGAAGTTGCAGAACCATAATGCTTTCATTAAGGATCACATCTGGGCTGAATTAAAACAGGAGCCTTTCCCAGCCCTGAAGTGCTTGTCAGGTTGAAAGTTTTTCTCATTGCTCCTGAAGCTTTTCCAAAAATCAAGGGCTAAGACAGAGAACAGACCTTGTCACGAGCTGGTACCAGGCTTTAAGTACATTCTTGCTATGTTATTCACCGTCTGGCTCTAATTTGGAGGTACATCTCCCTTGTGTTCACTTTATTAACTTACATATGACTAACTCTTTTGTTTAATATGGAAATAAAGGAAACAGGGTTTGTTGAAGAGTAATGCCTTAGACTGAGACTTTTAGTTTTCTGCACATTTGCTTTTTGTTGCTATACATTTGCTCTTTATTTTTTTATTTTATTTTTTTTTACATTTGCTCTTTAAAGCAATGTCTTCATCTTTAAACCACTTGCATAATAAAAGATAGCTAATATAGGGAAGTCATACTGGACCTTGTTTTCTCCTCCATTTTGGGGAAAGGGAGGGAAAATACTACACAAGTATTAATGTGTTATATTTTTTCATGTTTATCATCAATTTTATTTTAGAAACGCCAAGTAAAAATGTCTATTAGTGTTGTCCATAGACACAGTACTAGAAAAGTGAAATTACCTAAATGTTATAGAAATTAGCTTAACAATTCACATATTGAATAAAATGTCAGCTAAATGCCATTACATTAAATAAAGAACAGAGATATATTCAAAACTTTCAAAAAATCCCAAGGTATATTTAGATAAAATAAGCCACCAACCAAAGACAAAAGGAGATTTAAAAAAATTATTGGGAATGTTTTTATGATGATGGAAAAATGTTAATGCTCCAGATTATTAGTATACAATAATTTATCATTTTGTATAGCACATATACTTTTATTGAAATCCCAAATTTGGGGGCAAAAGGAAAATATAAACTCTGTGAAGCTCATTATATCAAAAGGAAAAAAGGTGAGCAGATAATTATAACAATGTGATATGTACTAAAATACAGGTAATTAATTAACAGTGGTAGTAGTGATTAAAAGCCTGAGGAGGTCACCTTTCACCTGGCGTTTGAAGGATGAGTAGAAGTTCATCAGATCTTAGAATAGTCACAGATTTTAGCAAATTTTTAACATTTACTTATTACCTGAAATTATAAATTGATATTTTTTCAAGATATAGAATTCACCTTATTATCACATCAATATATTTTCCATTCATAGTTTTGATTTCCAAACCAACATTACCCTGATAGAATTTTTCCTAAGTGCCTTAATAGTTTTATAAATTATAAATGTGTTTTTCCTCTTCATATGGAAGTAAAGTTTATTTTTAGCGCATATAACAGGAAAATAACTAAAAACTCAAATTGAACCAGACCAGATGATAGGTGAAAATAATAATTTAATTGAACCTTAATTTTCTCATCGAAAACACTGAGAATAATAATACATATCTAAAGAAATGATGAAGATAAAATGAGATGATTTATTTTGTGAACTAGAACAATAGCGAGTGAGTCCCTAATAAACTTACATTCAGTAAATGCTAATTCTCTCTCCAGCTTTTATTTCCAAATAAGATGAACAAGTCTTGCTCAAAAGAGTTCTCTTTTCCAGTTTACTAATACTATATTTCAGGGTATAATAAAATGTGTGATGATGGACATTAATGTTCATATAGTTGAACAAATGAGTGCAACTTGTTTGACAATCACCTTGAAATAAAGTAGGTTAATGGAAGAACACAATAAAAATAAAGCCTCCTCTAATTTCGCTACTTATGTATCTACAGTTAATTTCCGGGTGCACAAACAAATTAAGTATTACCATGATGTATTGCTCTCAGTGAAAAATTTTGTAAGCTTCCCTAAGTGCAAGGATTACCTCTTCTTTTGCTTTCTTAGACACTCTCTTAGTACCTAGTAAAATACTTCATCCAAGCGCAGGCATTCAATAAGTTGCCTGTTGTTTATACAAACTCAGATTCTAGGATGTCCCAGAAAGTGATAGCATATTTTTGTCTCATAGAAAAGACGCATACCAGAATGTCTAAATCAAGTCAAATTGCCTATGTGTATTATGTGGAAACATCATGGTTAATAAAATATTAAATCAGCAAACAAAATTTTTCAAATGTAAAATAAATTAAATGCAATAGCATCATTGAGTGTATCTATGAAATGATATGATCAGCTTTCTAGTTATATGGAATATAAACATTTAAGAGTCTAAAGGTTAGAAACCAGGTTCTTTCTTTCTCATTCACTGTTCTCTGGTTGTACTTTTTAAATTAGACTATGAAGGTAAACAGATTTATTTTACTTAACAAAGCCAGCTAGCTGTTTTTATGGAAATTCTTTTTCAGTTTATCACTCATGTGAATGTCAATGTTAAAGTAATATCCTGGTCAGATGAATTTCTGTTTCCATTGAGAATTAGCCTTCATGCTTTCCATTAAGTATTATCAACTCATCTTTTTTCTTTATTGAAAGTGGCAAGCTGGTGATACTTACATATAGTGTAGCACAAGATAGGAAAATACTTCTATTTCAATGTGCTTTTAAGATCTTTTTATGAGAAACTTGATTTGACAATATTTCTAGGCAACATTGTGTTACATGTGAATTGTGAAATATCTCATGTATTAATAATATTTTTTATGCTATATGTCTGTGTATACACCCATAACATTTTAATCTTTCTAATCTTTCCATTTGTTTTTATAGTATATTTTATTCACTATATCTTGTGTGAAGTATTGGTTTCTAAGACCGAATAAATTTCATAGACTAATAAACTTAGACTTAGAAAATACATTTCAAGGCGGTTCAAATATGTATTCAGGGGGAGGTGGGCAAAATAGTAACCAGAGAGGAGGTCCTTAAAGCCTCTTCCAGAAAACACAATTGAACAGCCATCCAGGAGCCAAGAGAACAATGAGTGACACAACAATAGCTGAGAAATCCACCCATCTCAAGGAAACACTTGAAAGTTAGAGAGAAGTATGTGAGCAGGAGAGAGGGGAGGAAGCAGAGATGGATCGCAACAGGACCCCATTGCTGCTGACTATCCAGGAGCAGCACAGTGAATGGGAGCGGGGAGGCCATAAGGCGACAAGAGTGAAAGCCAGCCAAAGTGGCAGATTGGTGGGAGACTGTGAGGGAACCGGGCCTTAGAGCAGCGTGTTGGGGACAGAGCTTGGGAGCCAGCCTCTGAAGCTACTGAGTAGCAAGAGGGCTGAATGAGGATTCCAAACAGCTGCAAGCTTAGGTGGGGTCCCACAGACAGCACCTTGGCTTCCGGCACCCTCGCGACCCACAGTATTTGTGCACATGGCTCCTACGCAGGGTCATGATTCCCATTTTGGCCAACTGTGGAGTTGAGCCAGCTGCCTTCGCACGATCCATGATGTCAGGCCCACAGCTTTGGACTTGTGGTACGCATGCTCGCGCATGTGGCCCAGCACCTGCAAGTGGTGTGAGCCTGCAGTCTCCACCCCAAATGGCTGGTTGCTTATCCCGGCCATCAAAAGCAGCCTTGACCTGCATCACCAGCTTCCTCATCATAGGTCAGGATGTGGAGCTGCTCCAGCGCAATTTCTGTTGGCCTCTCCCCTCTCCTACAGCCACCCCAACAAATTAACTAACTGCAAGAAGTGGAGGGACCCCAGATAGACAAGCACCACCTCCAAACATGGAAGGAGACCAGAGATAAGACCTAAACAATTTATCTCTCTCCCCATATGGCCCAAGTGCCACCTGGTATCCTGCCCTACAGCAAAACACCACAAAAATACTAATCAGAGTTCCTGGGCTCTGCTGAACATAACGTCCTCATGCCAAAGAGGAAGAACCCAGCAGACGTGATAAATTCCTTAAAAACTAAAACTGCTCAAAAAGAAGATGAAATTTATCCAGAAGACAGTTTCTTAGACATAGAATTTTCTGAACTAAGAGACAGAGAATTTCAAGTACCTGTTCTAAAGGCTCTGAGAGAAAGGAGAACATACTAGCAGAACATCATAGCTGAGGTGAATGAGCAAAGAAAGGAAATCCGTGAACAAAAGAAATAATTTAACAAAGAAATTCAAAACATAAGGAAGATCGAAATGGAAATTTGAGTGATAAGTAATACAATAAAAGAAGTGAGAAACAAAATTGCTGCCATAAGAAAAAGGGCCATCCAGATGGAGGAAAGAATTAATGATATTGAAGATCAAGAACATGGAAACATCTCAAAAAGAGGAAAAGAGGAAATATTGAACCAAAAGAATTGAAAGAACTCTGCAAGAACTATCTGACTCCATGAGACAAAACAACAACAGGATAATAGGATTAGAAGAAAGAGCAGAGCACACTACAGAGAACATACTCAAATAGTAGATGAGAACTTCCCAAACCTATGGAAAGATCTGGAACCCCGAGTTCAAGAAGAAAACAGGTCCCCTCAATACCTGGACCCTAGCAGATCTTCTCCAAGACACATGGTACTAAGGATGTAAAAATGTAAAGACAAAGAGACAATTCTCAAGGCAGTCAGAGAAGCAAGAACTATAACCTTTAGAGGAAAACTCATCAGGCTGGCATCAGACTACTCTACAAGCCAGGAGGGAGTGAAATCAAATATTCAAAACGTTAAAAGAGAGAAACTTTCAGCCAAGAATAAATTATTCAGCAAAATTATCTTTCAGATATGAAGATGGAATAGTTTCTCAGACACACAGAACCTGAAGGAATTTGCCAGCACAAAGCCAGCACTTCAAGAAATACTGAATGAGGCTCTTCAACCTGAAACAGAACATCAGGAAAAATGGATTAGAGTTGTGACAACAAGAAAGAGACAAAAAAAAAAAAAAGTAATAGCCATAGAAAATCCTCAAATATCAATCATCACTCTATATGTTAATGGACTGAACACACCAATAAAAAGACACAGAGTAGCATACCAGATTAAAACACAAAATGCATCCATATGCTGTGTCTAAGAGACACACCTCAGCCCTAAGGACAAACACAGACTCAGAGTGAAAGGATGGGAAACAATACCCCAAGCAAATGGTAACCAGAGACAAGCAGGTGTTGCCATACTGGTAGCTGATGAAATAAACTTCAGATTTCAAAGCATAGCAAGAGACAAAGATGGACATTACATAATAAAAGGCACAATACAACAACAAGAAGATTTGACACTAATTAATATATATGTTCCCAAACAGAAAGCACCGAAATATACAAAGCAACTACTAACAGATCTGAAAGGAGAAACTGACAAATGCACAATCATTGTGGGAGACTTAAACACCCCACTAACTACCATGGACAGATCATCCAAACAGAAAATAAATAAGGAAATATCACCTCTAAATGACACATTAAAACAGTTGGACATAATTGACATTTATAGATCAGTTCATCCAGCAAAAAGAGACTAAATCTTCTTTTCTGGTGCACATGGAACATTATCAAGGATAGACCACATGCTGGGACACAAAGGTAGCCTCATCAAATGCAAAAAGATTGAAATCATACCAACTGTATTCTCAGACCACGAACCTTTGAAATTATAGATCAACTGTAAAAGGAAAGCAGAAAAAAACCACATACACATGGAGATTAAACAACATCTTATTAAAAAATGACTGGATAAAAGAACAAATAGAATAAGAGATTTAAAATTATATAGAAACCAATGACAAAGAAAATACAACATATCAGAATTATTGGGGCACAGCAGAAGCAGTAATAAGAGAGAAATTTATATTATTACAGGCCTATCTTAAGAAACAAGAAAAATCACAAGTAAACACCTTAGCATTCCATCTTAAAGAACTAGAAAAAAGAAGAGCAGTCAAAACCTAAAGTAAGCAGAAGGAAACAAATAATAAAAATTAAAGCAGAGCTAAACCAATTAGAGAACAGAAGGACAAGAGAAAAAATTAATATTACAAAGAGCTGTTTTTTTGAGAAAGTCAACAAAATTGAGAAACCCCTGGCTAAACTAATCAAAAGATGAAAGGAAAACACACAAATATCCAAAATTAGAAATGAAAGGGGAGAAATTACCACTCATACCACAGAAATACAAAGTATTATAAGAAAATACTATGAAGGACTTTATGCCAATGAATTTAACAACCTAGAAGAAATGGACAAGATTCTAGAAATTTATAGCCTACCTAGACTGAACCAAGAAGAACTGAATAATCTAAATAGACTAATCAATAGCAAAGAGATCAAAATGAATGTTTGTAATTTCCCTAAAGGCAAAAGCCCTGGACAAGATGGTCTCACCAATGAGTTCTACCAAACATTCAAAGAAGAATTAACACCTATTCTCCTCAGACATTTCAAAAAAATTGAAGAGGAAGCAATACATCCTAACTCATTCTATGAGGTCAACATTACCCTAATGTCAAAGCCTGGTAAAGACAACACAAAAAAAATAAACTATAGACCAATATCTCTGATGAACACAGATACAAAAATCCTAAAAAAATATTAGCAAATAGAATATAACTGCATCAAAATGATTATACATCATGATCAATGGGGTTCATCCTGGGAGCACAAGGGTGGTTCAACATATGAAAATCAATCAATGTGATACACCACATAAACAAAATCAAAGATAAAGACCATATGGTCATATCAATTAATGCAGAAAAAGCTTTTGACAAGATACAACATCCATTTATGATCAAAACACTAAATAAAATAGGTATAGAAGGAAAGTATCTCAACATAATAAAGGCCATATATGACAAACTCTTGGCTAACATCATACTGAATGGGTAAAAGCTGAAGCCTATTCCCCTAAAATCAGGAAGAAGACAGGGATGCCTCTGTCATCACTTCTATTTAATACAGTGCTGAAAGTTCTAGTCACAGCAATCAGGCAAGAGAAAGAAATAAAAGGTATCTAAATTGGCAAAGAATAGGTCAAATTGTCACTATTTGCAGATAATACTATCCTTTATATAAAAAATTCCAAAGATTGCCCCAGGCAACTATTAGAAACAATAAATGAACACACTAATGTTGCAGGATACAAAAATCAATGTACAAAAATCAACTGCATTCTTATATACAAACAATAAATTCTCAGAAAAAGAAATGAGGGAGTCCATTCCTTTTGCTATCACAACAAAAAGAATGAAATACCTGGGAATAAATTTAACAAAGAACGTGTCAGACATATATATGGAAAACTATAAGACACTTTTAAAGGAAATTGAAACAAACACTAAGAAATGAAAAAAAAAATCTCCTGTTCATGGATAGAAAGTCTTAACATTGTTAAAATGGCCATTTTGCCCAAAGCAATCTACAGATTTAATGCAATGCCTATCAAAATTCCACAATCATACTTTCATGAAATAGATAAAAGAATGATCAGATTTATATGGAACCATAAAAGACCTTGAATTGCCAAAGCAATACTACATAAAAAGAATAAGGCTGGTGGCATTATACTCCTTGACTTCAATTTATATTACAAAGCATCAATAGTCAAAACAGCTTGGTATTGGCAGAAAAACAGAAACACAGACCAATGGAACAGAACTGAAAACCCAGAAATAAATCCACAAATTTATGGACAAATAATTTTCGATAAAGGAGCAAAAAACATGCAATGGGGAAAAGACAGCCTCTTTAGTAGGTGGTGCTGGGAAAACTGGAGAAACATATGCAAAAGAATGAACCTGAGCTGTGAACTCTCTCCATATGCAAAAG